>OX638369.1:89524661-90124661 GCA_951812925.1 Calliopum simillimum | reverse complement strand
GTTCTTACTGCAGCCTTATATGGAATCATTGTGTAATCAATTTCAATTCAGTTAAACAAAAGTAAATTAATAAGAGAAAGGAAAATAGAAAAGTGAAATAAAAGATGTTGAATAAAAAATATTTAATTAAAAAAAAAAAATAAAGCAAAAAAAAGTAAAAAAAAGTAAAAAAAAAATCTCCCGGGCTGGGTTCGAACTCACGTTGTTCTTACTGCAACCTTATAAAAAATCATTGTGATAGTGCTTCTAAATTTCTATGGGGACAAGCACTTCTGAAGTGCTTGGATCAGAAGCGCTAGAAATTTTTCCTCTTGGGTAAGGACATTCAGTTTGAACAAACACTATATTGAATGGAGCAGAGTTTATGAATTACTTAGATAGTTTATGGTATCAATCTTTCAATCCATGTGTGGCATTATTGCCACCACTATAACCTAACCTAACCTAACCTTACCTAACCTAACCTAACCTAACCTAACCTAACCTAACCTAACCTAACCTAACCTAACCTAACCTAACCTAACCTAACCTAACCTAACCTAACCTAACCTAACCTAACCTAAGCACAAAATAACAAAGCAAGTAGAAATGGGCCAAAAATTTAAATTATAGTTACAACGAATTATAAAAAAAACAAAAATCAAATGAAAACAGCATTTCTTATGAATTACACTATGGGCCTTATCGTAAATCTGAAGGGAGTTCCATTCTCTCCCTCACGGGGAAGGAGCACTGGAAGTAGTGAATATTTCATGAATGGAAATTCCCCTTTCTACAAGCATACATTTTCATTTTAATATCGTTGACATTTTCAGAAATATCCAGTTTGCAACGCTGAGTTTTCCAATACCGTAGACATTTTGCACAAAAAAAAAAAAAAAAAACATATGGCAACGCTGTTTTGCCAATATAAGTAGTTGAAATTTCTTTCCATTTTCAAGTGGATTTTGACATCTAACTTTAAAAAAGGATAGACAAGCAATAACAATTGCATCTAAATCAAATTAGAGAAAATTAAGTATATGCTTTGCTTTTTTAATTAAAAATAGGATTTTTTAATCATTTCAGTGGATTTTAAAAATCAAAAGTTGGCACCACAGCTTTGACAGCAGTTAAAGATACAAAAAAAAAAAAAACATATTATGAACACCTAAAATTAAATGTTTGGTGTTAGTCTATGAATTTGAACAAATAAATGTCAAAATACTAAGAGAACACATTCTCGAGAATATTTATTTGCGATAAGGCCTATATGCATTTCGTTTCATGAATTTGGCAAGCACTCCACCATCTGGATAGGTCAGCATTCTGAATGTGTAAACTACTTATGTGAGACAATGTTTTTATTTTTTAGTAGGGGAAGGTGGGGAATCGTGGGCCACGTTTTTATTTTGTTAAATATCCTCAAAAAAAATAAAAATTTTGCAAATTGTAATATGGTATGTTATTCTACATGAAGTTAGGTAACTTTTGACTATTACACTTTCTAACAATTCTTTTGTTTTTTCCGACTTTTCGTGGTTTGAAAAAAATTAGTGTTTTTGCGATTTTCAAAAATGGTGGGGAATCGTGGGCCACCGCCGTAATTAAGTAAAAATCAAACAATTATGATGCAAAACTTTATTGAATTAGTTGAAATGACAAGTAAAGTTATTTTAATCGACAAAATGAAGAAGAAGGGTTATGCACGATCAATCAGATACGTTAACAAAGAAATAGGAAAATTGATACAAAATATGTATTTATTGTTTTATTTATTGATTCACAGCCTCCATTTTGCACAAAACATCATAAACACAACATACAAATGTGTATTGATACAAAAACTGTCAAAACACGGGTGGCCCACGAAGTGGCTCACGATTCCCCACAAGCTACTTTTTGCAAAACAACGGCGTGTAATTGACTTGTTGAAGTGTCATGCGAAATTACTTTTGTATGTTGAAAGGCAAAGGTCTAACGATAATAAAAAACATATTTACCTGTGTTTTGTCGTAGCAATTCGTCCAAGAATGATGGAAATCAAACACGCAAAAAAAGTTTTGCAGATACTTTTTTTTGGGCGAGTATTGTACAAAGCAAATAAAACGCGTACGTTTGTCAACAACCAATGTAAAAATAAGTTGAGGCTAAGAGAAAACGATTACAGTTGCATTTAACTATTTATCTCGACATACTGCCAAAAGGTGGCGGTGGCTCACGATTCCCCATGGCCCACGATTCCCCACTTTCCCCTATATAAAAAAACTCCTTTTTTATTTGGCAAAGGAACCACCAATGCAAAGAAGAAATGTTCAAAATGTTTAAGAAGACTTTAAAACTTCAGGATTAAACTCTTACATGTAATACGGATTACATCTATATAAGTATGTACTAAATTTTTCTCTAGTTAAAAAAAAAGAAAAAAAAAGAAAAAAAAAAAAAACACAAAAAAACTTCAAACAACTTGGTGTTTCCTTTTTCATTACTGCATGGCTATTATGGTTTCAAACAAACGCCTTAAAAATTTCCCACAAAGTGGAAACCAAAGTGTGCCATATTTTTGTTTTTTTACAAACTTTCAAATGCATACCACAATAAAGAACTCATACATACACAAGCAAGCCAAACTCAACTTAACCTCACATAATATTTAGCTATACATGGGCTACTTAAGTGGCATATTGGCATAAACTACTTACTTTTAGTAGCTGGCTGCTGTTGTTGTTGTTGCAGCAAACACTGCTTATGTATTTCTCATATTTTTATTTCACTTTATAAGTTTCTTAATATTTATTTTATTTCTTACCAAACATATTTTCATAAAAAAAAATCAAAATTTTTTCATAGCGTAAAGTTTTAAAACTCGTAAAATGTTCTTTAAAAGTACCTTTGTGTGTTAAAACTATTTTTTTCTTTTTTTATTGAAAGAAACATTTTTCGCTTCTTCTTTTTCTGTTTCTTAAAAAAAGTTAAGAAAAATGTGCGTAGTAAAAGAAAAAAGGCGTAACTCATTTAAAGAAGGCAAGAAAAAGTTAAATGATTAACATGGTATATAAAATAATATGGGTGTTCACAGTATTCTCAAATGTAGCAACTCCATGCCTTGCGCAACAGGATTTGACAAAATTTCAGGGAAAGCAGAGAGGGTTATCTGCTTTCTCTGAAATTTTGTCTGTGGTTTCGTTTGAGACCAAAATCAATATAAATGTCAACAAGAAAAAGTCGAGATTTTTTGGGATCTCGTAAAAATACCCAAGTCGACCGATACTGCTTTGCAAAATTGTCCATAACGTGGAAATTTTTTTAACAATTTTCATGTTATGAGATATTGTAGAAAGGCAATGAATAATATTTGACCCAAAGTATTAATTTAGGTCTAACGCTCCATCGCTCTGCTTTTTAGATCTTTCCAAATATTTTTCTAGAAAAAAAAAAAAAAACAAAATTACCTTATAAGTATAAGAACTAAAACCCATAATGGTATCACTAACAGCTTCAGAATTATGATTTTTCGAACATTGTAAATTATACAATAGACAGATCGTATTCGGATTTGTTCCGGAGAGATTGTGATTTGGTCTATTAGCATAAATTAAGTTGTTTTCTGTTTGGAAAAAGGTCTATTTGTACTACTTTTAAGTAGTAAGATTATAAATAAAGTTCCATGGCAAGTATGCTAAGTATAAGTAAAAAGTATGTTTTCTTTTATTTGAGAAAAATTATTATTTCGAACACTTCGTTAGAATATACATAGTTTAATAAAATCACTTTATAGGATAATTTTAATTTCTAATATAAATTTTTTAGACAGAAAAGAAAATAACCTTTCATATGAAGGCAGTTCTAAAGTCTACGAAGACAAGTTGAAGCGCTGCACGCCACTCGCATGATTGTTCGACAATTATTCTGACTGTATTGTGACCAAACATGGTCAGTTTGGCCGGAATCCTTCTTGTTGCTTTCGGATGGCCGAATCAAGTTTTTCGCTTACCCTGTTTAGAAGCACTTTTCTCAATACTTTTGATGGTACTGAGAGCATAGTTATTCTTCTATAATTTCGGCACTCGCTCAGGACACCTTTTTTCGGCAATTTGACTAGCATGCCATTTAGCCAGTCATCTGGCAAACGCTCTTTGCTCCAGAATCCGGAAATCAGAGGATGAAGAATCTTAGCTGATGCAATTGGGCATGCTTTTAGCAGTTCAGCTGTTATTTGGTATAACGGCGGCATTGTTGTTTTTCATGCTTTGGATAGCTTCCACTATTTCATCGATTGTAGGCGCTTGTATTTGTTTTCGACTACTACTGTGAGTCAATGCAGCAGTTGTAGTTGGTGATTCTGGTTGCGGGAATGTGGTAGATGTGGGATTCAGTATGTCATAGAAATACTCTGTCCATCTCCGTAGCTGGTCGTCCGCGGATGTTAAGAGATTTCCGTTTTTGTCTTTGATAGGGTGGTTCTGTTGACGTATTCTGCGGGTGATATCGTAAAGCTGAATGATATTTTTAGTATTGGCAGCGCTTTCGGCTTCGCTCGTGAGGTCGTTATACATTCTTCTTTTGTCTTGTCTCTACGAACGTCTGACTTCTGACTTAATGGGAGAGTTAAAGACCTTTTCGACGTCATTCTTTTGCGCTTAAGTTTAAGCGTCATCTCTCAGTTTTTTTGTGCTTCTTTTTTTTTTTTTCAACAAGACACCATTCTCGCTCATCCAGTGTTTTTTATTTGAGGTTCTGAATCGAAGTATTTTTTCACTGGAGTTTAAGAGAGAAGCCTTAGCGGCACTCCACGATGTTTCAATGCTTCCGTCACAATCGATCGGGGCTGTTTTAAGTTCTTCAACGAAAGACCTGTGGATCTCGTCGTCTTTTAGCTTAAGTACGCTGAATTTTTTTGACAAAGATTGTTCGCTGGGAGGTTTAATAGCGGCAAGTTTTAGTCGAATGACCGCGACGAGAAGATGGTGGTCGGAGCCTTTATCAGCGGCCCTCTTTACTCGTACGTCCAGAAGACTCTCTCTTTCTGCTAATGCAGAAGTTGTTGATTTGGTTTTCAGTGATGTTGTCTGGAGACACCCAAGTAGCTTTATGGCATGTTTTGTGTGGGAAAGCGTACCTCCAGCAACAAGACCGGCTGTATTGCAGGTGTCAATGCGAAGCTCTCCATTGTCGTTTCTCGTACCCAAACCAGGTCTTCCAATCACGTGCTCAAAGTTAAGATTCTTTGAGCCTACTTTGGCATTCAAATCACCGATAACCATTATGATATCGTTCTTGTGAGCACTGTTAATCGCCGCAGCGAGCTGACTGTAGAATTCATCCTTGGTTTCTTCCTCTGCCAACTCGGTGGGCGCGTATGCTTGAAAGATGGTAATATTTCTTGCGGGGGTTCAAAATTTGCAACTAATGAGCCTTTCGCTTACAGTTTTCCATTCCATCACTGCCTTTACTGCATTTTTACTTAACAAAAATCCAAATCCATCCCTTTGGATGTCATTTTGTGCTCTACCAGAGAATAAAAACTTTTCGCCGTCAGGTAGTACATATTCACCGGCTCCGTTCCATCTTACTCCTAATATTTCAAGGTTAAATTTGCGGAATTTTCTTATTGCTTTATGTATTTTGCCTGTATCATTAAGAGTTCGGACATTCCAAGAGCCGATGCGTGTTCGAGTTTTCATCGAAAAGATTTTAATATTTTGACGAACCATTTTGGTTTCGTTTATAAGAGATTCATTCCGTTTATAAGAGATTCATTCTCCAAATCCGATAAGCATGCTGCCGAGGCAGGTGGACTAACCACATTCTGGTTGGTACTACTTGGAGAGATATTTTTCATCGTTTTTCGATTCATGCTTCATTTGTATAATCTTCTCGGCAACGCCCCACGCAGTAAGTTATAAGCTTAAGGCTGGATCCGGCAAGCGCTGCAAATATAGTGGGCAAATTTACTTCTAATTACAGCCGCTCACTCTGGGTCAGACGCTTCAAGACTTTGACAAGATGCTTATTTTAAGGCTGCATCGACTCGCCTTGTCAGTGGCAGTTACTGGCAATGTGGGTTTTCTTTCAAGGTGCAACGCTTTCCAACGCTACGCCCTTCCAAACTCTGGCTGGTCACCCGCTTTTAGTCACCTCTTACGACAGGCATGCTTACCTCGGGCATATTCTGACCTCTTACCCGCAGGGAGGAGATCCATATGATGGGCATGTAAAAGTCAACATTCCTTTTTTGTTAAAATTTAGTTTTGAGCTTATGCAACCGATTTGAATTGAGTAAATCTTAGATCTTAAATATCATTTTAGGAAAACGAAAACTGAAATGTACTTCCTCCACGTTACTCACAAATTCTTCCTACAAGGATATCCAAATCGCTTTAATATACCCCGTATGTTTTAATGGTAGGCAATGCCATACGTAATATTTTTGCATCAAATGCAGTTAATTATTTTTGAAATTTTAATTTCCGTTTAGACAACACTGATGCTGTGAAACTTTGCATGGATTTAATTCATATGGATGTATGCAAGAATATGTCTATACACAATATACACATACTCATACGTATACGTAGATATTCAGTGATAACTTTGCCGGGGTAGTGGCTGAAAAATCATTCTTGCACTTTCGGAAAATTTCAACTCATTCCACCGAGCGAAAAGGTTAGCCAATTTGCATTTAATATTAAAATTATTAAATGCAATTTCATAATCGGCTTAAATGCTGCAACACAAATTTTGGCTTTTAATTTATTTACAAATAGTTTGTTTTTTAAGCCAGACAAATAATTTAATACTTACGTATATGCATCATAAATAAATTAAATGACATATTAATCATAATGAGCAAAATATTGGCTGTGATTTAATGCTGTGACATTAAATATTTATAAATTGAATTTATATTACAATTATAAATTAATGTTAAATAATCAAAAATAACCAATAAATATAATGTTTCATGATACCTTGCGTCATCTAGCTTAAAATGTATCAACAGCGTAAAGTAGATTATAAGAACTCAAAATATAACTAATACATATTTTTTGTAATACGAGGGTACTATTTATTTACTAAAGAATAGCTAAAATCTGGCAACACCATAATAAAGTTTGATATTTTTTAGCATAAACGTACTCACAACGTTTTGATGTACAAGTGCTTTAAGCGATTGATTAATTATGGGGTTCCAACGGGAACAAACGTTTTTTACAACAAAGTGTTCTATCTCACAATATGCCACATGACGATCTTGCATTATCAGTTCATGCACTGTATCGATGTTTTTTGGCACAACAACCTTCACGGAATTCGTTGGTAACCGAATTACGACCACGATTGAATTCACTATATCAGCCATATACTTTGGTTTCTGATTGTAAAAAGTTTTTCAATAAGAGCGCTACAAAAGTTTTTTTAAATAAAACAAAAACGGTTTTGGATATCAATGAAATTTTTTATTCTTGTGAAAGTACATTCGGGGCCACCACGGGCACACATGCAGTAGTCCAGACGCTGAACCCCATTTTTGTCGGTTTTCAAGCATAAATCGGCCGATACTGCTGCAATTTCACGATCGATATTCGAACGAAGTTCATCAATCGTTGCTGGCTTGTTGGCATAGACCATAGACTTGGCGTAGCCCTACAGGAAATAGTCTAACGGAGTCAAATTGCACGACCGAGGCGGCCAATCGACTGGACCATTTCGTGAGATAACACGTTCACCAAACTTGGTTTTCAATAAATTGATTGTGACATTCACTGTGTATCTTGTGGCGCCGTTCTGTTGAAACCACATATTGTCCAAGTCCATATCATCCATTTCGGGCCAAAAATATTCGGTTATCATTGAACGGTAGCGATTCCCATTCACAGTAACGTGCCGGTCTTGATCATCACGGAAGAAGTACGTACGGCCCAATGACGCCGCCGGCCCATAAACCGCACCAAACCGTAATTTTTTCGGGATACAATGGTGACTCATGGAGTACGTGTGGATTGTTGCCTGACCAATAATGCATATTTTGCTTATTGACGAATCCATTCAGCCAGAAATGAGCCTCATCGCTGAAGTTGATTTTTCGATGAAAATCCGAATAATTTTCAAGTTGTTGCTCAGCCCAATTCACAAACATACGACGCTTCTGGTGGTCAAGCGGCTTCAGTTCTTGCGTCAATTTGATCTTGTAAGGATGTAAACCAAGATATTTTCGCAAAATTCGCCACAACGACGTAACAGAGATGCCCAACGCTTGAGAACGACGTGTGAGAGACACATTTCTCGACACTACGGGCACTCCTTTGTCTCACTGGCACGGGAAAACTTTGTACTGTGCCTGTGGATTCAAATTTTTCGAATTCGAATTTCGAATTTTTCCACTAGACGCTCAATTGTTGATCTGGTAGGACGATTATGACGACCATAAATTTCACGTAGCTCTCTTAAAGTTGAGGCCACTGACTCCGAATTTCGGTAGTAAATTTTAATAATTTCTACTCGTTGTTGGCTCGTATATCTTTCCATGATGAAATGGCAAACCTTACTGAAGAGAAATATCAAAAGTGCGGAAAAAAATATGGCGTTGTTTGCTGTCCCTATCGGTCTACTTTTGTAGCGTCCCTGTTGAAAAACCCTTTACTTTATCGCCATACAAAGAACTGAGTTCATCGACACATTTTTGTTGACATAATCCACGACGAAAGTTGTGAAAAATAATTCAACGAAAACCTTTTCTTGAAATTTCCATTTTTTGGCTAAATTGATTTTCTTAACTCTCTGTAAACAAAACAAATAGCACTTGTATATCAAAAAGTTGTGAGTACGTTTGTGCTAAAAAAATCAAATTTTATTATGATGTTTACAGATTTTAGCAATTACATATTGTGAAAACAGTGCAAAAAAAAAATAAAATTTATATATGCATAAACTTTCGCTCTACTTAGAAAAAAAATTATATATGCTAATTTCTACAAAATTTTTTTAAACTCCATCATTTTAGTACAATCATTTGGGAGAATAAAATGATGTTGCAAATGAGTTATTTTATAGATTTCGATGTGCTCTTTCAGAATTTCAACTTTGCTACCTCGAGTCGTGTTCGCTCGCGCCGCCATATTGGATAAATGGCGTCCAAAATCAGTCTTTTACAAATATCTCTTTAGCGGTTATATTTAGAGAAAAATATTTTGGTGTGATATTGTAGCTTATAAAATTTCCTATAAAAATAACCTCTTAATTGTTTCGGTACGACTTACAACTCAGGAGATATCGTAATTCAAAATTTTAAAAAAATTAGTAAATTGTTCATGCTGCAGTAATGTGTTGAGCTTCCACTATCAGTGGAAGTAATTCCCTATAAATAAATGTTTTAACTTTGAACGTGTGACTCACCGTTCATGAACAATTTACTAATTTTTTTAAAATTTTAAATTAGGATATCTCCTGAGTTGTAAGTCGTACCGAAACAATTAAGAGGTTATTTTTATAGGAAATTTAATTGCACCACAATATTTTTCTCTAAATATAACCGCTAAAGAGATATTTGTAAAAAACTGATTTTGGACGCCATTTTTCCAATATGGCAGCGCGAGCGAACACGACTCGAGCAAGTAAAGTTGAAATTCTGAAAGAACACATCGAAATCTATAAAATAACTCATTTGAAAAAATCCCGCAAAACTTTCCAGGTAAAACTACCAAATGACTGTACTATTTATTGAGATAATAATATAAGGTTGAGTAAACAAAAAGTTCGAAAAAGTGAAATAGTAAAGTTTATAGTACGATAACTCTGTAAGCACCAGTCCAATCTAACAATTCTTTATTGCTAAAGATAACTGCCATTTTTGAGAATCAGAAACAATTTTCAACCATTGATATTTCTTCATTATTCAACTGTTTAAACGTTACTAAAATGAGTGCAGAATCGGAAAAAAATCGTCACATTTCACTTCATTTCTTCGAAAAGCACGATACCGTCGCGAAGGCTCACATATTATGGTGAAGGTACTTTATTGGAAAGGATTGGAAAGGATAGTTGAAGCGATTCCGCTCTGTCGACCATGTACCGAAAAAGTGGACGAAATTTTTGAAAAGGTGTAGGAAGACCAACGCAGTCATCGCGACATCGCTGAATGAAAAAAATCTTACTGACCGCATTTCAGTAAGTGGATCCTTGTGAAACGGAATAATCTCGAATCATTTTTGCACAGATTTGTTACTGTTAACGAAAAATTTATAAAGTATGATAATAATGTGTGAAAAAAATAATGGTCAAAACTAGGTGAGCCTGCCCAAACCGTTGGAAAGCCGGAACTGACACCAGGGAAGGATTTGTTGGGATTGCTGGGTCCTGTGTACTCCGAGCTGCAACCGCGTGGCCGAACGATTAATTCGGAACTGTACTGTCCGCAGTTAACAAGATTGAGTGAAGCGCTCAAGCAAAAACGTCCGGAATAACTCAACGGAAAAAACGCCGTCTTTCATCACGACAACTCTAGACCACATACTTATTTGTTGACCCGCCAAAAACTGAGAGAGCTTGGCTGGAAGTTTTAATGCATCCACTAAATAGCCCAAACCTTGCACCTTCAGATTACAATTGATTTCACTCGTAGCAAAATTATATTGGCAGCGTAAAATTGAATTCCCTAGAGGATTGCAAAAGGTCTTGTCTGAGTTTTTCGACCAGTATCCCCAGAAATTCTTTGAGCACGGTATCATGGTTTCGACTGAAAGGTGGCTAGAGGTGGTCAATAACAATGGAAAATATTTGACTCAATAAAGTTAGTTTGATATCCAAAAAAAAAAAAAAAAAATGGTTTTTCTGAACTTTCTTTTTATTCAATCAACCGTTACTATTCCTTTAAATTTACAACAACACAGGAAACAAAATACAGGCTTGCACAGTTCTGCAGGACACGTTGTTGAGTTAAATATTCTAACGTTTGCACAGTGCGAATAAGAATCCTCAAAATTGGGATCATCAAAGCTCCTTGGTCGGTGTCCGAACGGGCGAGAGTAAGCCTAAAAAATAAAGAATAAAGAAAAAAGTTACTGAATTTGTGGAAACTAAAAGTAATGAAGACTAATAAATAAGCTTTTATGTAAATAGAATTATAGGTACTTAACATTAATATGTTTATTTAATTCGAACTTTTAATATTCTAATAAATTTATTCTTTATTTTGGCTATTAGGTCAAGTCAAGGTCCGAACGAGTAATCAATTTTAATTCTAAACATCCAAAAAATACCATTAGGAACACGGCAGAAAATTTGATAAGGAGAGTACTGGCAATTGGCGACAAAGAATTTTCGAAAGTCAACATTGACTTTACAAAAAAGAAAAACAGTTTTTCAAAAAGGACCATTAACATGTTATTAGAAAAATCATGGGACAATCGTAGACAACGGCCAGAACAAAGTACAACAATTTTTAAATCGATGACATGTATTTGAAAACGTAAAAATATCGAATAGGACAGACAATTTAGTTGGACAATTTTAAAGCAAAATGAAAACAAAAATATACAAAAATGACAAATCCAACATTATTTATAGAACTCCTTGCAATGGTGACGGGTCCGCCGTATGCAAAAAAGTATATGTTGGTACTACAAAAGCAAAACTTAGGACAAGACTCTCAGGACACAAATCTAACCAAAAGAATAGCACAGGATCAGTACCTAAGACTGCGCTTTTGGCCCACTGTGCTGAATTCAGACACTACCCTAACTTTGACGATGTGAAGATATTACAAGAAAAGAACAAATATGACAAAAGACTTATGTTTGAGATGATTCTTATAATAAATACTTCTACCGACAAGAGAATGAATTTTAAGAGCGACACCAAAAATTGTGCTCACATTAATAGAGCATTAGAAGTTAGAAATTAGGGATTAATTAAATTTTTGATCTCATTCAAACTATGGTTTTGTAGTGCAATATATTCTTTGAATTTATGGTTTTGAATTTAGTGCAATATTTTAAATTTATAGTTTTTATGTTAAAAAAAAAGTTGTCCTATATTGTATTTTTTTGTTTGTAATTTCAATTTAATTTAACTTATTTACACATTTTTCTATGTAAGGAAGTGTCGTGTAGGTTGTAACGCCGTATAAGTTGGGACAGCCGTTTTTTTCTGAATTACCAATACTTGCGACACCTATTTTATGACTGTCAAAGTAAAGTCTCTTTATAAACTAAAGTTTCATGTGCATTAGATCGAAGAACTCGTGTTGATTATGTTCATACCAAACAAAGATGCAGAGCAAAATTAGAGCGAAAACAATCACAAAATTTCCCAAGCATTATATGGTCTGCCAGGCCATATTTTTCTGAATTCTGAGCAGTTTCTTTGTATCACCGGACATTAGAAAATTAGAATTAGAAAATTTTTATTGACAAGTGCCTTCAAAAAGGTTAGTCTAAGTCAATATAGCTAGATGCCACTCTGCAACAAAGAAAAATATAATAAGCTTAAAATTATGCTAAAATGTGATTACTTGGTTGATAAAACTGGCACTCTAAAAATAAATGGAATGCATTTTTAATTTTTTTCATTTTTTAAGAACTTGTCCACGCTGAATTCGAGAAATAGATATTTTTAGGATTATGACGTAGCTACAGGAAAAGGTGAAATTCGTATTTTTTTAAAGCATACACTCTTTTTTTCATCAAAATATTCATTAGAAATTTTCCAATAGAACCCTTAATTTCTAAGTTATGCTTATATGAAAAGAAAGTATTTCAGCCTCCATACAATGGATGAAATTATAACTATTAAGTAGTATCGAAAAAACGATTTATATGCAAAAAACTTTCAAAATGAAATAAAATCTACTGCAGAGTATAAAATGTGTTAGTGCTAATAAGAGGAAGGCTCTCAGATAAACTAGTAAGGGTGTTACCTTTGGCCTGGCCAAAATTAAATACCCTACACTGCAGTATTTCGAAAATATTGCTTATACGGGTGGTGCTGACCAAATTCAGGTCTTGTACTTATTGGTCTTAGTGTCTGACTCAAATTTAGTTCGATTACCTCAAAAAACATTATACATGTACAGTAGACCTATCGTTAAAATTAAAAATGAAAAAAACCTTGCTCCCAGGAGCTAGAAAGTTTTCTATTGGTGTAAGTATCAAGCATAACAATTTTGGTCTCGATCGGAAAATATTTGACCGTGCCGCAAGGCCGTTGAAGGTCGGAAAAACGATATTAATATTGAAAAATGTAACTTTGATCGCAAGAATCAGTCCTATCTTTGAAACTATTCGACATAAGTAAACGAAATTTTGTATGTGTATGAACAATGCTAGAGTTAATTGCATCCATTAAAAAAATGGGCGATGCTACGCCCCCTTGACCAAATTTCGGTTCAAGGGGGCGTGGCACTGCCCATTTTTTATTGGATACTATTTGCTTAAGTATTTTTCATATATTTACTAACTCTCATCCTCCTATGTCAAATTGTTTCAAAGATAGGATTGATTGTTTTTTTATTTTCATATAAATAGCGTTTTTCCGACTTTTAACGGCCTGCGGGCACGGTCAAGTATGTTCCGATCTGTACCAAATTTTTTTTACTAAGTGTTTATACCCAGGAGACCAAAATAAGAATATAAAAAAGTGCTGCTTTCATATCAACTAAGTACCTTAAATTGGTTTAACATTTTTACAGTGTAATATCCTGTTCGCTACACTTTACCTGAGATCAAATCTTATTCATATGTGTCCAATAGTTTCAGAGATGTGACAAATTTGATTTTTTTAGAAGGAGGGGGCGTGACCACGCCCATTTCTTATAAAATTTTTTTATCCCAGTGCCAATTACATATGTCCTGAATCTCATTCCCCTGAGCCCAATATTTCCAGAGATACATCAATTTCGGGTCGAAGAGGCGTGAAATCGCCCATTTTTTTATTGGATGCAACTAACCCAAGGATTGTTCATATACATACCAAATCTCATTCACTTATGTCAAATAGTTTCAAAGATAGGACTGATTCTTTCGATTAAAGCCCCATTTTTCGATATAATTTGCGTTTTTCCCACTTTCAACGGCCTTGCGGCACGGTCAAATATTTTCCGATCGGGACCATTCATTTTTCATACATACCAAATCTCATTCACTAATGACAAATAGTTTCAAAGATAGGACTGATTCTTGCGATTAAAGCTCCATTTTTCGATATAAATAGCGTTTTTACCACCTTCAGCGGCCTTGCGGCACGGTCAAATATTTTCCGATCGGGACCAAAATTTTTATGCTTGATATGTACGTCAATAGGAATCTTTCTAGGCCCTGGGAGCAAGGTTTTTTTCATTTTAAATTTTTTTCCATATAACTTATGATAGGTCTAATGTACAGTAGGTCAAAGCCAAACTCGTACACCTTTTTCAATGCCCCAAAACTAAGTACGCAAAAATAATTTAAGAAATTTGAAGTACATTTTTAAATAGCATATTTAATCCTTCAATTTTAGCAAAAAATCAAACTTGTAATTTTCCGTAATTTTTGAATATAAATAAAAAGTTACAGAAATCAAGCATCTTCAGTACCAAAGCCAAACTCATACACCTTAACAAAATGATAACACTAGTTTACAGCCAAAATTCCCAGCGAATGCCGTTACTCATTTTATATGGAAAATGGGCTGCTGATTCCGAAAATCTCATTTTTTTTTGTTTATTTCGTGTCGTTTTTGAGATATCGGTCATTTTCGGTTTTTGGACCAAAAAAAAAAGATAGTTCCATTAAAATACAAATATCTCAAGAACCAATGTTTGTATTTAAACAAATAATATGTCATATTAAAGGTAATTAAATTACCTACAAATATTATCCACATCACTTTTTGGTTGGTTCGTTAGTTTCGGTGAAATAAATTGATTTCTAAAAAAAAAAATTTTTTTTTTTCGAAAAAATTAAGAAAAAATCAAATTCAACTTCAAATTTATACAAGAAGACATATTTTTTTTATAATATTTTTTTTGTATCATAGACTATATATTTGTGAAGAAAATAAGATATCATTTAAGATAATCGATGGAAAAATGCAAAAGTTGTATACAATTCATTGATAAGTTACCAAAATGCGTTTTTCCCTATTTTTCTGTTTTTTTGTAATAAACTGTTCGAAAATTTGAAACTTTTTGTAAAAGAAATTAGAAAATCCAAAAAATTCTTAAAGAAGGCATTAAAAGGAAATACCCGTGCCTCGCCGTTTTTCTCTAGCACGTCAGATTTTTTTTTAATCGATTTTTGAAGTTTTTTAATCCACTGTACATGAAAAAACAGAAATAACGCATTCTTGTGTTAAATCGATGAATTTAATTATATGATCCTTACATCTGAGGTGTATTATGTGTTCAGTAAACTTATGCAGGATACTGCGAGGAATATTTTTGTGGACAATTTTAACCCTCTAAAACCCTCACATGTGGGTCATTTTGACCCCCACATGAAGTTCATTTTGACCTACATGTGCGGGTTTGAGAGGGTTAAAATTGTCTACAAAAATATTCCGCGTAGTATCCTGCATAAGTTTGCTGAAGACATGATACACCTCAGATGTAAGGATCATATAGTTAAATTCATCGATTTAACACAAGAATGCGTTATTTCTGTTTTTTCATGTACAGTGGATTAAAAAACTTCAAAAATCGATTAAAAAAAAATCTGACGTGCTAGAGAAAAACGGCGAGGCACGGGTATTTCCTTTTAATGCCTTCTTTAAGAATTTTTTGGATTTTCTAATTTCTTTTACAAAAAGTTTCAAATTTTCGAACAGTTTATTACAAAAAAAACGGAAAAATAGGGAAAAACGCATTTTGGTAACTTATCAATGAATTGTATACAACTTTTGCATTTTTCCATCGATTTTCTTAAATAGTATTTTATTTGCCTAACAAATTTATAGACTATGATATAAAAATACAAAATGATTTTTAAAATTTTTTTTTCTTGTAAAAATCTGCAGTTGATTTAGACATTTTTGTAATTTTTTCGGAAAAATATACTCTTTTTTTCTGAAATCAATTTATTTCATCGAAACTAACAAACCAGCCAAAAAGTGACGTGAGTATCATTTGTAGGTAATTTAATTACCTTTAATATGGCATATTATTTGTTTCAATACAAATATTGGTTCTTGAGATATTTGTATTTAAGTGGAACTATCTTTTTTTTTTGGTCCAAAAACCGAAAATGACCGATATCTCGAAAACGACACGAAATAAAAAAAAAAAAAATGCGATTTTCGGAATCAGTAGCCCATTTTTCATATAAAATGAGTAACGGCATTCGCTGGGAAAAAAAATTTTAATCATTTGTAAACTAGTGTAATTTTTACATGAGTTCAGTATTAAGTGTACATTATTTTGTTTTTATTTGTCATGCTTAGTCCTTTTGGCATCCTTCGAATTAGTTTTTCATAATAGCTCGGATACATTTTATCCAATTTTCCATGAATACCCTTTTCAGTTCAGTTTTTGAAGAAATATCGTGCTGGCGAACTTTTGCGTCCAAATAATTCCACAAGATTTCAATAGCATTTATATCTGGACATACGAATATACGAATACATTGGGACAGTTATATTGAATTCATGATCTCATATTATAAGAAATATGTTTGAAATCGTTATCTTGGTAAAAGTACCTATCACTATATTGACCAAGTTTATCCTTACATTGCAATAAATTTAGGCTTAAAATGTTCAAATACATCTTATCAACAAAGTGGAGTATTCCAGGCCCAGCTGTTCTTCCAACAAGGTGCTTCATTTGGTTCTCTCCATATGTATGATCTGCCGTCTGATCCAAAAATATTAATCTTACTTTCATTCAAGAAGAGGACATTTTTCCCAATGTTTTCGTAACACTGGCGCGGGGTCCAGGTATAAATGCTATTGAAATCTTGTGGAATTATCTGGACGCAAAAGTTCTCCAGCACATTATTTCTTCAAAAACTGAACTGAAAAGGGTATTCATGGAAAATGGGAAAAAATTTATGAAAGCTATTGTGCAAAACCAATTCAAAAGATGCCAAAAGGACTAAACATAACAATTAAAATCAAAATAATTAGGCGATACCTGAAAACGTGTAAAAGCCTCGAAAACCTCGTAAACTCGTACAACTGTCAAATTTTGTATTGATTTTGACAACTTTTGCGAGTTTACGATGTTTTCGAGGCTTTTACACGTTTTCAGGAATCCCCTCAATAATAATAATGTACACTTAATACTGAACTCATGTAAAAATTATCATTTTGCTAAGGTGTACAACTTGGGCTTTGGTACTGAATATGCTTGATTTCTGTAACTTTTTATTTATTTTCAAAAACTACAGAATATTTCAAGTTTGGTTTTTTGTTAAAATGAAAGGATTAAATATGCTATTTAAAAATGAACTTCAAATTTCTTAAACTATTTTTGCGTACTTAGTTTACTTAGTGTCACGCCCTCTTGTCCGAGTTCACTTAGATTTTGCTTAGGGCTTGCATTGTTCTTGCATAATGTTCTTAGTGTTTAAGTGAAATTTGGTTGGATTATCTCGGAAAACGCTTTCAGTATATCATTTTGAAACATTTGCTTATATGGAAGGTGCCAGGCTCTCTTGTCCGAGTTAACTCAGTTCTTGCTCAGAGTCTACATATAGTGTTCTTAGTGGCTGAGTGAAATTTAGTTGGACTAACTCAAAAACGGTTTTAGTAGAAGATTTGGATACTTTTGCTTGTATGGGAGGTGCCACGCCCTTTTGTCTGAATTCACTTTGTTTTTGCCGACTGAGGAGGTGCCGCTGATCAAGAATTTATATACTTTTCCATACCTGCCACGCCTCTTTCTCTGTGTTACAGACGGAAGAACAAGGTGAGTATACCCTGGGTATAGGGTATAAAAACGGGTAATACCACGCTCTCAAAATATTTCGACCTTTGTATGTGGCTGAAATACCTTCTCTGCAAAGGATCATAGCTCGGAACCTATTGGAAAATATATTTTGATAAGGAAGAGTGTGGATATTCGATGCCATTAAAAAAAAGAATAAGCCTGAAAACAGCGTTTTCTCCAATTTCAAACAAGGACATCTTGAAATCCTGCAGATGTATTGATTTGCTTGGCTTGCATTCACACTAACCTTATTATCACCGGAAAATCGTCCTCCACGAATAACAGGCATCATCAGAGCAACTAAGAACAAGATAGCCAATATCTGATGGTTAAGTTTTATTTGCGTGCACATTTTGTAAAGTTAAGGATTGAACAGATAACTTGTTTGGTTGAGCTGAAAGAAGCAAAATATACAATTTTATTTTCAAGATTGCAATTACACGTATATAACTATTTAACACAAAATTTTACTGTAAATTACTGGAAAAATTGAGATTTATTTGGGCACATACTCAAAATTCGATGAAAAATGTGAACTGAGGGACATGCTCTGAATATTTTACAATCAATTTAAAGCAGAAACTATTTAAACCACAAATACAAAAACAGAAATTTCTTTACAGATCTGAATAAGAAATTCTTTTTTTGGAATTTTTCGTGATCGATGAAATTAACATACAGACAGAAATACGAATTTAGTTCAAAATTTTATCTTTTGGGTTGTTCGCTCGAAATGCTACCTTGACTTGTGCCGTTCTTGTGGTAAATGAGCGATATGTTAAGATGCGGTCTGACCAAACCATACTTAACTTGACAGAAGTCAAAATAGGGAAACAATTCTAAGGCAAATCCCGCAAATATGTTAAAAACTGACAGAGCTATAGCTTTTTGAAGTTCCGTAGAGATAATTGAGCCTAAAGTTTGGAAATATTCGGATATTATCTAGAGATTAATATATCAACTCAAACCACTTTGATGATCATCTTAAGGTATGTAGGTAGCATTTCGAGCAAACAACCCAAAAGATAAAATTTTGAACTAAATTCGTATTTCTGTCTGTATGTTAATTTCATCGATCACGAAAAATTCCAAAAAAAGAATTTCTTATTCAGATCTGTAAAGAAGTTTCTGTTTTTGTATTTGTGGTTTAAATAGTTTCTGCTTTAAATTGATTGTAAAATATTCAGAGCATGTCTCTCAGTTCACAGACAGACTAAGATTAAATTTCAAAATTAGCTTTATTTTTATAATTTTTTAAATGATCGTTTGTAAAAAAAACTACGCAATACTCGTACGTACACGGCGAGCCTTAACAAAAATAAAGTTTTATTGGTTGCAATAAAACTTTATTTTGGTTAAGGCTCGCTGTGCGTAGTTTAAATTTTTCGTTTTGGGCAATAGTCTTGTATTATTAGACAAAAGACACTTCTGTTCCAAAAATATTAGACCACTCACTTTTTAAAAGGAATCACTTTATTTAAGTGTTTTGAAACAAATGGCAATAATCGGCAATGAGATCACTACTGCATCAAAAGTTATTCATGTTCAAAGGATGCGAAAATCAATTTTTTACAAATACCTCACTAACGATTACTTCTACATAAAATTGTTGTTCCAGAGTAGAAGAGTCATGTGAGGTTTTTTCGTGCGACTTATTTGTAGTTTAGGAAATAATAAAATAAACGAAGTATTTCCAAATTTTTTCAGCACAAAATATTCAAAATGACATTTTTCATATCATTCACAATAACAATTTCGCACAACAGTTAAAATTTTTTTTAATTTTACAATTTCTCACCAATAACACCAACTGTACTAAATCAATCAACGGATCAACGCCAAATGGAATTCTTAGAACGATTGCAAATCTCTTTATATGTGCGAGTCTTCTTAAATCTAGATTTCTAGCAGATGCTGCACTTAACAATTTAATTGAGTCCAGCGATAAGGGTGATAAGGGTTTTTCCTTTTTTGTTTCAATGTATTATTCTGAATTGTTCGCAAATTATTCGCATTTTGGGATTTTCAGTGTGTGCTTGATTTCTTTGTATAAAAGATCATAAAAATTTCCCCAACGCATATGATTGATTCATGTGATGGGGAATTGTCAAAAATTAGGGAATTCTACATTTTCTTAGGCACATTTACCAAACATTGTGGAGAGGTCATTTTATACATCAGAATCAAAAAACTGAAGGGCATAAGTCACGGAAAACGTTGTTGAAAATGTTACGTATATATACATATGAAGCAAAACACGCCAAGTGTACCAACTGAAAATTTTTTTTTCGATTTCGCTCAAATTTGGCAATATGATAGTCCTGGTACACAAAAACAATAATCCGGGAGGATTTGGTTCTAGTACCAATTATTGTTAAAATACAGGGTGTTGAAGTTGGCGTTTTTAGTAGTAATTTTCATGAAAAGGGTGTTTTTAAAAAATTTAAAGCTTACACCAAAGTTTTTATATTGATATATCTAAGCAACTGTTCCCATTCATTTTTAAATGTTCTTTTTATAACAAAATATTACTTGGTGAAAAAATATTTTTTACACCGAAATTTTTTAAACTTAAAAATGCTTTTGAATTTTTTTAGAAAAGCACCCGTTAAATTTTTTTTCAAAGTATTTTAAATTAAAGCATATTTTATAAGCTTTAAAATGATGTGTGACTCAAGATGGGATTCGGTCGCTGGATGAGAGTTTTTAGCTTTTGAACGCCTACGGCAGGCAAAACTCTTTGTTTACTCAAGAGGAAGGCATTTTACGAAAAAAGTTTTCCAGGCATAAAATACTTAGAATCAATCGTCCAAGGAATACGTGTGAATTTTTTTGGAATTTTTTAAACTTTTTTTTTTGAATAATTTTTGAGAAATTTGTTTTTGCCAAATTTTGGTGAAAAAATTTTTTTTCACCAAGTAATACTTTTTTGTAAAAGGGTCATTGCATCTCAAATCGTCCAGGCAGTATTTTTTTTTAAATGATTTTTCACAAATTTAAAATGAATTTAATTTTGCTTTTTAAGACTGCTATTTTTGAATATTCCATTTATACGAACTTGTACAGTCAAATTTGCAATGAACAACAACCGACGCTACAAATATTAACTTGGAAATTGGTGACATATGTTTCGGCTATTACCACATACACATATATATATTTGCATATATATATGTACATAGCCTCATCAGACCTATTTTAGTTAATCTTAGCTTCTTACTAGAATCGAACCTGCAGCCTTCTGCATTCTAATGAAAGAGTGCAGCAGGCCTCTACCACTTAGGCCACGCTACGGAACGATCTACCTCGTCAAAGATCCTCACATAAATAACACTGTTGTTGTTATTTATGTAAGTACACTTGTTGCTATCAGCTGTGTTCATTTGCAAATATTTCTTAATTGTTATTATGTTGAATGCACTCTCAAATTGGGTTTTGAGACATGCTATCTTCCACAATTCACAATTAATACCTCACTGTTGTGGATTATTTGTCCACTGCTAGTGAGATTCTTGCTTTTGCAAGGTTATAATTGTAAATGTTAGATTTCTAACATTAATAGGCGGTTTCACCTTTTCAAATATTAAATGATTTTTCACAAATTTAAAATGAATTTAATTTTGCTTTCTAAGACTGCTATTTTTGAATAGATCGTTCCGTAGCGTGGCCTAAGTGGTAGAGGCCTGCTGCACTCTTTCATTAGAATGCAGAAGGCTGCAGGTTCGATTCTAGTAAGAAGCTAAGATTAACTAAAATAGGTCTGATGAGGCTATGTACATATATATATATGCAAATATATATATGTGTATGTGGTAATAGCCGAAACATATGTCACCAATTTCCAAGTTAATATTTGTAGCGTCGGTTGTTGTTCATTGCAAATTTGACTGTACAAGTTCGTATAAATGGAATATTCAAAAATAGCAGTCTTAAAAAGCAAAATTAAATTCATTTTAAATTTGTGAAAAATCATTTTAAAAAAAATACTGCCTGGACGATTTGAGATGCAATGACCCTTTTACAAAAAAGTATTACTTGGTGAAAAAAAATTTTTTCACCAAAATTTGGCAAAAACAAATTTCTCAAAAATTATTCAAAAAAAAAAGTTTAAAAAATTCCAAAAAAATTCACACGTATTCCTTGGACGATTGATTCTAAGTATTTTATGCCTAGAAAACTTTTTTCGTAAAATGCCTTCCTCTTGAGTAAACAAAGAGTTTTGCCTGCCGTAGGCGTTCAAAAGCTAAAAACTCTCATCCAGCGACCGAATCCCATCTTGAGTCACACATCATTTTAAAGCTTATAAAATATGCTTTAATTTAAAATACTTTGAAAAAAAATTTAACGGGTGCTTTTCTAAAAAAATTCAAAAGCATTTTTAAGTTTAAAAAATTTCGGTGAAAAAAATATTTTTTCACCAAGTAATATTTTGTTATAAAAAGAACACTTAAAAATTAATGGGACCATTTACTTATATATATCAATTTACAAACTTTGGTGTAAGCTTTAAATTTTTTAAAAACACATCTTTCATGAAAAGGACTAAAAACGCCCTGTATCTTAACAATTAATGGTACTAGGACCAAATCCTTCCTTATTATTGTTTTGGCTTCCCAGGACTACCATATTGCCAAATTTGAGCGAAATCGGAGACAAAAAAATGTTCAGCTGGTACAGTTGGCGTGTTTTGCTTCATATATATACGTAACTTTTTAACGACCTTTTCCGTGACTTGTGCCCTTCAGTTTTTTGATTCTTATGTAAAAAGTGACCTTTCCACCAAGTTTGGTGAATGTGCCTAAAAAACTGTAGAAATCTCAAATTTTTGAGAATTCCCCATATGACTCATGTCTTTGCGTGGCTTCACATTATATCAAAAAATCAGCGCTGTTGAAATTGAACCAATTTGTGAAAGTTATGTCATCAAGTATCGCAGAATTTACAATTTTGTGGATTGAATATTGCGCGATTATTCATTTGTTTTTCAAAATTAACCAGAAGAGGGTGCAAATTGAAGTATTTTAAGTACGTTCTACAACAATTGGATAGCTTATTTCGATAGAAATACATGAATCAAGTAACAGTAACAGTTTTTGCACTAAAATACAGGGTACCTTTTTAGTCGTCAGCTGATCGGTTTTGCTTATAATTTCAAAACAGATCACTTTTCCCTCATATAATTTTCAGATGAAGTCAACAAATTACAACAACAACGCACAATGGTATTTTGTGGGAAAAAGTAATTTTTTTGGAACTATTTCAAAGGAAAAATAATTTGGATTACTTAAATGGTGCAATTGCAAACTAAAATGACTCCAAGAAATGCAGCGTTTGCAGAAGGCTACGCCTTCTTAAAATAAAAAACTTGCTTGACATATTCAAGCGAATCGAACACCTCATCAACTTTGTAAAAAAGTATTGCATGCATATGAAAATAAAGTATTTCATACTTTTAGGGTTAACAAATTTTAGTTCATTCTCTATGGGAGGTAGGTGTATCCATTGACACATAACGCCCATTTATGCAATATTTCTTAACTACATAGATACACAGGAGCAATCCTTTGATTTTTCTCCAAAACATATATGAAGCCATACCACTGTGCAACGTGCTGCAATAATTTACTAATAATAATTCCAGCTTTTGTTTCAAAACAGTTAATGTTGGACGAACACTCTTAATAAAACTGTGCGAAATTTTCCCACATTCTATGTCACAAGGGAGCCACACAGTACTGTCTTAACATTTTACTCAGCAATGTGTCAAATTCTCTCAAAAAAGTTTAAATAGTTAGAGAGTTTTCACATTGCTGAGTGAGATTTTTTACACAGTACTGTGCGGCTCCCTTTTTAAACAGATTCTGCAGTTAAAATATGAGACTGTCTACAAAAAATACTAGTTCAAAGTCACTACTAGCTCGAAACTAGCTAAAACGGGATGCAGTAGTGGTCAGTTTGATACCTTATTTCTCATATTAAAGACTGTATAACAATTCTGGTTATTTATGCACATTAAAACGTTAAAAACATATTTTTTACGCTTTTCGGCTTTTCTATTATGCTAATTACAAGTTGACTTATTTTTAGTACGGTGTGAATAACTAAAAACTTCCTCAGAACTCTGTTTTCTAAAATTTAAATAACTCTAATGCAATTGTTGAATTATTTATTCAACGAAAAAATGCATAAGCAAGTCTGATTTTTCATTTCTTTTATATAATCAATGATTATTTTAAAAAAGTGATGTGTTCGGGTAATGTGGACTACCCCTCATTATAAACCGTATATAAGGGTGCAGCACTTTTTCGAAATAATGTGAAAATTTCAGGTTGCATCAAAGATTATTTTAAGAGCAGGCCTTATAACAAAGACTGCATACTTAGTTTTGGTCAAAACCCCCGAAAAGATCGCCCGCCCGGGGCTTGAATGAAGGTCTAAACGACAAAAATCATTATTTCTTCACAGTTCTTTTAACTTATCTCAAAAACCACGTAATTTCTGGTAGTATGTATGTATGTATTTATTCTCCTTTAACTTCTAGGAGGAGCATAGGGCCAATGTGAAATCTCTCCATTTGTCACGATCCCTTGCGATGACTTTAATCTCTTGCCACGACTTTCCCGATTCTTGGATTTCCTTTTCCAGCGACCCCTTCCAGTTGGTTTTGGGTCAACCACGTGCTCTACTATCTTGTGGATTGGTAGTAATTTATCCCAAATCTTTGAAAGAGATTAATTTTCTACATTTTTCTTTTTTTCTCGTTGCTCTACAGTGAAGTTTGCCCTATGGAAGTCCCCGAAGAAGTTACAAATTGTTGATTCAAAAACCGGTTTTTTTTCTATAACTCAATATACAAGACATACACAAACACTTTAGACCTCAATAAATGTAGGAAATCTGTTTTCCTATAGTTTTGCTTTCAAATCTTTATTCTAAAAGTAAACGGTTTTCGTCTAGAGGCCGAAATTCGTTAAAAATAATTGTATATCATGAAAAAGCGACTTTTTTTGTTTTTGTTTTAATATGTATCCAAAATTTTGATAAGAAACTAAGAAAAAATTAAGGGCTTTCAAACATAGTCTTCAGAATGGAAATCGCATTAAAATTGCGCGAGATATGATAACTCTTACATACTTAGTATCTTTTGTAAAGGTGTGATTTTGGGTATTTTTGTTTCACAGTGTATTTTGCATCCAAAACTGAAAACTTTTTTATGTGTATTACTAAACGGCGCATTTTTCAAGACCAAGAATGTTAAAATTAGTCTGTGGTTTCCTTGCGAATTTCAGCCTGAGAGTTCCGATATCTTTCAGTTTTTGTCAAAAACGCCTTTTTTTGAATATGAATAAGTGTATACCCTAAAAACCGTAAAAAATGTCCACAATTATATTCCAAAAGCTGTAGGAAATATTATTTGCAATATCTTGTTTCTGAAGATCTTGTTTCTACAGCTAACAGTTTGTGCACTAGAGACCGATTTTTTTGAAAAAAAAAAATCGAATTTTTAGAAACTTTTATTTTGAAGCAACATTTTTACATTGTATTCTCAAAATATACCCAAAATTTTAGTAGAAACCTAAACAACAAGTTAATAGCTTTTGAACGTAATCTTCCAAATAGAAATCGGCTAAAATTTACGCAAGATATAAGAGCTATAAGAGGGAGATATTAGAGTAT
Source organism: Calliopum simillimum (assembly GCA_951812925.1). Taxonomy (NCBI): domain Eukaryota; kingdom Metazoa; phylum Arthropoda; class Insecta; order Diptera; family Lauxaniidae; genus Calliopum; species Calliopum simillimum. The sequence goes on along the minus strand of OX638369.1, from coordinate 90,099,103 downwards.
TTTTTTATGGTATGGATATGACTTTTAGTTATTTTTTTGTAACACAGAGTATATAAAAACTGTCATGTCTCGCGAAAATTTTAACCGATTTATATTCAAAAGATCAAGTTTGAAAGCTTATAATTTTTTCTTAAGTTTCATATGAAAATTTTGAGAAAATTTTTAAAGAAAAAAATTAAAAGGTCACTGCAAAATAAAAATTTCTAAAAATTCGATTTATTTATCACAAAAATCGGCCTCTAGTGCACAAACTCTTAGCTGTAGAAACAAACAAAACAAAACTGTCCTACAGTTTTTGGAATATAACTGCGCACATTTTTTACGCTTTTTACGGTATACACTCTCTCATATTAAAAAAAAGGCGTTTTTGACAAAAACTGAAAAATATCGGAACTCTCAGGCTGAAATTCGCAAAGAAACCTCAAACTAATTTTGACTTTCTTGGTCTTGAAAAATGTGCCGTTTATCATGCTTTGACATAATGTAGTACACACAAAAAAGTTTTAGTTTTGGATGCAAAATACTTTGTGAAACAAAAATACCCAAAATCACACATTCACAAAAAAAAAAAAAATAGTATTTCAGAGTTATCATATTTCGCGCAATTTTAATCCGATTTCCATTCTGAAGACCATGTTTGAAAGCCTTTAATTTTTCCATTAGTTTCTTATAAAAACTTTGGGTATTTTTTAAAACAAAAACATAAAAAGGTCGCTTTTTCTATGATATACAATTATTTTTAACAAATTTCGACCTCTAGCGGAAAACCGTTTAATTTTAGAATAAAGATTTGAAAACAAAACTATAGAAAAACAGATTTCCTGCATTTATTGAGGTCTAAAGTGTTTGTGTTTGTCTTATATATTGAGTTATAGGAAAAAAACCGTTTTTTGAATCAACAATTTTTAAATTCTTCCGGGACTTCCATAGGGCAAACTTCACTGTAAAGCAATGAGAAAAGAACAAAAAATGTAGAAAATTAATTCTTATAAGAATTTTTTAAGTGTGCTACTTAATGACATTTTATATTGAAAATTGATTTTATTTAATTGAACTTTTAGTCATATATTTGCAAAGATCGATTTACATATAAATCTATCAATGCATCTTTTTCTAACACATAATTATGACAAATCAAGGAACGGATTAAAAACACGGCTATAGTGACATATGTTTCGTCTTTCGCCACAAAGACTCATCAGACTATTTTTGTTGTAATTATAATTATATTTATTTTACTAAATTAATTATAATTGAAAAATTGCAAGTTTGAAAACTTTTTGTGTTTTTGGTCTGGGCGGGAGACGAACCAAGGATCTCCAGGTTGGTAGCAGAAGTCGTTACCACTGCACCAGCCTTGCCCGGCTGCGAAGCCGACTTTTTGCCAGTTTTATTTGTGTGTTAATACGTATTGATATATCATAATTGTTGTTTTGTGTTATTTATTGATATTTGGTATAGTTGTTCCTTTGGAACAAATTCAATACCGTAACACACTTAAAAAATTCTTAAAAGTTATTTGGGAGAACACGCCCTGATAAGGTGGAAACACCTGCAATCGGTATTGAATTTGTTCCAAAGTTCAATTAAATAAAATCAATTTTCGAAAATTAATTCTTTTTAAAGATTTTGGATGAAATACTACCAGTTTTTTCTTTGTTTTTGAGATAAGTTAAAAAAACTGTGAAAAAACAATGATTTTTGTCGTTTAGACTTTCATTCAAGCCCGGGCGGGCGATCTTTTTGGAGGTTTTGACCAAAACTAAGTATGCAGACTTTGTTATAAGGCCTACTCCTAAGATAATCTTTGATGCAGCCGGCAATTTTCCCATTATTTCGAAAAACTGCTGCACCCTATTATTTATATAATATTCCTGCAGTAAAAAATGAGACAGTCTACAAAAAATACTAGTTCACGGTTAGAACTAGCCCGAAACTATTGAAAAAGGGATGCAGTGGGGGCCAGTTTGATATCAGTTTGTAGTTTTTTGGGGCAAATAAATCGTAATGAAAACAAAATAAAATTTTCGTTTTTTCTTTTGAAATAATATGGTTTTTGTGACTTGAATTGTGTGTCAAAATAAATTGGGGAAAAAAATTAAATTAATGAATTAATTTTTGTTAATGTTTTTATGAATGTTACTTAACTTTATTTAATTTATTTTAAGGAAATATACTAAACTCAAATCAAAAAAAGAAATATTACTGTAGGTAGACTACACACGAAACAACTAGTTGTTAAAAGACTACTTCACACCACAACTAGCAACGAACTGGTGTAAACGTAATGCAGAAGGGGACAATTGAAATTTCGTAGGACATCAACACACAAAAAAGAACAGTTGCTTGTATGCAAAAGGGATTGAAGTCGGACTAGTACTGGTTGGTAGAGGACTAGTTAATGAACTGCACTTGAACTAGTCCGTCTGCCTGCAGAGATATAATCTGAAAAGTAAAAATATGTATACATATGTATGTATAAACTTTCGCTATACATACTTCAAGTTTTTTTTTAAACTAAACCATTTATTTAGAAAATAAGGAGATAATACTCGAATTTACATTGTTTATGCTTTTGTTTTAAGTCTACGAGAAAAGAAGCCAGGGCACATTTTGAAAGGACACGGTCTTAATTTTTTGAATAATTTAACATGTGAACAAAACAAAGATTTTCCTAGATTATTAAGAGCGGCATAACTCCTTAGTTGTTTTAATATACTGGGTGAGTCAGCCTAAAAAAAAAAAAAAAAAAATGAGAGAAACATGTATACTGAATTTGTGAAAAATAAAAGTGATGAGGCCTAATTCATAATCTTTTAAACAAAATCATTCGTACTGAATAAATATTTGAAAAAAAAAAAAAAATGTGTGTCCAAACCAATAACCAAACCAATATAGTCACATTTTATCTAAGAAAACATTAAATTCCGTTCCTGCTCACCAAATCATGAACATTTTCCAAGTGTCATTGAAAAAAGAAAAATAAAAATTAGGAATGAAACGGCTGGCTTTAAGAATGATATATACTGCGTCAAGCAATACAATAGTTCGTATATGACATTCAAGGACCTAAGGACCATTTTTGGTTTTTAAGAGACTTGGCGTCTCAACAGGAATGCCGATACTGAAAGACTTCGCAGTGAGACTAGAAATCGCTGTAATGACACGATTCAGCGCGAAAAGCATCTTCACGAGCTCAAAATGCGCAAATGAATCCTTTTACTGCCGAAAGGTTGTAAAAACTTTTGGTCGTTTGTTAAGAGAGTGAAAAATCAGCCTTCATCGTCTATTCCAACTCTCTTAATGAACGACCAAATCTTCACTGATCCCGTTGATAAAGCTAATCTTTAGGCTAGTATCTTTTCTAAGAAAGCTACTCTGCCTGATAGCAACCAACTACCGCCCAACATAGAGAGAAAGTCCTCGGCTATGCCAAGGATCTTCTTTCGAACTAGGGCGGTAAAAAGGTCCTTGCTAACCTCAATATTAACAAAACGTCAGGGCCGGATGGCATATCAGCCCATGTGTTGCGAAAGTGTGCCGCAACACTGGCTCGCCCATTAAGGAATTTATTTAACATTTCCTACACTTGTGGTGAATTTCCATCATGTTGGAAGGTTGCTAATGTCCCGGCAGTACTCAGAAAAGGCGAGGCTACCAATCCCAATAATTATCGGCCCCTTTCAATATGCTCAGCGCTCTCCAAAGTTATGGAAAGCGTTATAAACTTTCACTTTATGAATTATCTGGAGTGCAACGAATTACTTAATGATCGTCAATCTGGCTTCAGGAGAGCTCGTTCTACTGGTGACTTAATGGCGTTCGTCACTGAGAGGTGGAACCAATGTGTCCACCTTCTTGGTGAAAGTATGGTTGTTGCTCTAGATATTTCTAAAGCTTTTGATCGTCACCTCATAACAAAACTAATTGCATATGGCGTCGGTGATTCCTTCGCTCGTTGGATAACGAGCTTTTGCAGTGGCCGTTCTATTCGTGTTGTCGTTGTTGAAGGTTTCACATCTAGCGAATACTCCATTAACGTTGGAGTTCCTCAGGGTTCGGTCCTATCCCCGTCTCTTTTTCTTGTTTTCATCGATGACTTTCTGTCATCGACCATTAATCCAATCCACTCCTTTGCGAATGACAGCAGTATTTGTCATTCATATTGCTTCAAAAAGCGTCCAAGCTCTGAGGAGGTTGAGAGAAAAAGGCGGTATATGAACGTCACACTCACAAATGACCTCAAAACAATCTCCGAGTGGGGTCGAGTTAATCGGGTCGAATTCAACGCTAGCAAAACCCAATGCTATCAGTTGCCTCACAGACAAGTGGATTGTCCCCCTCCACCCCTCAATATGGCTGGCGTAGACATTATGAGATCAACAGCTCTTGACGTTCTGGGCATATCGATTCAAACTAATCTGAGGTGGACGGACTATGTATTCGATGTGTCGAAAGAAGCGGCCAAGTGTTTAGGTTATCTAAAACGGTGTAAGAAATACTTCTCTCCTGTTGATCTTCGGACTGTCTATTTCGCCTATATTAGACCTAAGCTAGAGTACAGTTCGCACATCTGGGCTGGGGCTCCAAAAACTACTTTGGATGTTGCATCCTCTATTGACTCTCTTGAACACCATCGTAACGTTGGGTGTGTTACTCTTTTCTATAGATATTACCATGGGATGTGCTCTAGAGGAATTTATGGGCTGGTTCCGTCAGTTCGTATATTTTCTCGCAGCACTCGGGCGTCCCATTAGGCCCAACCTTACTGCATTGCAACGGTGTTTAACAGAACATCGCACTATCATGATAATTCGTTCTTTGGTCGTACGATTAAGTTGTGGAACAATCTCCCTGCGAGCGTTTTTCCCGACAGTTTTAACATCGGTAGAATTAAGAAAAATGTTCATCGACACTACTCCTCTTCTCCCCCATCCCTCTAACCTATTTCCTGTTCTACAAATCAACTCGGTGCATTGCATTTATAGGGGCTATCCCCTGAGCGTTGGTTTAAGTAATAAAAAAAAGAGCTAGATGTCACTCTGCAACAAAAAAAAAAAAAACTCATAAGATTAAGATCTTGCTAAAAATTGATTACTTGGTTAAAAACACTGGCATTCAAAAAAAAAAAAAAAAAAAAATGGAACGAATTTTTTTTATTTTTTCATACGCATTTTTCTACGTTGAATCCAACTGCATCCTTAGAACTGTCATATACATATTTACCTGCAGGATTTTGAGATATCCTTACTTGAAGTTGGAAAAAAACGCTGTTTTTAGGTTTTTGGCATAGGTACACGAAGAGGTGAAATTCGTGTTTTATCCGCACTCCTTTTTATCAAAATATACCTTAGGAATTTTCCAATAGGACTCTTACTTTTCATGTTATGATTCTTTGAAAAGAAGGTTTTACAGCTCCCATACATTGGATGAAATTATATTAGAATTGAAAAACCGATTTATGGGCAAAAAACACTCAAAATGAGATAAATTCTACTGCAGAGTATGAAATGTGTTACTGTCAATAAGATGAAGGCCCGAAAATAAAAAATGGGCGGTGCCACGCACTTAAAATATTTTGTTCTTTGTAGGGGCTGAAATATCTTCTCTTCAAAGGATCATAACTCGGAAAGTTAGATTGGAAAATATATTTTGACAGGGAAGAGTGTGGCTATTTGATGCTATTAATAAAAAAGAATTTCACCTTTTCTTGTAGCTATGCTGTAAGACTGAACACAGAGTTTTCTTCAAATTCTACCAAGGATATTTCAAAATCCTGCAGGTGTACTGAAAGTTCTACAATGGAGACAAACTCAGCGTCAAAAGTGTGGCTATTTGATGCCATTAGAAAACAGAATAAGCCTGAAAACAGCGTTTTCTCCAACTTCAAACAAGGACATCTTGAAATCCTGCAGGTGTATTGATTTGTTTGGTTTGCATTCATACTTACCTTTATATTATCACCGGAATATTGTCCTCCACGAATTACAGGCATCACCAGGACAATAAGGAACAAGATAGCCAATATCTGATGATTAACCTTTATTTGCGTGCACATTTCGTAAAGTTAAGGAGTGAACAGATAACTTGTTTGGTTGAACTGAAAGGAGCAAAACATACAATTTTATTTTCAAGAATGCAATTATATGCATTAAATTCACTATGTAAAACAAAATTTTACTGTTAATTACTGCAAAAATTTAAATTTTTTTAGGCACATCATTAAAACTTGATGAAAAATGTGAACTGAGAGACATGCTCTGAATATTTTACAATCAATTTAAAGTAGAAACCATTTAAACCACAAATACAAAAACAGAAACTTCTTTACAGATCTGAATAAAAAATTCTATTAGAAAATGAGCTTTGAGTTTTGACGATATCTATAAACTTCAGTTCCTTGTTATGTAATTTCAATATCAATTTTTGGAATTTTTCGTGATCGATAAAATTAACATATAAACAAAAATACGAATTTAGTTCAAAATTTTATCTGTTGGGTTGTTTGCTCCAAATGCAATCTGCATAACTTAAGTTGATTTTCAAAGTGGTTTGAGTTGATATATTAATTGCTAGATAATATAAATGTTCACTTTTATGATTTTTACGAACTTTAACCCTAATATTTCCAAGCCATAGCTCCGTCAGTTTTTAACATAGTTGCTAGATTTGCCCTAGAATTCTGTTCCTATTTTGATCCCTGTCAAGTTAAGTATGGTTTAGTCAGACTGCATATTAACATATCATCGCAAAATCGAGTTTTTTTGACTTTAGTCGTTCTTGTGGTATTCCACGTAGATTAAATTTCCAAATTGGATGTTATTTTTATAATTTTTCAATGATCCTTTGTAAAAAAATCTATGTAATACATAGTTTCTAATTTTTCGTTTTGAGCAATAGTCTTTTATTATTAGACTTAAGAGGCTTCTGTTCCAAAAAAATTAGACCACTCACTTTTTTAATATGAATCACTTTATTTAAGTGTTTTAAAACAAATGACAATAATCGGCAACGAGATCGGAGTTCGCGAAAATCAGTTTTTTGTAAATATCTCGATAACTGTCCTTTCACAATTTTGTAGCAAATGAAAAAGAGTGGTGCGAGGTATTTTCTTGCTACTAAATAATGTTTAGGAGATAATAAAAATAAATAAAATATTTCTAAATTTTTTAACAATAAAATATTAAAAATGACGCTAGTCAAAATATGCACTCACAAAAGCAATTGTGCACTACAGTTCTATTGTTTCAAATTTATTTTAAATTTTTTTTTTAATCACAATTTCTCACCAATTGCACCAACTGTACTAAATTCTGAACGGGTCTACGCCAAATTGAATTCTTATAACGATTGCAAATCTCTTTATATGTCGAGTCTTTTTAAATCTAAAGTTCTAACAGTTGCTGCACTTAACAATTTAATTGAGTCCAGTGCTAAGGGTTTTTCCTTTTTTGTTTCAATGTATTATTCTGAATTGTTCGCAAATTATTCGCACTTGTGCATTGGAGTATCGTTGTTTCAATTACACAGCCAGTGAGTGTGAAATTTAAAGTCAGTGATGGTTAACAACGGAAACGCACAAATACACTTACGCACCCAAGACTATTCGTTTGGTTTAATTGCCAATTAGATATGGCATTTAATTTGATTTTGTCTTTTTCTTTTATTTCTCAGTTTCTCGATTCAGATATATTAAATTGTTATTTTTGACACTAAAGAGCATTTGGGATTTTCTGTGTGTGCTTGATTTCTTTATTTAAAAGATCATAAAAATTTCCCCAACCCATATGATTCATGTGATCGTGTACGCATATACTTATTGCGTATGACATTGCGCTGCTTCATATTGCATCGACAGAATCATCGCTGTTCAATTTGATCCAATTTGTGAAAGCAATGACATCAAGTATCACAGAATTTATAACTGTGGATTTTTTTATAGCCTATATATTGCGCGAATGTTCATTTGTTTTTCATAATTAACCGCAAGAGAGTAAAAACGGTTTTTGCTCTAAAATACAGGGTGCCCTCTTAGTCGCTAGCTGATTTGTTTAGCTTATAATTTTAAACCAATATGTTACAATACTACCAAATATCTGTTCACTTTTTCACTTATCAATTGCTTAATTTATTTATCATAAAAAAAGAAAAACTTGTTATTTAGATCGATCAGAAATTGAGATCATTTTTAAAGTGAAAAAACTACAACAACAACGCGCAATGGTATTTTGGCAGAAAAAGTCAATTTTTTTTATATTATTTTAAAGGAAAATTATTAATTTGGTTATGTCTAGCTACGTCTTCTAAAAATAAACTAGTAAGGGTGTATCCTTTTGCCTGGCCAAACATTAAATATCCTACACTGCAGTATTTTGAAAATTTTGCTTTAATGGGAGGTGCCACGCTCTGTTGTCCTAGTTCACCCAGTTTTTGCACAGAGGTTGCATTTACAGTTCTTAGTGTGTAAGTAAAATTTAGCTTAATTATCTCAAAAAACTCTTTCAGTATAGCGTTTTGAAGTATATGGGAGGTGGTACAATTGTCGTGAAAAATACTCCCAAAGTTTCATTTTAAACAAATTTTTTGTATGTGCGGTAGGCGTGTCCGTTAACCAATTTCGCTAATCTTCAATCCCACGAGCTAACTTTGACGACGAAGGCAGTGTACCAAATTTCATTGAATTATCTTGCTCAGTTTTCTCGTAAAAAATATTTCCACGCACAGCCAGCCACTCAGCCAGCCAGCCAGACAGACGGACAAGGCTATATCGACTCAGGAGGTGGCGCTGATCAATAGTATACATACTTTCCTATACCTGCCACGCCTCCTTCTCCACGTTACAATTGGAAGAACAAAGTCAATATACCCTGGGTGTAGGGTATAATAAGTTACAGTAAACAGCTCCTAAAAGTTTTTTCTCATTACTGCAAATTTCTTTAACATGCAAATACGGCCTTTTGAAAAAAAAAACTCTTCAAGTAAAAAATTATGTAAAAAAATAACAAAACAATTTTGCAGTCTACACTAACAAGTAACAACTCAAAAGTAACTAAAATACGGATCTTTCGTAGGGTAAATGCGGGAGATATGGCACCCTTTTCAGTAAACTGCTATAAAACCAGAATCAAAAGAGATTTTTAAAAAAACAAAATACAAATTTATTCTTTAATTAATTTAAGACAAATAAAAATAACTTCAACTAGAATAAAAATTATTGCAAATATGTTTCTTCTTCATTATAAAAAAATGCTATAAAGTGCCAAATCACCCGACACTGCGGGTGATTTGGCACCCTAAGTGGATTTTAAGTTTTTGTTGCCACAATTGTTGCATGTGTGCACAAATGATGTACATGTTTCATGTAACCACATACAGCACATTACGCATTGGATCCAATCGACTTTTTCGTGTTTTTTAGTGGTTCGTCCATATTCTTCACCGCATCCAACGCATTTATTTTCAGGTGCATAAAGTGAGCTATGCAGGTATGACGAATTTCGATGTTTTTTTGTTGGGAATTTCGAGCTATTTTCGAGCTTTTCAACAGTAATTTCGAGCTGTCTGGGAAATTTTCCATTTTCCGGAAAAGCGGAAAAATTGTTCTGCATAGCTAAGTTTATTTTTTCAGCCAGACGAATCCGCGGGAAGAGTAAGCGATGAAATCTTTTAACGCAGGAATTTCGAGCTGACCTTGAATGAAGTGTTTTCCTTAAATTTTTCCGGAAAATCCCAAAAATTAAAAAAAATTTTTTTTTCCCCTATGTTATGTCCGCAAATTATTCGGACTTAATCCTCATTTCGTAAATGGGAATTATGTCTGAAAGTTTTTTGCGGATCAGCCTATAATATAACCAACACCTAGTTTGCTAGCCACAGTGATTTTGCATGAGAGTAGGGGTAAGTGGGCGGCCTGCGGCTGCAGCTCAGGATTTAAAACTCCCAAAAATTCAACACCGGCTTCGCGGCGGCCTTCAGCCGCGGATCAGTCGGTAATATATCCAATATTTTGCAGACATAGTACCCATTAACGAAATGGGGATTATGTCCGTGGAGATCATGTCATGGAACCGCCATAAAAAAAAGTTTTTTGGGATTTTCCGGGAAAGCTTGGGGTTTTCCGGAAAACACTTTTCGTTTTTAATGAGCTCGAAACTAATTCCATATTCGTGTGCCAAATGATATGATCGCCAAATATTCTCATGAGTTCGTCTGGTTGACAAAATAAAGCAGGCTCTTAAAAATTTTTTTGGGATTTTCCGGGGAAATTTAAGGAAAACACTTCATTCAAGGTCAGCTCGAAAGTAGCTCGAATTTCCTGCGTTAAAAGATTTCATCGCTTACTATTCCCGCGGATTCGTCTGGCTGAAAAAAATAAAGTTAGCCATAAAATAAGTTTTCTGGGATTTTCCGGGAAAATTGGGAGTTTTCCGGAAAATGCTTTTAGCTCAAAATTAGCTCGAAAGTAGCTCGAAATTCCTGCGTTAAAAGATTTCATCGCTTACTCTTCCCGCGGATTCGTCTGGCTGAAAAAATAAACTAAGCTATGCAGAACAATTTTTCCGCTTTTCCGGAAAATGGAAAATTTCCCAGACAGCTCGAAATTACTGTTGAAAAGCTCGAAAATAGCTCGAAATTGCCAACCAAAAAACATGGAAATTCGTCACTCCTGCATAGCTCACTAAATCTTCAGGTCCATCACATTCATCTTGAAATACAGCATTTTCGTCAGCTTCATCACAAGAAGCATAGTTAGTTACCAACTTTCGTTTATATGTTTTCTTCTTTGGTTGTGTTTTTCTTTTAAAATTTTTTGTTTTATGCTGGACCACATTTTTGGGAGACATTAAAATCCTTGCCGTTTATTTTCTCGTTCAGGCTTTTCTGGCATATTCTAGTGAAAACCTCAAATTAATCAAATAAAAATTAAAACACAATCATTGAAGGTCCTACCTGACTAAAATTCTGCGGCTCTGTGGTACATTGAAGCACTTCAGCCATATTTTGTCCTTGATTTTTCTCAATGCAATTCAGTAAAAATGCGTGATCTGGAATTTTATTTGGACTTTCCTCAATGATGAGCCCGTGTTATTATAGATGCTGTTTGTTGGCCCTTCACATCAAGAGTTCAGTCAAGTTTATGTTCAACAAAATATTGAAAACCGAAACACAAAGATTTAGCACTAAGGATGTTTGGACTCCCAAATATCTTATAACATGCAAAGGGAGATATGGCTTGAGAACCATATCACCCACAGTAGTGGGGTGCCATATCTCCCTTTCGGTATATACCGAGTACAAATGCCACAACTCGAATACACATGTTCACTCGCGCTCGTATTCATCTGAAAACAAAATCACATTCAATCCTGTCTGTTTTGATAAACGCACCATAAAGCTGTATCAAATACTCATCGTTCTGCTGCCTCTAAAAGTATATGCAAAACAAAAGTAAGTCGATTACTTTTCCAAAATTTGTTTAAAAATCCCACACAGAAGCTATTATTGCTAATACAGCTAAACAAACAACATACCACGAACTCTCTCGCGCAGTTGAATTGAACTGGGTCCAAATTTAAATGTTATGAAAGCTGCAAGTAACTTGGGCTAGTAGTATCTTCAGTATTTTCTAATAAGATTTTGTCTGTGTTTTGCAACCAGACTTAAAATAAATCGGAATTGCGGAAGAACAATTTACCTCACAAAAAAATTCACTAAAAAAACTATAAAAAATGTTTAAATAATTTTAACGATAGCAACATCTAACTAATTTTGTGTCTATTAACACAACCAAATCCCAACAGAATTTTAAAAGCTTACACAAAGTTCGAAATTTTAAAATCAGAGATCCATATGCATACCAGCATGAGTTTTATCCATTCTTAATTAAGGAAAAAAAAAAAACAAATAATTTTAATTACATTTTAATAATTGAAAAAAAGAGTTAAAATTGCCACTTATTTGCGTTATCTCACTACAATGCAAATGCATCAACTTTGACACATCACTGAAATATAGTAAATTATTTTTTCCAAAATCAAAAAACATTTTTGTTTGTTTTGAAGTATTCTCTGTTAAACTGCATCAACAAAAATTCAATAGTACTTGTAAAAATAAGGTTTTGGCCAGAAAAGTGTGTCCTTTGACCCATAGTGCATTGGTAGTCGCCTAGTTTATTTTGACTACATACACAGAGCCTAGATCAAGAAAAAATCTACTTTTCTATACCTCGCTCTACTTTTCCTCCGCGTACGAATTGGAAGGACGAAGTGAATATATCTTAAATATAAGGTATTTTAGATCCGTTAACAGAAACACTCACAAGATGCATTTTGCTTTTATTTGTTTCAAGTATGGGGTCGTCTATTAAATACTTATGCAGCTGATAGTTGTAAAATTGATTTTAAGTGAACAAGGATTGGGAGTTGAGATGAAGACCTTTTTGAAGGTCAATATATTTAAAAAAAATTGAAGGAGGTGGCTTACTCCTTGTAGAAAGTACTTAAGCGTTGGAGCGTCCAAAACGTGGCTTGAAATTTCTAAATTTTTGCAGAGTTTCTATGGACAACCTGTTATATAAACTAACAGATGTTGAATGTTTTGGGCCGCCATAAAAAATTCACAGTATTTTGACCATCTCTTCTTGTAGTTTAATTCTAAATAAAACCTTTGTAGTCTTTCACGCAATTGAGTAAAGTTAAGACTGTTGAATTTTTTTACATTTAATCTGTTGATAATAAAAGCGAAAAAGTTCTCCATGCAGCAGAATATATTATTAAAATAAATCTGGCATTGTTTACCACATTCACTCTATTAAATTTGCAATTTACAATGCAAAAAATAAAAAAGCGTCAGCTAAATCTGCTTAAGTAGGTAAGCGACTTATGGTAGAAGCATCCAAGTTATATGGACATTTTTTTACAAAAGATTTATATGTTAAATATGTTGAGAAAAAAAAAAAAACAAAAAACAAAAAGATTTCCGCTGATTTTGTTTAACCTTGGTTTTATTTAATACTGGCATTTAAATCAGCTTAAGTGACGGGGCATTTTGTGGTTACAACACACAGCCTCAAAGCCGTAAACAAAGTAGTATGTATGCAAATACCCCTACAAACGCATATACGAGTACATATACGTATATATTCACAATAGAGTGAATCTACAAATTTTGAAGTACAATATGAAAATTATAACTACGAAATTTGATGTTGGAAAATGAGTTGAGCTCAAGTGTTTTCGTGTAAGATCAAAAAAATTTAAAGTCTCTATCTAATGCGACTGCTGGAATTGAGCTTAGTGGTATTTATTTCTAGACGAATTGAGGATAAACTGAAGCAAATTTTCATGAAAAATTTACACAAAATTGTTTTTTTTCTAAATTATTCATTACATCATTTACTCATACATTCCTACATTCATTTATTCGTTTATTTATAAATTTATTCATTTACTTAATTATTCATTTGTTCATTTATTCATTTATACATTTATTCATTTATTCATTTATTCATTTATTCACTTATTCATTTATTCATTTATTCATTTATTCATTTATTCATTTATTCATTTATTCATTTATTCATTTATTCATTTATTCATTTATTCATTTATTCATTTATTCATTTATTCATTTATTCATTTATTCATTTATTCATTTATTCATTTATTCATTTATTCATTTATTCATTTATTCATTTATTCATTTATTCATTTATTCATTTATTCATTTATTCATTTATTCATTTATTCATTTATTCATTTATTGATTTATTCATTTATTCATTTATTCATTTATTCATTTATTCATTTATTCATTTATTCATTTATTCATTTATTCATTTATTCATTTATTCATTTATTCATTTATTCATTTATTCATTTATTCATTTATTCATTTATTCATTTATTCATTTATTCATTTATTCATTTATTCATTTATTCATTTATTCATTTATTCATTTATTCATTTATTCCTTTATTTATTTATTCATTTATTCATTTATTCATTTATTCATTTATTCATTTATTCATTTATTCATTTATTCATTTATTCATTTATTCATTTATTCATTTATTCATTTATTCATTTATTCATTTATTCATTTATTCATTTATTCATTTATTCATTTATTCATTTATTCATTTATTCATTTATTCATTTATTCATTTATTCATTTATTCATTTATTCATTTATTCATTTATTCATTTATACATTTATTCATTTATTCATATATTCATTTATTGATTTATTCAATTATTCATTTATTCATTTATTCATTTATTCATTTATTCATTTATTAATTTATTCATTTGTACATTAATTCATTTATTCATTAATTCATTTATTCATTTATTCATTTATTAATTTATTAATTTATTCATTTATTCATTTATTCATTTATTCATTTATTCATTTATTCATTTATTCATTTATTAATTTATTCATTTGTACATTAATTCATTTATTCATTAATTCATTTATTCATTTATTCATTTATTCATTTATTCATTTATTCATTTATTCATTTATTAATTTATTAATTTATTCATTTATTAATTTATTCATTTATTCATTTATTCATTTATTCATTTATTCATTTATTCATTTATTCATTTATTCATTTATTCATTTATTCATTTATTCATTTATTCATTTATTCATTTATTCATTTATTCATTTATTCATTTATTCATTTATTCATTTATTCATTTATTCATTTATTCATTTATTAATTTATTCATTTGTACATTAATTCATTTATTCATTTATTAATTTATTCATTTATTCATTTATTCATTTATTCATTTATTCATTTATTCATTTATTCATTTATTCATTTATTCATTTATTCATTTATTCATTTATTCATTTATTCATTTATTCATTTATTCATTTATTCATTTATTCATTTATTCATTTATTCATTTATTCATTTATTCATTTATTCATTTATTCATTTATTCATTTATTCATTTATTCACTTATTCATTTATTCATTTATTCATTTATTCATTTATTCATTTATTCATTTATTCATTTATTCATTTATTCATTTATTCATTTATTCATTTGTTCATTTATTCATTTATTCATTTATTCATTTATTCATTTATTCATTTATTCATTTATTCATTTATTCATTTATTCATTTATTCATTTATTCATTTATTCATTTATTCATTTATTCATTTATTCATTTATTCATTTATTCATTTATTCATTTATTCATTTATTCATTTATTCATTTATTCATTTATTCATTTATTCATTTATTCATTTATTCATTTATTCATTTATTCATTTATTCATTTATTCATTTATTCATTTATTCATTTATTCATTTATTCATTTATTCATTTATTCATTTATTCATTTATTCATTTATTCATTTATTCATTTATTCATTTATTCATTTATTCATTTATTCATTTATTCATTTATTCATTTATTCATTTATTCATTTATTCATTTATTCATTTATTCATTTATTCACTTATTCATTTATTCATTTATTCATTTATTCATTTATTCATTTATTCATTTATTCATTTATTCATTTATTCATTTATTCATTTATTCATTTATTCATTTATTCATTTATTCATTTATTCATTTATTCATTTATTCATTTATTCATTTATTCATTTATTCATTTATTCATTTATTCATTTATTCATTTATTCATTTATTCATTTATTCATTTATTCATTTATTCAATTATTCATTTATTCATTTATTCATTTATTCATTTATTCATTTATTCATTTATTCATTTATTCATTTATTCATTTATTCATTTATTCATTTATTCATTTATTCATTTATTCATTTATTCATTTATTCATTTATTCATTTATTCATTTATTCATTTATTCATTTATTCATTTATTCATTTATTCATTTATTCATTTATTCATTTATTCATTTATTCATTTATTCATTTATTCATTTATTCATTTATTCATTTATTCATTTATTCATTTATTCATTTATTCATTTATTCATTTATTCATTTATTCATTTATTCATTTATTCATTCATTTATTCATTTATTCATTTATTCATTTATTCATTTATTCATTTATTCATTTATTCATTTATTCATTTATTCATTTATTCATTTATTCATTTATTCATTTATTCATTTATTCATTTATTCATTTATTCATTTATTCATTTATTTATTTATTCATTTATTCATTTATTCATTTATTCATTTATTCATTTATTCATTTATTCATTTATTCATTTATTCATTTATTCATTTATTCATTTATTCATTTATTCATTTATTCATTTATTCATTTATTCATTTATTCATTTATTCATTTATTCATTTATTCATTTATTCATTTATTCATTTATTCATTTATTCATTTATTCATTTATTCATTTATTCATTTATTCATTTATTCATTTATTCATTTATTCATTTATTCATTTATTCATTTATTCATTTATTCATTTATTCATTTATTCATTTATTCATTTATTCATTTATTCATTTATTCATTTATTCATTTATTCATTTATTAATTTATTCATTTATTCATTTATTCATTTATTCATTTAATATACATATCCAAGCAAGGACAACATAATGACACCCCGGTTAAAATTACTTGAACAAGAAATGTCGGAAAATTTTGTTCTAACACTTTCATTTCATTTCAGAGAACTGTTTCAGCGTATCACCCTGAGCATTAGGACATCTTTGGTTTTTTGTTTGTGTCACCCTAATATACATACATATGTAAATTCATTAATCATTTGTATATTTTATGCTAAACAAAAGTGTACACTGTATACAATGATGCGACGGGCATTCATTCCATCCATTCGTTGATGCGCCTAAAAAGTGGCAACAGCAAAAATAACAACAGCAGTAAATCTAGTATGTGTATGTAAATTAAATGTTATATTCTGTATAAAAACAACAATAAAAACTTACATACATGTGTGCTTAAATACATGTTTAGAATTTGTTCTCTTTTTTTTCTGCTATTGGCTCTTGTAACAAATAAAGGTATTGTTGTTTTTCCTTGTGTTGGTGGTGTTGCAAGAAAACATTAGATCTGCATATGTATTAAAGTATGTCGATTAGCTGATATATGTATTTACAAGTGTATGTGCGCTTTTGTGTATATATATCCTTATATGCTTATAAAATGAGTTATGAAATTTATTTGAATTTATAAACATGTTAAACACGCTTGTCAGAATTTATGCAATTAGTTATGAAAAATGTTACCCGCTGATACGTAAATGAATGAATACTAATTAGGTAAAGTATGTTATGTGCAGCATTATATCAAATCAACTGAATAAATTTTGCATATTTTGTAGCACAGCTTCAGGTAATTTTTATTAAATTGAATAAATGATTCAAAACGTATGATAAGCGCGGATATAAGTACATTCATAATATGTATGGTAAAATTTCAGAATGAATTTTAATGGGGGACTTATTGGATGTCAAGGTAATGATGATAATGTTCACTGAAATATGATGAATTGCAATTAGAGAGTTAATTTAGATATTACACAATAGACCAGGCTGATTTTGTATGACGCAAAATAAAATCATCCCGAAATCGACTCAAAAGTTAGAGGAACTCTTAAAAACGATGTCTGCATCATTTTTTTGTTCATTCCGAGAAAAACCAACGGAGCACTCTTGATTCTACTGAGGTTCTTTTTTGTCATAATTTTTTTTCATTACAAAATGGATACCCAAGAATGCTTTAGAAATAAAGACGTTTAAAAATTATAAATTTTTTTGGCGATAATATTCGCATCCCGAAATCGATTTTTTTACGTGTTTCAATTACATGGACAAAAAACGATTTTTTACTCAAAGCATTGCATCTAACGAAAAAATTGTGTAAAGTAAAAAATTCTTAGAATTGTCCAAAAGAAACGTGTGATTTTTCCAGAGTTTTTGGAATATTTATTTCTTCAAAAAATTGAGTTTTCACGTTTGTCAGCAAAATGCTAGGTTTTCTTAAAAACAAAGCATCTACGAAAAAATCTCTTAAACTAGAAGAGATAGAGTATGAAAGTTGGCGTTTTAATAGCTTAGAGTCTAGCAAAAAATTTGGTATACTCAGATATAGGGCACGACCACAATGAACGGAGAAATGAGATAAGTGTCATAACTCCGAAAAAAGAAGAGTTAGAGGGGTCAAAGTTGACAAGTTATAAAATGCTTTATCTCGCTAACTAGAAAAGATAGAGTATTGAAAGTTGGCACTTAAATAGCTAAGAATCTTGCGATAAATAATGTTTTTCCGGACCCGCTAATAATAATAATTTATTTTTCTGCTTTGCAGGACTTGGGTCGTATACTATAATAATTACATACAAAATGCCATTCAGTTTGTATGTCAAGGAGATATAAAGTCATCTTGTGATTATAATGACAAAAAGTATCCATACCTGACATTTGATGCAAGCTCATCGCCTAAAAGCAGACTACAAAAATTACACAAATTGCATTTTTACATCCAAGCCACTAGACTATGCAACATTGATTGTTCAACAGATTGATGCTGCTGTTGCTGTTGCTGTCGTTAATGTATATTGATTAAGCTTACACAACATAAAGTTGGCTCAAAGCAATAAATAGAGTTGTCTTGCAAGTGCATACATACTAACATACATACGAACATACGTAGTATGTGCTCGTAATTTGATGCATACGTACATTGACTAGACGCGTCATGTGTAACCGTCATAATGTTTGCTTTGTTACTTGATGTTGATATTGGCGTTGTTGTTATATTTGTTTATTTATTGGCCAACCTAATTGATAAGTAAAGTTTACAATCTTGTACAAAGTATGCTTGTTAGGGTGAATCTAATTTTTTTTTATTGAAATAAGTAGCATTGTTTATTTGGCGAGATATTTTCCGATATCAGGAATAAGTATAAACCCTTTTTCCAAAAGCATCAAAAAGCTCTAAAGTTTAATACATTTTGACTCTTTCAATTGGATCATAACTCGAAGGGTAAGGATCTAATCGAAAAATTTAGGAGGTAAAGATTAAAGAGGAAGATTAGGACTTTGATTGATATCACTACAAATCCTGGTGTGATCAAAAACAATCTTGATATTCGTAATGAACAAATGAAAAAAAATGGTTATAGATGCAATGCATCTACTTGCAGTCATAAACTGATGTTGTGTGGTCAAAAGATTTCAGGGGGCGAGAGCCATTTAAGCCGCTAGCTTCAGTGGTTGGGGGGGGTAAGTGAAAACTTTGACTCACAAAAGGACCATTTGAACAAACAATTTTATTATAGACTCTCTAGAGTAACATCATTAAATACGGACCGGAACGACCACTAAACAAACAATCCCCTAAGTGATCGCTAAATTGTGCTAAACAACAAATAAAGGGACATATCAATCAACGCCAAATAAATGTGATCTTCACGATGTTAAAGAAGATCAGTGCTCCATGCCCACCCTGCCTATGGCTTTACTATGCACATAATTAGTTCTGTAAAGCCCCAAAATCAGCCTACTTATCCGAAACCTTTTTCACATTACCCGAGGAAAACCAAATAATTTTTCTATTCCATGATTACAATTTTATTATACCCAAAAAGAAAATCAATTTTATCATAATTATTTTTCATAATGCATTTTAGCAATTTATAATATAAATATGAAATTATTTTAACATTATTCAAAAAAAAAGAGCCTAAATCATCTTAACATATAATGCCCTTATTCTTTCTTTTTATTTATATTGTAATATTTGCTTCATATTGTGGAGCAAAAGCTTTAAGTTTTAGTTTTAAATTCAAAAAGTAGTAAAAATAGTAGTAGCTACTATTTTCGAAAAAAAATGAAACAAATTATTAACACATAATTTGAATTACTTTAAGACTAAAGAAAAAAGACAAATATTTAGTCAATTAATTCATTTTTTCCTTTAGTTTTAAGTTAATTAATTTTAAAAACAAATTGTTTTGAAATCGAAAGAAATTTAAATTAATTTACTCGCATAAAGCAGTGCATTATTTACGTCAAACTGCAACTCCAAAAGAGTAGAATAAAAAGAACAATAACAAAAGCAAACAGTGAGAGAGATCGATCAATTGCATTGCTGTGAGAGTTAATACTTATTTTTTTAGTACATAACTTGTTTGCAAAAGTGTAGACTTATGCTAAACTACAAGAAAATGAGAATGACCGATCAACCACTCTCACCGTATTATGTTTGTTGTTGTTGTAGCACTCAATTTAATTTTACTTTTATGTACTATGTAAAAATTGATAAATTTTTACTATTTTTTTTTTCAAAATTTACTTTTTCTTTCCTTTTTTCTGTTTTATAACCAAACTTTTAATATTTAATTTCAAATAAACTCACTTTGTTCGTTTTTGTTGCTAAAATCCAACGATGAGGTACCCCAATGTTGATGACAGCACTGTGTAGAGTTAGTCAGCTTAATGGTTAAGAAAATTTTGAGTAAAAAAAATGAAAATGGAGTTTTCGTTTGAGCCAGATATCATTTACATGGTATTGGTAAATGAATCTTGGCCCAAATGATTTCTCACCACTACTTAGCCAAGTTAAATTTCTTTTTTTAAAATTTGAATGATTTTTCACTTTTTTTCTTTCAAGATTAATTATAGTTAAATGAATTATTTTAGTTACCTTATTTTAAGTAGAAAAATTTAGTTTTAAGTTAATTTAAGTAGTTTAAGCTTAACTTCAAGATTAATTAAATCTTACGTTTGATATTATCAACTATTTTATGTAAGACTTAACGTCAAAAAAAAAAACTCGCGTTATTTCTTTTACGTTTTTTTGTATATAGGTATACATCAGAGTTGGGCAAATTGCATTACTTTTTCAATGCATTATAGCAGCATTATTGCATTATTGCTAATGCAAAAAATCATTGCATTGATTTTTGGAATTTATTGCTATTTAAAAATCTATTGCAATGATTTTTGAAATTTATTGCTATTTAAAAATCTATTGCAATGATTTTTGAAATTTATTGCTATTGGAAAATCTATTGCATTGATTTCTTAAATTTTTCAATTTGCATTAAATTTACAATACATTGGTAGGTTTTAGGAAAAAGGAATTTTCTTTTTAACCAGGAACTTTTGAACCATACTCTTTCCCCACCAACCAACCAACTCAACCAACCACCCCACCCCCAACACCATTTTTATTTTCCTTCTTGTTCCTCGGAGGCTTCCTTCAATTATCCTGACTGGTTTCCATTTCACTTCATCATTTCATCATTTCATAATTTATATTCTAATCTTTTTCCGTGTTCGCCCTTGACTTGAACCTGGATCCAAACATGTTCCGTGATCGCACCTTAACGAGCTCAGCCACAGCAGCCATTATTGAGTAGCTGGCTGTAAATTTATTATATCATAATTATTCTGTCATATTAAAAAAAAAAAAAAATTCTTTTTGCCATCGTTGGGATTCGATCCCGAGCCACTTTCAACATTCTGAATCGCGCATCTCAACGTTCTCTTCCAAATTCGAATATTTTTTTGTATGAATAAATACATTTATAAATTTTGTTCAAAAATTTATTTAAATTGTTATTTCTCCGAGTTCCCAGATTTGGATTTTTTTTTATTTTTTAGAATTTTTTTCAGTTAATGCAAATGCATGAAAGTTTAATAAGAAAATTTATTTTCCATATGAATTAAATGTTACTCAAGCTTGTTGTTTCAACAATGATACATAGCCCAGGAAAATTAAAATTTTTCTGCGAAAAAATTCCAAGTGGATATTTTTCACCAGAATCGTCTTTATTTATGCGTGATAAACAAAGTGTGAAAAGTCTATTGCGAAGTCGTGTGCGCATAAAAAGTTATTGGGATCTAAGGCTACGAACATTAGTTTTTTGCAAATATTTCGTTAACGCTTACTTCTACAGAAAAACGTTGTGGCACAAATTTGTAGATCAAGAAATTTCCTATAAAACGGTACTAAGAGTTAAAGAGTGTTAAAATTTTGTGGTAAGTGTATATCGTTAAGGAGATATTCACGAAAGTTCGGTTTTTTGCGATTTTAAGGTTTTTTTTTAAATATGTTACATATACGGTACCTTTTATGCTTATACATATGTGCCACAAGACTTAAGTCGTATCTTTAGCTGTATATAATAACAAATCCAGTACATTCTCGATCTTGGCTATGCCCATTTTTCAAGTACTCTTAGATATGAAAGATCAATATAAAACAAACGATAATCTCTTTAAAAGAAATTTGTAACTCCGTCGATTGGGTAGATTTATCAATAACTTCATATGTGAACATATAACAAGGCCATTCGACGGACACCTACATATGTTAAAACGAAATTACACAAATTTTTTTTGAAAAATTTCGAATTATTCCAGTCGCCTATTTCACCATATACTATAGGTTGATTGACGAACTAATGGTAGCAGGACTACCAAGTCCATGATTTTTGATCACAACTAGAGTTCTATCGTTGTAGGCTAAGATTTGGTAGACCCTTTGGAGACAAAATCTTCTGTTTTCAGTTAACTCTTCTGTATGATGTAGTGTTGTCTTCACGGCAAATGCTGTTAATGGAATCCCTGGAAATAGTCCCATATCATATACAGATGAATCAATAAGACAGTACACTGATATGAATTCCAATTTACAAAATTTTGGGTTCAGGTGAACACTGCGTCCTAGAGGTCTTGCATCGGGCCTGAAAATATTTGATGCAAAACCATAGTTTTTGAACGTAAATTTTTAACTCACACTGATAAGGGAGAGCGACTATCCTGAATACACATCTATTACATTACATATTACATCTGATTACACATTTCTGAAACAATAAGCATGAGTAACATTTAATTCATATGGAAAATAAATTTTCTTATTAAACTTTCATGCATTTGCATTAACTGAAAAAAATCTCTAAAAAATAAAAAAAAATCCAAATCTGGGAACTCGGAGAAATAACAATTTAAATAAATTTTTGAACAAAATTTATAAATGTATTTATTCATACAAAAAAATATTCGAATTTGGAAGAGAACGTTGAGATGCGCGATTCAGAATGTTGAAAGTGGCTCGGGATCGAATCCCAACGATGGCAAAAAGAAATTTTTTTTTTTTAATATGACAGAATAATTATGATATAATAAATTTACAGCCAGCTACTCAATAATGGCTGCTTTGGCTGAGCTCGTTAAGGTGCGATCACGGAACATGTTTGGATCCAGGTTCAAGTCAAGGGCGAACACGGAAAAAAATTGGAATATAAATTATGAAATGATGAAATGATGAAGTGAAATGGAAACCAATCAGGATAATTGAAGGAAGCCTCCGAGGAACAAGAAGGAAAATAAAAATGGTGTTGGGGGTGTGGGGTGGTTGGTTGAGTTGGTTGGTTGGTGGGGAAAGAGTATGGTTCAAAAGTTCCTGGTTAAAAAGAAAATTCCTTTTTCCTAAAACCTACCAATGTATTGTAAATTTAATGCAAATTGAAAAATTTAAGAAATCAATGCAATAGATTTTCCAATAGCAATAAATTTCAAAAATCATTGCAATAGATTTTTAAATAGCAATAAATTTCAAAATTATTTCAATAGATTTTTAAATAGCAATAAATTTCAAAATTCATTGCAATAGATTTTTAAATAGCATTAAATTTCAAAAATCAATGCAATGGATTTTTTCAATAGCATTAAATTCCAAAAATCAATGCAATGATTTTTTGCATTAGCATTACTAATTCAATGCATTAAAAAAGTAATGCAATTTGCCCAACTCTGGTATACATAAGTATATGTATGAACACAGAATTTTTTTCTTTACACTTTTTTAAGGTTTTTCTATATAATTTTTTTAACAGAATTTCTATCCAATTTTAAGAAATTTAATACCGCGTTTTTTAACAATATTTTCTAATTACGTTTATACGAATTTTCTCGCGATTTTAATCGAAATGTCACTCTACACCACTTTTTATTATACTCCTAATATGCACCAAAGTACTGCTTACTCAAGACTGAACTGTTGACTATATAAAGCTGTTGTTTCTAGTTGACAGGTTGAGTATGTTGAGAGCGAATAATTTTATATAGATGAAAGATTATGGATGAAACTGTCAGAACTGGAACATCCAATCAATTGGTTAACAGGGTATTCATGCCAATTCTGGCCGTACTGTAAAACCAAATATAAATGAAGAATTTTTCTGAAAGTTTGTTAAAAACATGACTTCACCAATAGAAAAAAAGATGCAATTCGAAAATTCTTACCTTTTTATTGAAAAAGAGTATTTTCAACTCTGGGCTTTAGGCTTTTTTCGTGAAATCTTTTCCACCGAGCAAATGTTTTTTGTCGAAACTTCTACGTGTCAAGGAAAGATTTTTCTTCTTAAAATTTTGTGCAAATATTTTGCATAATCTATTTGCAAATACAAAATTATAGCCAGCAGTAGAGTATTTTCATGAAGTTTCTTTAATATTCTAGGAAAGAAAAGTTAAGTTGCGAACAACTTAGATAAAATTGGTAAAGTTTTAATAAAGAAATTATTAATATCGCGTTTATCGTTTAGCAAAATAAATTTTGAAGAAAATTTATTAAAAATTTTAATAAAATCATTTATGATTTGCCAGAACTCACCGGATAATTTTTGTACAAGAAAAATGTCTTTTCTTAATTTCACTGGAAAGTGATACAACTTTTCTGCTTCACGGCTCGATGAAAAAGGAAGTAAGTATAACTTATTTGAAGAGACAATACCTTTTCTGAGCGAATTAAGCAATTGGTTTCAATACTCGTATTAAGCTCGAAGACAATTTGTTATATGCCGTGGTAATAGATTTTAGTCTAAACGGTTTATGTATTAACTAAGAATACATTATTATTTTAATGGTTCAGTCACATACAAACATCCTTAAGAAATGATCATAACATATTCGTAAATAAGCCTCTACACACAAAAAAAAAGGGACATAATATAAATGAAAAATTTATTATTAATAACGAAAAAATTAATCGAATTTGAGCCGGGAACTCCATTCATTGACTAAAAGTATTTTCAATCATACGTTAAACAAGGCATACGTACGCTTATGAATTATTCATAAAATGTAAGAATTTTTCTTAAAATCTAAGAACAAAATTCGTAAATTTTTTTTATGAATTATTTGTAAAACGTAAGAACTTGTTCATAAAATCTAAAAACGAAATTCATAAATTCAAAATAAAAAAATTCAATTAAGCTTTTGAAATACAAATTTTACACAAAAACGTCAGAGGAGTCTGTAGCGTATGTGATAAGGAGCTAGTTCTCTGCGCTTTGGTTTCCGGGTTCGAACCCCAATGCGGGTGAAAGTTTTTTTTTATTATTTTTTTTTTTATATTAGGAGAATGCTCAAGCTCCAAGGCATTGGACATACAATATTGACTTAGAGTAGTATGTCATAAGGAAAGTAAGCACTTGATGCTAAAAAACGCTTTTAAAAGCGCTATTTTTCCTCTTGGGAAAATAAATACTTACAACAGCGTGCTTCTATGCCTAGAAGTTTCAGGAGAATACACACACATAGCATGATGGTGTGAGCGATATAGAAAGGAACTTTCAACAATACTTTATTTGAAATTTAGCATAAACAAGTATAGAACCAAAAGAAGAAAATGAAATACAAACTGAAAATAATATTTCAAATTGATGAAACTTTTACTTTAAGTTTATGAACGATTTGTTTAATTTTATGTAAACATTTATAAAATTTGTATCTGTAGATTTATGAAACATTGTTATTCGTACGAAAAAATTCTTAAAATTTAAGAACGGAAGTTCATAAAATAAATTTCTCATAGAAAAATATTTATGAACTCATGTACTTACGATTAATGAATCGTTCTTAAAATCAAAAAATTTTAATGAAAAAATTTTATTTGAAAATCAATGAATTTCGGTGTATGAATGCCGTTCATAAATAATATGTTCAATATTTTTTTGAGTGTATAACACGTGAGAAAATCCAAAAAATTCTTAAAATAGGCGTTGAAAATACCCGTGTCTCTTGGTTTTTCTCTAGCACTTCACATTTTTTTTTTTAACTCCACTGTACATGAAAAAAACAAAAATAATGTATTCTTGTGTTAAATCAATGCATTTAACTATATGCTCCTTACATCTGAGGTGCATTATATGTTCAGCAAACCAATTTAGGATATTACGAAAAATATTTTTGTAGAAACTTTAACCCTCTACATTACCCACATATGGGCCATTTATACACTTTTCCTAAAAAAGTGTAAAAATTATACCTTAAATACACCCACATGCGGGGGATGTAGAGGGTTAAAGTAGTATACAAAAATATTTATCGTAATTTCCTGAGTAAGTCTGTTAAACACATGTTGTTTTTTTCATGTACACTGTACAGTGGATTTAAAAACTTAAAATCGATTAAAAAAATGTGACGTGCTGGAGAAAAACCACGAGACACGGGCATTTTTTTCAAAGTCTATTTTAAGAATTTTTTGGGTTTTCTCATGTGTTTTACAAAAAGTGTAATATTGTAGTTCATAAGAATTGGAAAATATATTGAAATACATCGAAGAAATTGGTAAAAGTCCGCACAGTGTCGATAACTCAATTTAAATCAATTTTTATGTAACCTCATTATTTACTGCATATATGTATGTTTTCTTTAGAGCAAAAACTACTAAATAAAATTATAATTTTTTTTTTTTTTTTTTTAATTGAACTTTTAGTCATATATTTGCAAAGATCGATTTACATATAAATCTAACAATGCATTTTCTAACACATAATTATGACAAATCAAGGAACGGATTAATTATGTGTTAGAAAAATGCATTGATAGATTTATATGTAAACCGATCTTTGCAAATATATGACTAAAAGTTCAATTAAAAAAAAAAAAAATCAATTTTCAATACAAAAATGTCATTAAGAAACACATTTAAAAATTCTTAAAATTATTTTTAATATCGAATGTGTATCATTTTTTAAAAAGAGGTCGAAAAACGGTACACTTAAAAAAATCTCAACCAACCAAACAAAAATAATAATTTTCGATGTATATGTCGGTGATAAATCCGAATCCAGTCTTGGAATTGCTATATCTCGTATGGTTTTTGAGATATTCGAACCTTAAAGATCAAAAACATAATTTTTGAGATTATATAGAGGACGCACGAAATTGTTTTGCTTGTTTTCACTAAAAGCATCACATAGTACTGTCCTTTGTCTTCAAAATAAGCTATGAAATGGTTTATAGTGATTTTTCCTTAAACAGTTATGATCAAATGGTCACGTTCTACAAAAAACAAATAAAAATTATTAAGTATTTCTTTTCGAAATTCAGACTATCTTCACTTCGAATTTCATAGAAATCTGTTTATTGACTTGTTCGTGACAATCTATTTTCTCTTTAGTTTCATGTGCACTGGTGTTACAGTTCAATAGTGGCAGAGTGCATCTCATTACAAAAATTTTAAAATTTTTTTATAGTTTCTGACATGTTCGGTTTTTAGATAATTTTTGATATTCTACTGCCTTTTTGAACACCTTTCGAAAATTTCGTGTTTTCTTCTGGAAAAAGAGCCAACCTAATGACAGCTAGACGACAAAATCGTTATTGTTCTTGCATGTCCTTTGTGCTATTTCATGTTTGTGTAATGTATGTGTGATGAAACTTTTTGATGTTGTGGTTGTTCTGGCAGAGAAGCATACGCCAAACAACTTTATCACTATCACCAACATCACTGACAATATTGGCATCATAACGAACAGAATGACAAACATGACTGCATATTATATGGTTGTTGTTGTTGTTGTTATTCTGGTTGCTGTCTGTTGCTGTGCTGCTGCAGCATTCACTTCCGACAACGTGATCGATCGTTGAAATTCAATTTTTCTACATAAATTGCATTTATTTTCACGTTGCATATTTTGTGGCTGCACACAAAAGCAACGAAAACTGCCCAAAATTACAATATTTTATGTAAAATTATAAATGTGTGAAGAGGCGTATAAAAATTGCAAGGACATGTAATGGAATATTGTGTGCACTGTTTTTTTTTTGGTCTGATGTACAAGCAGATATACCTAGCAAGCCATTGTTTTTAATGTTTTGTCAAAATCACGTACAACTACATACACATACACAGTCACACTCAGTATGTAATCAATTTTGCTGTTGATTTACATAATATTATACATATCATTGTTTTTGTTCATGTCGTTCATATCCTTATTTTTCATCTATTAAGCCTTGTTGTTATTGCTATTGCTATTGTTGTTGTTGGCTTACATCAACTGATTGCTGTCAGTTGAATTTACTAACATTATTACCATTATAGCCGATGTCCTTGCTGTTATCGTTACATTTTAAATGCTTAACAGTGTTGTAGTTTATTAATATTTCATAAGGGCACTTTTTTGCAATACATTAAATTAAGGATAGTCAGCAATTCCATGCTTAACTCAAAATGAATGGTGTTGACGATCTTAAATTTTATTGAAATTTTGAACTTTCTATTTTCTAGACCAAAACTAATAAAAATCGCTGCAAAGCGTTTGTTTTTGTGTTTTTAGGGGATTTTTTAAGATATTGCTTCACAAAATTGACTTAAAATGAACTTGAACATTTTTTAACCGATTTTTATGTTTTGACCTATTTTATAAAGGTAATGAATAAGGCTATAAATACGGGGTAAGTTTTTGGTATTTAACATAATGGATTATTTTAAGTACTAAGATTTCAAAAAATGCTACATGGATTACTTTTGATATATCCCAATGTACTTTTTGTGGAAAGAAAACAAATTTATCTTTCATATGATTTCGAAACCGAAATGGTATCTTAAGCGATTATATTTATTTAATTCATTACATAAGAATTTTCTGTTTTTCCAACAAAATTATTTTACTTTTCGTTCTTCAATCTTTAGATGTAACACTAAACTTGTATTGCACTGCAATCAAACTATTACTGTTGACAATAATTCGAACCTTTTCGGTACAAACAAAGGGCTTTCTGTTATACGCAAGCTTTTTGGACGTTCATGCAAATACGTATAATGAACTTTGTGATATATACGAACCTTTTCGCCGCGTTCAGTCGTTACTCTTGTTATGTTCTTAGCTCTATTTTCGTACTGTATTATGTTAATTTGCGCTTAATGTCCGATGCAGGTGATGGTTTTCCACATCAGGGTGTTATGACTATGTATTTTTATTGGAAATACTTAATTGGTGTCAACTAATTTTGATGCGAAAATTCTTTGGCCGTTTTAGGGGTGAAATTTCAATGCGGCAAGACGTTTTTTTTGGTGACATATTCTTTAATACTTTTGAAACTTCTTTTTGGCCACACATTTACCGACACTTTTTTTGGCGCCACACATTTGAAATTTTTTTTGAGACTCGTTTTCCACACTTTTTTTGCGACACATTATACGACACTTTTTTGACACTTTTTTTGGCGACACTCTTTTTGACGCCACATTACATGACTTTTTTTTTGGCGACAAATTTTTTGACGCTTTACGTATATTTGGCGACACTTTATCCGAATTTTTTTTGCGACACTGTTTTTAGCGATACATTTTATGACCCTTTTTTGATGAAACATTCTTCGACACTATTTAGGCAGTACATGTTCGACTCTTTTTTTGGCGACACATTCTTCGGCCCTTTTATGGCAAGAAATTTGTTGACCTTTTTTGGTGACATATTTATTTGACACTTATTTGGCAAAACATTTTTTTCAAATGATATTTTTTTGCTATACATTTTTTGACACTTCTTTTAGAGACACACTTTCCGACACTTTTTTGGTGACACATTTTACGAAACATTTGACCGACACGTTTTTGACACTCTTTTTGAACACACGCTAACGAAATGTTTTTTCGGCGACATTTTTTTGAAATTTTTTGACACATTGTTGCGAAACATTTTTTGACACTTCTTTTGGCGACACTTTCTACCGCCACGTATTTGACACTTTTTTTGGCGACACGTTTTCGAAATGTTTTTTTGACGCCTTATTATTTGAAAATTTTCTTGCGACACATTTTAAGACATTGTTTGGCGACAAGTTTTTTGAAACATTTTTGCTAAACGTTTGCTGACACTTCTTTTGGCGAAACATTTTTCGAAATTTTTTTTTGTGAAACGTTTTCGATATTGCTTTTGGCGACACATGTGTTGACCCTTTTCGGCGACGTACCTATTCATTTGATACTTTTCTGGCGAACAATTTTTTGACGACACATGTTTTGATACATTTTTTGGGATACATATTTTGGCACTTTTTGTTACATATAGTTATATCTCGCAAGCTGTGCAAGCGTTTTGTGAAAAAAATTTGATAGGTAAGTGCCAAACGTGAATACCGTATACTTACTTGTCGAAAAGTGGGCGTAATTAAATAAGTGCCACGCATACTTTTCACAAACAAGTTGAATTTCTTCCATGTGATTTCTCCCAAAGCTGTAGTAGGTCTTCAAATTAACTAATTCAATATTGAACTCATAATTATGAGGGGCCTTATTGTACATAATTAGGGGCCATAGTCTTCCAACATATCCTGTGCTGCAGCACTACTGTTTACTGCCTATTCTACTTAAATTTCTTTTATTTCATGCTCTTTGACGCAATTTTATCAATTGTTTTCTTTTCCTTTTTGTTGTTGTTGTTATGAGATTTATATTTGGTTTTTTGTTTTCCAACCTAGTAGGCCTTACTTTGTATGTATAGGCAAATATTGAATTATTTTGCCTCAATTTCATTTAAGTACTCAGGACATTGCAGAATTTTAGGTGCTCGCACACAACATAATACACAGACGCATACACACATATATACACACACAAATCATGCTAAAGCACACAGTCTATCTTTTGTACTTTATTTTTATTTTATATTTTGTTTTTTTTTCCTACCAATTTCGACAATTTCTTACTCTGTTTCCTTGTGCATCTTATTGTTGTTGAGAAGAGAAAAAGCCAAAAAGCCACAATTTTCTGGCTGACCACAATTTCAAAATTGATTTTTTGAGTGCATAAATAAATCAAAGAAGAAGAAGAAGCAGCAGCAGCAGTTCGCAACATGAAGACGCAGACATACAACCAACAAAAAACAACAACATTGCCATTTTACCATATTAATTTGGTAGAAGTAGGATACATCAAAGCTTTTTTTGGAAATTAAATTTTGGCATATGAGTGCATTAAATTGTTAAAAATTTTACATAAATTTAAGGAGAAAATTAAGTTATTGGATGGTTTTTATGATCTGATGTCGTTGCACTTCATACATTTGTACATCAGGTGAAATATTGTCAAACAATTAAACATTTTGAGTTTAAAGTTGCTGAAATGAAGCAAAAATAATTACTTAATATATTTTGATTTTATACGATGGCAAGGTCAGAAGTGGAAATAACAAAAAAATTTCTTCTAGGTCCTATAAATACTAGGGCTGTTCAAAAAAAAGAATTTTTTTCGAATTTCTTAGATATACTTTGGCATCACGTTCTACATCATGACAGAATATCCCATGAATTTTTTCAGATTTTTAAAGGTGGCTCAAAGCAAAAATATATTTTTATTATTTTTTTTTTAGCATTAATTATAAAATATTGTCAAACAATTTGAAAAATTTGTTTTAGAGTAACTTAAAAACATTCATTTTGTTTATTTTTTAATGAACTTTAAAACCTACGTTGTAATTTTGACAAAAAAAAAAAAAATAAAAAAATTACACCTCTTAAAAAACGAAAAACTGCTTTAAAAAGGCGAAATTTAACGGTTTTTTAAAGAAAAAAGTCATCGTGCTTTAAACGATAAGAACATAACGATAAGATCTCATTCGAAAGAACTTTTAAAAACCTTCAAGACAAGATATGTTAAGACTTTTTTGGGCCAGCAGGCTCGATGATATAACGATTGAAACATAGTGATGCAGCCCCGTGAAAGGCAAAACGCTTTTTTTATTCAAGAGGGAGGCATCTTACGAAAAAAGTACACATGGCATAAAATGCTTAGAATCATCCAAGGAACAAGTGTGAATTGTTTTTTTTTTTTGTCAAAATTACAACGTAGGTTTTAAAGTTCATTAAAAAACAAACAAAATGTTTGTTCTTAAGTTACTGTAAAACAAATTTTTCAATTTGTTTGACAACATTTTATAATTAATGCTAAAAAAAAAAAAAATAAAAATATATTTTTGCTTTGAGCCACCTTTAAAAATGCATTTACAAATCTGAAAAAATTCATGGGATATTCTGTCATGATCTAGAACGTGATGTCAAAGTATATCTAAGAAATTCGAAAAAAATTTTTTTTTTTGAACAGCCCTTATAAATACGTACAGATTACAACAAGAGTGCTGATGCTGAGTAAAAGACGAAAAGAAGAGAAGATAAAAGAAATATGACTCAATTTATTCATATTAAACAACTATCTGTGATTTCTAGATTACAATGTGAGAAATGTTAGATAATCTATTGTACTTTATGAGAAATTAAGGTTTTTAAAAACATTTTTATTCATTATAGCTAAAAACTGAATTTTTACGTATTTAATCCGAATCTGGTACTAGATTTTCTCAATCATATTTAAGTTTTAATATATGATTTTAAATATCCTTACATAACTTTTCCAACAATATCAATAAAATGATTTTTAAATTGTTTTTAAGACTGTTTTTTTGAGAATATTTAGTTAATACGGACTTTTTAGTCAAATTTGCAATGAACGACAACCGACGCTACAAGTATTAATTTCGAAATTTGTGACAAATATTTCGGCTATTTCCACATACACATATGTTTATTTGCAACGCTATTGTTTCGAATTTTAACAAAATTAAGATTTTCTTAATTTTTTGCATTGGCCATCTTGGATTTAAGAATTTCCAAATTCTAACTTCAGATTCATGATCACCGACCCCAAAAACCCCGAGTTATGAAGATTATGCCAAAATGTTGAAAAAAATAATTTAACTCCTTTTTTCGGGGCGTGTTACAACGTAACCGTATTGAACTTTTTTTTAAAACCACTCGGCTTTCAAAAATGTCTGAAATTGACGAAGTTGTGAAGTTTTAAATCTTATAGTTCAAAAATTATAGTTTAGGAATAGTTGAGGTTAAAGTTTGGCAATATTTTTGACTTGCTTTTATGCCTTCAACACACTGCTAGAGCGTATTTTTGGACTTAATTCATGAATTTTAAACATTCTTTCGATTTTGTTAACCCTCCCCCAAAATCAAACATTTTGAAAATGAATATAGTCCCCCGAAAAATATTGGCTCTATGTGTTTTCGCAAAGAAATTGAAATATTCAGTTGATGTCACTCCTACTTTTCAAACATAAGTTTCACTTTCTTCACTTGTACTGAAAAACAAAAAAATTACGCGTGCAACTCAGTACACGTGAAGAAAGTGAAACTTATGTTTGAAAAGTAGGCGTGACATCAATTGAATTTTTAGATATTCTTCGTTTTGACTATGAAGCCTTCGCGTGATCCTCGGGTGTCTCAAAAAACAAGTCAATTAAAGCTGGTTAATATTCTGCTGTAGATGTTCTTCTTCTCGTATATCTAGATATTCTTCGTTTTGACTATGAAGCCTTCGGATGATCTTCGGAAACCTTCGGGTGTCTCAGAAAATGAGTCAGTTGAAGCTTGTTGATATTCCGCCATAGATGATTTTCCTCTACTATGTCTAGATATTCTTCGTTTTGACTATGAAGCATTCGAGTGACCTTCGGGTGTCCCAGAAAACTATCAACTAAGTAAGGCTAGTTAATAGTCTTAC
This sequence comes from Calliopum simillimum, assembly GCA_951812925.1. NCBI lineage: Eukaryota > Metazoa > Arthropoda > Insecta > Diptera > Lauxaniidae > Calliopum > Calliopum simillimum. The sequence goes on along the minus strand of OX638369.1, from coordinate 90,065,266 downwards.
TTAGATATTTTTCCTCTAGCACACCTTGACATTCTTCGTTTTGACTATGAAGTCTTCGGGTCACCTTGAGTGTCTAAGAAAACTACCAATCAATGGTATTCAAGGTCTTCACCTACCTACGAAATTTCGTTAAAACAGCTTCTATGGTTTGTGAGATATATTGGGAGATAGTATGAAATTTAAATTGGCAAGTTTAGGTCAATTTTGTTCCTTGGGAAGAGGAAATATATGGAAAAATAAATTTTTAGGCCATCTTTAAAATTTTTCCACTTGTCAGTTGATCCTGAGTTATGAACGTAGCGTTTGGTGCAAAAAACCCCTAAACTCATGTTTTCTGCTGTACTGAAACTTTTACTCTAGCAAGTTAAGGTGCCTCTTCACGTGGCGCGTCACATATAGTTTTGCACTAAGCGGTTCGTCTTTGTGGATCCGACATTTTGTATTTTCAAAAAAAGATTTCAGATTTGTTATAAGCAACTTCAGAAACTCCCACATACGGTTTTTCTTGGTAATAAATGCAGCTTAGCAGTATTCAGTTCACCATATGGGATCCGCCTTTTCGTTTTTTTTGAAAATAGATTTTAGATTCGTAATCAGCATCATCAAAAAACTCTTTTTACCGACTTTCAGAATTCTGGCCAGCTTTTTCGATTTTCCGACCACTCTAAAAACCTAAACTATACACACATTTTCGAAAGTTTATGCCAAGTATTGTAGAATTACGACCCACAAGAGGAGCAGTAGTGGGTGCTAGCGAGAAAAAGGGCGGCTATCAAAGCGATTTTATATCATATTTATATATATATACTCTTGCTTTTGCATCTTTATCTGTATAAGCTATGTCATAATTGTTTTAACTTTACGATATCCTCATTTATTTCAAATGATTCCAGTTAAAAACTGCTTACATAAATATCGCTGTAGTACAAAAACAACAGCAATTCATAAAACATATGTATGTGTGGTAATTTGAAAGTCATGATGTCGACGAAAAAAAATCAATTAAAAATCGTCAAACAACTTTGATGGCTGTTGGAATGACAAGAATTACTAATCAGCATTTGTTATATCGCTGGTAAAATACCCAGCCAACTCAAATTGAGCGCCATAAATCAAAGTGCAACAAAAACAACTAAAATTCGTTGCAATAACATCAGAGCGACAACCCATAAAACAAGCTTGGCAATATCGTAAATAACTGACATATTCTTGAAGTGACATTTCTGCCACGAACAGAACAAAAGCAACAAGAAACGGCAACAACAACAAAGACAACAGTCATCAAAGCACAGCACAGCACAGCAAAGCAAACTATGCAAATCACTTGAAAATGCATTTTGTCCAAAGTTCTTTGACTGTCATGCGATAGACGCCTGCTGCTACTCCTCCTCTACTACTTTTTGTGTGCGCCACTTATGCTCCTCATATCTTTTGTCTAAATGGAGCGACAGTAACGCCATCTATTTATGCAATGTTATGAATAGCAAAGGAGGCGAACTGCAAATTGCAAAGAGTATCAATTGCAAGCCAAAAACAACAAAAACAAAAAAAGTTACAATGACAGTCATCGTGATCGTGACCACGAAAAAACCAGACTGATAAAGAAATGTATGGAAAAAGATTTTAAAGTGTTAACTACGGTCTATGCAACACATAAATATTTAAAATTTTGATTAAATTTTCGAGATATTAACGGAGGGACTGAGTTGGTTGGAAAAAAAAAACTGGAAAAATATTTTTGTTTATTTATTTTTAATTTTCTTTTTAATCTTCTCTACAAAGCCGCTATTAAAGTCCATAAATTTTTTCAGCTTGCAGATAAACTTGTTAAAACAATCCTCAAAACCGTGATTTTGAAGCTTCTTGATTTCTGCATTAATTGAATTAATTAGCTCCGCGTTGTTATCCTCACACTTTAATTTTAATTTTTGGAAACAACCAAACAAAATTCATGTTATTTGTTGGTTGTCCAACAATTTTTCGAAATCTTTTAATAAGCAGTCTTGAGTACTCAGGGAAATACCCAAGTTTTTTGTCTTGCTTTAATAGAAGAATTGGCTCCTTTCATGTTCCATAGAATAAATTGTTGTTTGATTTCTGGGTCGTACTTATAAAACCAAGCATCAGCATCTGCTAAGTGTTTATTGAACATTGCTTAAGAAATATTGGATAAAGCGTATTCGGTCTTCTTTTTGAATCTCATTTAAAATTCCTGAAGCCAATCGAGCAGATTTTTTTGTGTACAGCAGATCATTAGGTATCCAATATTTGCGACACAGACACTGCCAAATCGTCATTAATCATTTCCCGGGTCAATCGTCCAGTCTGGAATCTTTGAAATCATTTTGAAACAGCCTGAGCAGATGGTACATACATAAGTACATTTGTTTTTAAAATAAGAGTTTTTTGGCTTTTGTTTTTAAAAGTTTTTGTTTAATGCGTTTTAAACTTTTCGAAGCATGAATCAAGAACTTTAAAATTTTTTTGTGTGAGCCCATCGGGGTCGCCGAAGAAAAACATAATTTTTTTTTGCAATAAACTGTCACCCACTTTCGGCCGCGCTGCAAAATTTATTTTATATATTGTTATAGAGTATATTTTTAGAGTAATTGGTAACCCTAATTCCAAATCCGTCATCAAAAAATTTTTACCCCCAGTCATAACATCGTTATGTTGAAAAATCATGTGTTCGATTAATCGAACGTTAGTTGTTAGCCCATACCACAAGATACCATATATGTAAATGCGACCGAACATGGTTGGTGAACACCTTATAAGACGTCAGCTGGAAGGTAAATATCGACGATGCCAGTTGAAAGGTGGCTGCTCATAAAATTAGACAAAGCTTACACCCTTACACCTACCCTTTCCCCCACTATGTGACGGGAGGAGACTACATTTTAGCGTCATGAGGCTTATGGGCAGCCACCTTTCAACTGGCATCGGCGATATTAACGTTCCGGCTGACGGGTTATAAGGTGTTCAACACCCATGTTTGATCGTATTTGTATGGGATCTTGTGGTATGGGCTAACGGCTAACGTTTGATTAATCGAACACCTCACGTTGACTCATATCATGATTTTTAGTTTTGTCATTATTTTAAATTTTTCATAATTTTTTACAAAAGATCTATCGACAAGGTATTATTCAATCACCCCCGACAGACTACTGGAGGGGGGTTGGGGAGGTGTAAAATGCTATTTTCGAACAGCCAAAAAACCAAAGTAATTAAATGTACTATCTGTCTTTCTGATATCATTTACTTTCATAGTTTAAAAAATGATTGAAAATGCACAATTTTACTGTTCGATTCAGTGCTGGATTACCCATTAGGCCGGACTAGGCCATGGCTTAGGGCCCCCGACGAGCAGGGGCCCCCACGAAAATCTGTGAGCTAAAATATTCAATCGGCTGATTAAAAGAGCTAGCTTGGACTTACATGCTTTAAAAATGAACGTTTTACAGATGAACGTCGTTTTAATATTTAAAAGAAATGTCCAAAAATTATTTTATAAATTACTTTACTGTAAATTATGTAAAATCCAAAAAAAATTTAATTGTAAAAAAAAACTATTTTGATGTTTTATTGTGCTTAAAACCTTGAAATGATATGAATAAGCTGTTTAAATTCTATAAATGCATAAATAAAGATTAATTTTGCAATTATTAAAAAAAGAGGGCCCCAAAATTTTAATGGCCTAGGGCCGTCATTTGGCTTAATCCGGCAACGGTTCGATTAATCGAACAGCGGCCGAAAATAGTTAGTCCATTTATTTGAAAAAAAAAAGATTTTCGTGACCTTTCACTTGGATATATTACAAGCTTGATGGTGCCTTTTTATCAGCTCTTTAGAATGTCAACGAAGGTTTGGGCGAATATTAAACTTTTTATCATTATTTGATGGTTATTTCTGGTACAATTTTCTTCATAGAAACTGAATCCGTGCGCAGAATAGGCACATTTCTTTAAGAATTTTTGAGAAATTTGAGGTTGAGTATTCGAAAAATGACTATTTTGACTATTTTTCAGGTTAAATACAGGCTACACAAAATGTTTTCTAAATTTTTTTATCGAACTTATCCTGTACTACTACTCTTTTCCTTAAAAATAAGCCATTGTAAAGTGTCATTTAATGTTTATTTGAAAAGCTATGGACATTTTAAGATAACATGATGAAATCCATAGCCTGTGTCGTTTAAGTCATTATACAGCGTGTATCGAAAAAGGTTACGATTCTGGTTAAGATTCTGGAAGGTGATAGAGTAAGTCAAGACAAAGAAAAAATTTAACGTGAGGGGGGGAGGATCTAAAATGTATCCCTGAGGAGTTATTAGGTTAAAACTGATTTTTTTACTTGTTTTAGAAAAAAAATTGTCTTGAGTCACCCTAGCAATATATAGAAAAATTTTTTATAGGAAACTTCTTTAAAAGGATTTCGCAAAGTTCTGGACTTTTGAAGTTGATATTTTAAATTTTCTTTCCTGACATTTGTCACACCAACTTTTTAATTTGAGGTCGGGAAAAAGTTCTTCCAGTGGGCTCATTAATCCACTCATTTTCATCACGATATTCAATTTTCAAACGCTTTAGTTCTACCGACTTTATTTTGCTGCTAAAAATTCAGACAACTCAAACAATAAAATACCTCATCTAGAGTGTTTAATGTAAAGTTCGTAAGTCTATTTTTTTTCGCTTTAAAATAATTTTTCAAAAATATGAAGGTGCAAACGCAAAGAGCTTGATATCTTGTCAACGAGCGGACTTTGAAAGTTCAAAGCTATTAACTGAATGGATATGGATTGTTTAACTGGATTTGTACAGGGCACAAGAGACATAAATTGGTATGACTATTGAATGTTGGGAACAAGTAACAAGCTGACTGAATGACTGAAGGACCAACTGTCATGTTTGCCATGTTTGTAATAGTAGATGACACCATGGACTCGCCTTTTTAGCTCAAACAGTCTGACTGATATTTGGAAATGCGATTAAAGCAGAACGGAGTGAAAATGTAAATGCAAATGGATGCACATGGTAATGGCTACACTTCATCACATTTCACGCGCCGTTCTGCCCAGATGCACGTTGTGACAGTCAGGTTGTGAAATGGGTTATTTGTTTTTTTTCTATATGAAGTATTCGATGAGCACCAACATGATGTGGCTACAATTCACAATGGTGTGCAACCTTTTTTCATTATTGCTGTTACATTTGCAGTTGAGTCGTTATGCCATAAGCACCTTTACTGTTGGTTGTTATATGCAAATTTCTTGAGTAGTGTTGATTTGAAATGGAACTTTTTATCATCAGATTGTTGTCAAAGGCCTTAATTTCTTCCAAAATTAAAATTACTGATTTTTTTGAGTTAATTTTTTTTCAAAGCTTTGGGAGAAGGCGCTTTGAAGTTTGAAATTAACATATTGTGGAAATAGCTGTGCAATTGATGGACACTCCTATATCCTATTATAAAAAGATTCTTTGATTCGCGTAAAAATTTTTTTTAGTTTTTTGTTCCTGCGATGTTTTGCTGTTGACAGGGCCTTTACAACTGTTTCAATGAAGTTAATTGTACTAACCTCAATGCGAGAGATTAACTAGGCTGGCAACTCGAATGAAAGCCTTAAAATTCAGAGTCGGTGCAACTGGACACACCACATTTTCAAAAATAAAACTCGGTGGGTCATCCCGACCCGGTTAACCCGATTTATTCTTTTGTCGAATTTTATTTCCTAGACGTTTGACTTAATTAGTCATTCTTAAAACATTCTTAAATAAGTGAGTACATATAACATTATCACTAAGATAACACAGGCTTACAAAAAAAAAAAAAAAAATGGCGTTTTGACCAGACTATATGTTTCCTAGAGACTGAATCCTGAATCCGAGATCCGTTTTTTTCCAGAACGTCTGAGAAAAAAATATTTCAAGGTCATATGGAGGTCATGCGTCGTTTAGTGATAAATTCGCTAAAGTTCTGAAACAAATTTTTAGTCATTGAGTTCTTAGTCTTTAAAAAGAATATATGATCAAAAAGGGTATCTCGGACTTAGTTTTGGAGACACAGCCACTGGAAGATCCGGATATATGTTCTATGAAAACCGTTATAAGTTGGGAACTCCTGGACGGATTTGTAAAATATTGGTGTCGTATGTAAGGTATTTTGACAACCTATAAAAATGTTTTAGCGTATTTACAATTGAATTCATAGTTTTTGAGATATGACCTTTTTGAAATTTTGTGAAATTTTTCAATTACAACAACAAATAAATCAACAACAAAAACAGCAACAACAACAAAATACCTTTCATATGACACCAAAGTTTTCCAAATCCATCTAGGAGTTCCTAACCTATAGCGGTTTTCATAGAAAACATATCCAGACCTTCCGATGGCTATATCTCCGAATCTAGGTCCGAAATACCTTTTTTGATCACATATTCTTTTTAAGACCTAAGAACTCAATGATAAAAAATTAGTTTCAGAATTTTAGCGAATTTATCACTAAACGACACATGACCATTTTGACTTCCATATGACCTTGAAATCTTTTTTCTAAGACGTTCTGGAAAAAAACGGACCCGGGACTCGAATTCAGGACGTCAAAGTCCTTAGGAAACACAAAGTCTGGTCAAAACGCCATGACATTTTTTTTTTGTAAGCCTGTGTAATTGGTGATCATATCTGTGGTATTTTGACAAAAGAACCGAACTCGAAATTGGCAACTTTTCTGGAGAGCTAAAAAATTTTTAACAGCTTTTCAATGATGTGGCTCAATTTCGTTGATCCAACGTTGAATCTCCTCTTTCGATACATTTTTACCTATTTCCAACTGTCGACAATCAAATTATTTTCTTCTTCAAATCTTGCGTGAATTATGGGGCACCCTTATATCTCTGGAACTGAAAACCATAGAGATATGGTGATGATACCACAAGAAGCGTATTAAAATTTGATATTTATGACTAAAATCCTGGAGAATTGTCTTATCTCGAGTAAGGTTGTTTTGGCAAAAGTCCACAGATATTTACAGACCAACAGATAATCCTAGATAATATCGACATGAATCAAAACTGCGTTCTCTCGCAATTGGTTTGACGTTATAAGTACATAACTTGATTAGTTCATTTCACAATAAGTTAACACTTTCGAAGTAGAGATACTTTGAGTGTCAAAAAAAAAGTAAATACTTTGCTTTCAAAATTTCAAGATCTAATTGCAACAAAGCAATTGACTTAAAATAAAAAGGATAACTCAGTAGTCATTTCTTGAGAGTTGAACTTAACATTAAGGTAAAACAAAACAAAAACATAACCAGAAATAATTCACCAAAATTACAGACATCTATATATTAATACGCAAGACAAAAACTTGTCCATCTTTTTTTACTATGTTAGAAATGGCGTACGACTTTAAATTATATACCATTAGAAAGGTATTTGTGTGTGGATGTGCATTAGGTTAAAATTATGTTAATATTTTGACTTTGAGCCAAGTAAAATTAAATACAAGTTTTTCCATATTAACAACAACAAAATATACGGTCACACAGACCTGAAAAAAGGATAAGGCACAAAGAACTAACTTCATGTTTTTTGTTTTGTTTATATTTCGCTTGAATTATATCAGGGATGATAAATGAGCTTTTCTATTTTGTACCAAATGTGACGTTCACTTGAAAATGTACATAATCTTTACTCAAAAAAAGGTAGGTTGAATTTTACCGGTTTTCAGTTTATGGGGGAATTCAGTGCTTACACATATACTGAACATTTTACAATTGATTTGAGGTCGATTGTCAAATTACAAAAACTAATAAACGCGGTCTTACCTTACCTTTACCCTATAAAAATCGATAATTGACAAACTTTGTACTTAGATATCTACAAATTTGAGCTTTTCATTTTACGAATTCAAAATACCATAACTCAGTCAATTTTTAGAATTTTCCAGTGATCAAGGTGTCATTTTATTCAAAATAGTATGTATTTTTTTAGTATATGCAAAAAAAAAGGTTTTTTTATTTTTCGAAGATAAGGTACTTTTTCCACTGGACGGTAACAAATAACACAAAAAAGGACTAAAAGTGTCCAAAAAGTACCAAAATTATTTAAAACATTTGTGGTCGAATTTTGACTACTGGGCGAATCTAGTTAATATAATTACAAAAACCATCTTCATATTACAGTTAAATATTTGATTAAACATCACATCAAGTCTGCTAGGGATAGCATCGACCAGATTTTTCCTAATAAATTACGCTCCATTATTCTCTATATACATTTTTTAGATTCTTCTTGAAAGAAATGGTCATTTATCTGATTTTCCTGTCAACATTTTTCTAAAAATGTTCACTAGGGTTACGACCTTCGGGTTGTGGATTAGGGTATTAAGAGTGTGGTGAAAACAAGAATTCAGAGTAAAAAAGGAATCACAGCAAAGTTGACATTTAAAAGTAGAAAAATTAATAAAAATGCTCTTAAAGTTGAATTTTGAATATATTTAATGCATTGGCTTTAGGCGTGTCCGTTGACTGATTTCGCTTATTTTCAATAAGTCGAACGACGGAGACAATATACCAAATTTCATTGTGTTATCTTGCTCTCAAAAAATACTAAAATGATTTCGCCGGATGGACATGGCTATATTGACTTAGGGGCTGACGCTGGTCAAGAATATATATACTTTTCCATACCTGCCACGCCTACTTTTCCGCATTACAAACGGAAGGACAAAGTGAATATGCCCTGGGTGTAGGGTATAAAGATCGGCATTTTCAAAAAGCAAAGAAACATCAAACGAAGAAGCCGTTTCTTTATTTGCAACAAAGAACAATTTAATTTGTAACACTTAAGAAAAATATTCAATATGTTTGATTTTAATAGCTGTTTAATTTTAATTTTCTGTGAAGCAAAGTTTTTTACTATTTATAGAAGTATGTTTCATAATAAATTTTAAGTTTCGAGTTTTTCATATTTCTGCAATGACAAGTGCTATTTACAATATAAAATATTTAGTTTTATTTACTATTTTACTTCATTTAGTAAATGAAATAAGAACTGAAAACCTCGCACAGGTTTTTTCCGACCCAAATTGGGTAGTTGAGAAAACATGCAACAGAACACAGTTTGCTTCATTACCACATGAGGAAAGGTGTAGAAGTCGGAAAAATCAAAAACCATTACATTGTATGGGAAATGGTTCGTTTAGATTTCGAATAAAATATAAAGAAGGATCACCAAATGCAACGGAATGGACAAATATGTATTATCCGATTTTCTTCCATCCAAACACAACAAAAGAAACAATGCATTACTTCGCATTTTATGTAATACCGAGTGGATACGCTGGCTTTCGAATACAAAAAAGCAACAACTCAAAATTACGTTTGCAAGTTATATTTTCGAGTTTTTCAAAAGGCGCATATGTCATTGATAAATATCATTGCCATCAAGGAGCAGATGGCAATTCTGCTGGTGTTTCTTGTGCTAATACTTTGAACGATTTTGACATCAATAAAATGTATTTTATTAAAATTAAACGTACCGGTCTCTTAACTTTTAGAGCTCACCTTCTAACTAGTGATAACCCTTTATTAAAAATTGGAGAATATGGTCTTCCTATTGAAAGTGTTAGAAAGAATTGGTCGAAAGGAAAAGGATTTGTTCAAATATTTAAAAGAACTAAAAGAGAATCATGCTGTGATATGAAGTTTCATAGCGCTCTAATAGTTGCACCGTTTTCAACTGATAATGGCGGTGCATATGCCACGGAAATGAAAGGTACCGGTCAATATAAAACTTCTTGTACACCAGATGCTGCTAATTTGAAGTTTAAAGTTATAGATGCTGAAATAAAAATTCCCTTAACTAATCACGTTTTTAGACAAAAAGCTTTATATTTTTCTAGAGGATGGAAACAAAATGAATAAATTTTAAATTTTGTAATAATAATAGATAATAATAATATAAATAAGATTAAGAATACCAAAAAATTTTAAAATACTTATTTATAATATGCATAAAATCAGCATGATATCATTTTTTTAAGCCCTACACACGGAGAAAAAAAATAGTACTTGCTACTTTATTTCTCACAAATTTTACCAGAATTTCAAGTCAGAATAGTGACAATTTTACACCGAAATAAATTTCACCTTACTGTTTTAGTCAATTCAGAATGTATGTTTCCTAGTAATTTTTATGAAAAAATTTGCGTGATATTTACCTTACTGTATAGTTCAACCAGCAAAAAAAAAAAAAAAAAAAACAAAAAAAAATTAACTGACCGGGGTACGAACCCTGGCCCTTCCGTATGGTAGTCAGATACATATCCTCTGCGCTACTTACGCATGTGATGTAGAAGCAAAAAAATTTGTATGTAAAGAAAATGTCTGTCCAAAAATAGAAATTTTTACTAAAATTATAAAAGTCAAAATGATTTTATATTTTTATGATATTTACCTCACTCGAGTAAGTTGACAATTATGACACTAATTTTTGTGCGTGAAAAAAATAAAGTTATTTTGACTATGTAGAATTATAAATTCAAAATGGTCACACATTTTTTTTCTGAAAGTATAAATTACATAAGGTCAAATGTAGGAAATTTGTAGTAAATATTCCATTATTATTTAACTACATTTTATTTGTAAATATGACGTTAGGGATCCATCAAATATTCCATACGTAAGGTAAATTATACTTGAAATTTAGTGTTAATTACATACTTTAATTTTTCGACTAGCCGAGTGTAGTGAAAATTAGGATGCGTATTTTCTCCGTGCACCCAGGGTATATTCACTTTGTCCTTCCGTTTGTAACGCAGTATATATATTAATGATCAGCGTCACCTCCTGAGTCGATATAGCTATGTCCGTCTGTCTGGCTTGCTGGCAGGCCGGCTGGCTGGGTGGCTGGCTGAGTGGGTGGCTGGCTGTGTGTTGAAATACACTTTTTGGGAAAACTGAGCAAGATAATTCAATGAAATTTGGTACGCTGCCTCCGTTGTCAAAGTTAGCTCGGGGGATTGAAAATGAGCAAAATCGGTCAACGGACACGCCTACCGCCCATACAAAAATTATGTTCAAAATGCAATTTCAGGAGTATTTTTCACGACAATGCAACCAAAATACACATAAATACTACGAATTGTAAGCGCAAGCTCTGAAAAAAAAGTGAAGTCGGACAAGAGTGTGTGGCACCTCCCATATAAGCAAAAGCTTCAAAACGCTATATCGACAGCGTTTTTTGAGATATTCGAACCAAATTTGACTCAGGTACTAACAATTATAAATGGAAGAGCTCAACAAAAATTGGGTGAAATCGGACAATGGGTCGTGGTACCTCCCATATAAGCAAAAGTTTCAAAAGTTTTTTGAGATATCCCAACTAAATTGCACTCAAATACTAAAGACTATAAATGCACGCTATAAGCTGAAACTAGATGAACTCCGACAAGAGGGCGTGGAACCTCCTATATGAGCAAAAGCTTCAAAACGCTATACTGAAAAGTTTTTTGAGATAATTCAACCAAATTTCACTTAGACACTAAAAACTATAAATGCAAGCTCTGAACAATAACTGGGTGAACTCGGAGAAGAGGGAGTGGTACCTCCCCTACAAGCAAAATGTCCTTTCACTAGATATTCTTTACGATTCATTTTTTCTGGTTCTAATGATGTTCTTCCTGCATATAATGCACGCTGTCTCCTTCTAAAAACACTTGAAGATAGAAGTAATATTTTGTCCCTTCTATTCGTATTTGATATTATTAGTGGTGCTGTCGCCTGCCCTGTACTTCTTAATCTTATAAATTTCAATGTTCCTTCAAGAGCCCTAAGGTTTAATGCTCCCTTTCACTTAGGTTTAGTTCGCACAAATTATGCCACTAATGCTCCCATTTATAGAACATTAAAATTGTATAATGATATTAGTTCATATATTAACTTAGATTTCTCCTTTTCTAAAAATCAACTAAGATTATGTTTTAATAATATTTTTTAATATAACTGTATTTATTTTGTTATGTTTATATTTTTTTTAATATAGTCTGTAAGAATGTATATTCATAGACTGAATAAATAAATTAAATTAAATTAAATTAAATTAAAAAAAATTTTCAAAATACTGCAGTGTAGGGTATTTATTTTTTGGCCAGGCCAAAAGTTGCACCCCTACTAGTTTTTTATTAAAAACAACATTGTTAAATTGTGTTTTTAAAAATAAATTCTAAATTGAATTTGTTAGCTAGAATTGTTATCAATTATTTTCTAAAATAACGGTATTTTTCTAGTTTTTATGTACAAAAATTAAATTGATTCAAAACACAACAACAATAAAGTACTACTTTAGGTTTTTATCCATATACTTCCTCGCAGAAATACCTTTTCAATTTCTTGTTCGTTACCCTATACTGCAGTATTTTGAAAATTATGCTTGTAAGGGAGGTGCCACGCCCTGTTGAGCGATTTCGCTTAGGTTTTGCTCAGATCTTGAACTAACTATTCCACCTGTGCAAAATTTGGTTTTATAATCTTAAATAAAAATTGCGTTACGCAGGCCCGTGAACAGGGGGTGCTTTGGGAGCTCAAAGCCCCCCCCCCAGAAAGATCTTCTTCCATATAAAACGGTACAAATTTAGTGTTAAGCGCAGTGTTGCTTGGTTTTTTTATATGAAAAGGACTCTCATACTTTAATATGCGCCCTATCCGTATACCCAATTTTAAAAAAATCAATGGAGTGGTTTAGCCGTGAAAGCGTTTTCCATTTTGAGGCGTGGCACCACCCACTGAAAATCATAATGGTCACGTTATCATTCCTTAGCTTTAATCCTAAGTCTACATCAAATTTCGTAAGGAGCGAGGCACAACCCACCTAAAAACATAACGGTCATGTTATCGTTTTTAAGTGCCTGCCCTATCACCATACCAAATTTCGTAAAAATCGCTGCAATGACCTAGCCGTGAGAGCGCTTTTTTCATATAGGAGCGTGCCACCGCTCACTGAAAAACATAATGGTTATTTAGTGTTAACCTTATCTCCACATCAAATTTTGTAAATATGGATGTAGTGGTTTAGCCGTGAGAGCGTTTTTTTATTTAGGGGCGTGGCACCGCCCACTTAAAAAAAAAAATATAAACCTATGTACTGCTCCTCCTTACAACCTTCCAACAAAAAAAAAAAATCAAGCAAATCGGTTCAGATTTAAGTATAGAAACAGGGACTGAATCGATATCGTTTGCCTATTTATATATAAATTTTGCTTGTAAGGGATATGCCACGCACTCTTGTTCGAGGACGTTTAGTTTTTGCTCAGAGCTTGCACTTAATATTATTAATATATGAGTAAAATTTGGTTCGGTTATCTCAAAAAACGCTTTCAACATATTTCTTTTGAATAGGCGATGGGCGTGTTCGTTGAACGATTTTGCTCAGCTTTTACAATGAAGCCACTCTGTCAAATTTCATCAAATTATCTCGCTTAGTTTCCCTTTGAAAAATATTTCCGCAGACAGGCAGGCACTCAGCCTGACGTACAGATAGACAGACAGACATTGCTGTATCGACATAGGAGATGACGCTTCTCTGCGTTACAAGCGGAAGGACAAAGTGAATATACCCTGGGTGTAGGGTTATAATTGCAGCGTTGAGTGCAATAACGCCATAAGTCGAAGATTGGCATTTCGAGATAATTCAATTAAAAGTTTCTAAATGTTGTACAAACAAAATTCGGTACAATGTTGCATATTAGTATCAGAGATCAGTTCTAAACTTGTATGTAGATACGCATAGAAAGGCGCGCCTGATTATAAATATCGAAAAGGGGATGGGATAGGCAAGAGTGTCACACCTACTTTTGAAGAATTGAATATTTTGATTCAATATTTCACAAAAGCGGCGCAACGGATTCCAATGAATTTTCATAATATTGAAATCAAAACAAAGTTTCAAATTCTTGTGTTTTTTTAATCTTTTGAAGATAACTTTTTTTAGATCAAAGATAAGTATTAGATAAAGTTTCACAAAAAGGAGATAAAATTTCCTTTATAATGCTTTATTGAAAAATTTCTTAGGTTAAAAATTGATCGAAATATGGATACTCGAACATAGAAATTTTTATACTATGTAGGTCGGAAAAATGTATTTTATTCAAAGCAAGGTGCATTACGAAAAAAATTTACAAGGCATAAAATGCTTAGTATCGTCAACAAAATATGTGTGAATTTTTTCGAACATATATAATTTTTCAAAAATTGGTTAAAAAACAAAAAAAATTAAAAAAAAAAATCACACGTACTCTCTGGACAATTCTAAGCATTTTTTTACATATACACTTTTTTCGTTAGGCACTTTGATTTGATTAAAAACCATTTTTCCCACCGCGAACTGATTTATGCAATAACGCCCCAAGTCGCACTACGCCCTTCTTGTACGAAACTCTTCAAATAGTATATTCATATTGCTCTACCACATTTTGTGATCGAAATTGGAAGTTAAAATTAACTACACATATATATAGGGACCCAAAATTTCAGAAAAGCGATGTGCGCAAAAACGCCCTAAGTCAACTTAGGGCGTTAATGCTCGCAGCGCCTCAATTTTACTCGATGTGCTCACGTTCTGTACAGAGCTTCGCTCCGAATGAATAAAGAAAAGCACATACATAATATCTTTTAGATTATCGTACTGAATTTCCGTAATGTTTTTTTTTTTTTTTTTTATAAAATAAATTCAATTTCTCATTGATGAGTTTTAAAAATGTTAAGATTTGACCAAAAAATTGTTTTATTTATTCTATTCTGGCTTAAATCAGATTCTGTTGCGAATATAAATACGTATGACTTATTCAACAGCATGATTTCAGGTAACATTTAAAAACGAAAATTTAGAAACTAATTTTCTTTAAAAAACATTTCTGTAAAAAACATTTTTTGCACAATAGAATATTTATGTTCTGAAATTTAAGGTTCTACGTTGGAAAACGTAACTACATACGAATTTGGCACAAATAATTCATCATTTTTCTTTTATACGTTCGTATGCTATTTTTGTGCTCTCCAAAATTAAAACAAAAGAAAATGGTGAAATAGAAAGCAACAGAAACAAACAGCCATTGAGATGAAATGTAAAATTTATTTAGCAAAAAAATTTCAAAACTCATGCACTGAACCATACGGAATGAAAAAAAAGGATATTCAAAGCACTAAAGCATGAAAGTGCTGTATGATGGTACAAAGGAAGAAAATTTACAAACAAGGAAGGAAGGAAAAACGATGAGAAAACAAAAGAAAAATGATAATAATAATAAAACATACTCCAAATGGAAGATTTCAAGTGTTGATGTTTTTAAATAAAAAATAAAAAAAAGAAGGAAGTGAAAATTTATTATTTTCATGCGAAAGTATAAAATTTTAAAAAATTACGGTTAATAAATAACAAAAATATATTTTTTGCCGACATTCTAACAAAAGTAGATTATTGGCATAATTTTGTTTATAGTACACTCAAACAAAAAAGTTTCCATTAAATGTTAATAGTACGCCTATTGATTTAATATGGTGCATACAATAAAAGTTTTCATAGTGAAAAAATTTTTCTTTATATTGAGTAGGTACGTTTTTTTAAATTAATCCAACGGTAATGGCTATTAATATATTAAAAGCACATTATATTTGTTCAATAATATCAGAACATTAAGTTGCCGTTAACAGAATAGTCTCTACATTATTATTTTGATAATTTTGTGAAGAGTTATTGCGATGTGAAAAAAAGGCATTTGAAATACTGAAAAAGTCTGTTGAAATCAATTCATATCAAATAGTCCATATATAAGTATGAATGCTTATTTATATATGAAATTTAGTGAATTTTTTTAATAGTCGAGTAATAATTATGACACTTATTTTTGACCGTGTATAGGATGTTCCAATGTTATGATATACTGTTCCAATTTCAAAACTGTGACTTAGAGCGAAAAAACGTGACATCACCAAAATATTTTAATGAAAAACAATAACATTTTATGGCTAAATTAAATTTTTTGATAATTTTTTCGGATAATCTGGGGTTGTTGATTCCGAATCTGGTACCTGTTTTTTTCTATCAGCTCTGAGATCGTTGCGAATGGGTTGATTTACATCTTGTTAGGTTTGTAATTGATCAGCCAAAAAATCTGTTAAAATCAAATCCTTTATATTTTATGCTTGAGAAAAAGTTGGTTCTTCTTCATACGACCCCTGCTAATCGGCATTTTAAGATTTTTTCGGAGGAAATTGTCATTTGAGTAAAAAACCGTTGGCCCGGCCAAACATTAAATACCCTACACTGCAGTATTTTAAAAATGTTGCTTATATGTGAGGTGCCACGCTCTCTTTCCCGATTTCACTCAGTTTTTGCTTAAAGCTTGCATTTATAGTCCTTAGTGTCTGAGTACAATTTAGTTCGATTATATCGAAAAACGCTTTCAGTATAGCGTTTTGAAGCTTTTTTCTTATATGGGAGGTGACACGCCCTCTTGTCCGAATTCGTCTAGTTTCTTTTCAGAGCTTACGCTTAAAATTCGTAGTATTTATGTGTATTTTGGTTGCATTGTCGTGAAAAATACTGCTAAAGTTGCATTTTGAATATATTTTTTGTATGGGCGGTAGGCGTGTTCATTGACCGATTTCGCTCATTTTCACTCATACGAAGTAAACTTGACGAAGGAGGCAGAGTACCAAATTTCATTGAATTATCTTTGTGAGTTTTCCCAAAAAATGTATTTCCACGCACCCATCCAGCCAGACAGACGGACAGGGCTATATCGACTCAGGAGGTAACGCTGATCGAAAATATAAGTAAATACTTTTTTGTATCTGCCACGCTTCTTTCTCTGCGTTACAAACGGAAGAGCAAAGTGAATATACCCTGGGTGTAGGGCATAAAAACCTGACATCACCACAATATTTCAATGAATAAAAATTTTAATTTTTGGTTAATTTAGATCCTGATAATTTTTCTAATAATCTGGAGTCGTTGATTCCAAATATTATATCTGCTATTTATTCTATCAGCTCTGAGATCGTCACAAATGGGTTGTCATACTTCTTTTAGGATGCTAATTGATCAGCCAAAAAGTCTGTTAAAATCAAATCCTTTACATTTTGTGCTTGAGAAATGGTAAGGCATGGTGAAGTAAAAGTTTTTTTTCCTATTCATGACCTCTGCCAATCGGCCCTTTAGGATTTTTTAGAGGAAATTGTCATTTGAGTAAAAAAAAATGTTGGTTCATTGCACAGTTCATTGTAACAGTATTTTAAAGTTGATAGCTTCTTCTTTTTCCATGCTTTCTGCCTTTAAATTTTGTCTGCTCAATGCAACCATACCAAATGTATTTTTTTCTGTGGTAATTTTTGTGTCCAAAATCACTCCATAAGCAATGATTAAAATTAATAGACATAAAATAATATATAATATGACGTAATTTTAACTTAACATCCTATCCAATGAGAAAAAAAAAAAAAAAAAGATATAAAGCAATTTTAAGGCGTGGTATGCGTCTACAGCTAGGCTGCAGGATCAATTTGTTGTGTCATTCATATTGAACATGATAACGATTTCAATGTGATGTTGGTGGAAGGTTCCTTCATTTTCTTTATTTCATTGATTTTTGTTGTGGGAGCAAACCAAATATCCTTCCTTAACATCACAAAATAGTATGAATGGATGTGTGTGAGTATGCGTATGTATTTGTCCGCTTATGTGTAAGTAAACTGGCTCAAGGTACATTTTATGAGCTTTATTATTGCTATAACACTAGTTTTTGTTGTACATGTTATTTTTGTTGTAATACACAATAAGCCTCTTTTATGTCAATTGATGATGCCAATGATTATGAGCTTTGGTGACAAAAATGATGTTACCGAAAAATTACAAAAAGAAGATACATGTAGCAACTTGTATACACATATGTAAGTGTATATATTTGTATTTATATTCATACCGTGTGTAAAGCAATTTGTGCGGGTAAAGTAGGCTAATTTAAAAATAAAATGGTAAGGGACCACAAATGAGACGACAGTTTTGTTTTAAGGCAAATACTTAAAAAATGCTTTCTTTGATGGCAGCATAATATCATTCATGTGAGGGATGAGGAAGTATTTGACTGAACTAAATAAAGAGATTAAAAATTAATAAAAAATGGGAAACAAACATAGGAAGTATTATATTGTATATCGTATCGTATATAAACATTCAAAGGTTCTTTTCATAGCGAAATTCTTTGTCAGGATCAAGTAGAGGAAATTTTTATATGATGAACTATACAGGGTGTATCGCATAAGGTTACAAAACTTCAACTACTAACTACTTACTAACAAAAAATTGCACTTGTGGGGCCATAAAATGTGCCCCTAAGGAGTTATAGGATTCACACTTATTTTCTGACTTTTTTTACAAAAAATTTTTTTATTGAGTCACGCTAACGTTTTCAAGAAAACATTTTACGGGAAAATTTTAATTCATTATATGATTTTTTAAAAACTGTATTTGGTGAACAAGATTCAAAAGGATTTTGCAAAGTTCTGGACCTTTAAATTTAATATTTGAAATTTTAAATGTTTTTCCTATTTTTTGGCTTTGGTAGCCATTTACGTATAAAAAAGTCGTATTAACATACCTTTTGGTATTTTTTTTTGGAATTCTCGTTAAATTTTCTTTAATTTAATAGCACATTTATTTAACAATTTTTTAATTTAAGGTCGAAAAAAAATACTTTTCTATGTAACACATGCTTTGCGATGCTTATGATGTGCGCGCACAACGCGCTATCCTTTATCTACCAAAGCCTTCAAACGGATTGCACTTAAAGAGTATTTTTTTCTTACCTCAATTAAAAAAATTGGTACAACAAATATGCTACGGAATTAAAGGAAATTTAACTTAGATTCCAAACAAAAAAAAAAAAATTTACAAAGTGGCATGTCAATAGGAATTTTTTTATGGCCGCCAAAGCCAAAAAAATAGGAAAAAAAAATTTAAAATGTCAACTTTAAAAGCGAAGAACTTTGTGAAATCCTTTTAAATTCTATTAACCAAGCACAGTCTTAAAAAGCCTTACATTAACTAAAACTTTCTTATAATAATGTTTTCGCTAAAGCTTTAGGTTGATCTAATAAAATCATTGGTGCAAAATAAGTCAGAAGATCAGTTTTAATCGTATAACTTCTCAAGGGTACATTTTAGACTCTCAGGTGCAATTTTTTGTTGGTCTAGGCTTCTTCTTTTAGGTTTCAGAAACTTTGGAACCTTATGCTTGTTGTGATAAGCCTGATAAGACTCAATTAAAAGTCCGCATATGGGTCCATGGCATTTATACATAAATATCCCCTGGGATAATGCACCCACTTCATAAATAAAAGGGTGTACGATAAAGGAGTAATGAAATCTGTGTCTGTCAAGACTGCCACAGCATTTCCTCTTCGTCATTATAAAATCTACAGAAATCATCATGGACTAGTCTCCAGTTGGAGAGATGTTTTCAAACTGAGCAGTATTTTCTTTTGCATAGAGACAGTTGGTATAAATGATTTATCTTGAGTGTTGTTCAGGCTGTAGCGGCTGCCGTCTGCGACTTTTCTATCTTTCCAATTATTTAGGTTCAGTTTTATAAAAGACCTAAGCGAGCCGCAAAATGGAGTAGATCCAACAAGTTGTGTTGATGATCGTTTTCTAGCGAGCTGATTTGACAGTCGAGGTATCCAAATGAAGTTAACCTTATTTTGGGAGACCAGATTGACTAAAAGTTGGTGGCACACTAACTAAAATCGAGATAGTTTTGCACGAGCTTAAGGCTTATAGTGGCGATTTGCTATCTGATAAAATGTGAAAATAGCTTCTGAGAGGTGATAGAGGAGACCTTAACTAATAGAAAATTGCAGCTGGGAGTCTAAAATGTACTCCTGAGGAGTTATAGCGTTAAAAATTACTTTCTGACTTGTTTTACAAAAATAGTTTTCTTAGGTCACTCTAACGTTCTAGAGAAAATTTTTTTATTGGAAACTTTAAGCTTATTATATCAACTTTCTAAAAGTGTACTTGGTTTATAGTTAAATAGGATTTCGCAAAGTTTTAGACCTTTAAAGTTGACATTTGCAGTTTTTTGATTTCAAAAAATCCAAAATACCTCTTTATACATTTGTCAAGCCAGTTTTTATACCCTACACCCAGGGTATATTCACTTTGTCCTTCCGTTTGTAACGCAGAGAAGGAGGCGTGGCAGATATAGAAAAGTATATATATTCTTGATCAGCGTCACCTCCTGAGTCGATATAGCCATGTCCGTCTGTCTGGCTGGCTGGCTGGGTGGCTGGCTGGCTGGCTGGCTGGCTGGCTGGGTGGCTGGGTGGCTGGGTGGCTGGGTGCTGGGTGGCTGGGTGGCTGGCTGTGTGTTGAAATACACTTTTTGGGAAAACTGAGCAAGATAATTATATGAAACTTGGTACACTGCCTTCGTCACCAAAGTTAGCTCGGGGGATTGAAAATGAGCGAAATCGGTCAACGGACACGCCTACCGCCCATACAAAAAATATATTCAAAATGCAATTTTAGGAGTTTTTTTCACGACAATGCAACCAAAATACGCATTAGTATTAAAAATTGTAAGCGCAAGCTCTAAGGAAAAACTAAGCGAATTCGGACAAGAGGGCGTGGCACCTCCCATATAAGCAAATGCTTAAAAACGCTATACTGAAAGCGTTTTTTGAAATATTCGAATCAATTTTGACTCAGACACTTAGAATCATAAATGAAAGCTCTCAACAAAAATTGGGTGAAATCGGACAAGGGGGCGTGGTACCTCTCACATAAGCAAAAGTTTCAAAATGCTATACTGAAACAGTTTCTTGAGATAATCGAACCAAGCTTCACTCAAATACTAAATACTATAAATGCACGCTCTAAGCTAAAACTAGACGAACTCGGTCAAGAGGGCGTGGCACCTATAAGCAAAAGCTTCAAAACGCTTTACTGAAAAAGTTTTTCACTCAGACACTAAAAACTATAAATGCAAGCGCTGAACAAAAACTGGGTGACCTCGGACAAGAGGGCGTAGCAACTCCCATATGAGCAAAATTTGAAAAATACTGCAGTGTAGGGTATTAAATGTTTGGCCAGGCCAAATTTTACACCCTTACTAGTTTAATTTGTGGTCAGAAAAAACACTTTTCTAGAACAATCCGTTTGAATGCTCCGCTGGATAAACAGCAGTGCAACATGCGAATAACATGTATGTTGTAACATAAAAGTATTTTTTCTGATCTCAAATCAAAAAATTGGTGTAACAAATGTACTACTGAATTGAAGGAATTTTAACGAGGACTCCAAAAAAAAAAAAAAAAAAAAAAATAGAGTATAGAAAAAAAGTTAATTCGGCCTATCACTGTATCCATCGTAGATTTAAATTTCGTAGAAACTAAGAAAGTGTTATTATTGAATTCAAATCCATCTACGAAAAATTCAGTGATAGGCCGAACTAAAACTTATAAAAGGGTACTTAATAGGACCTTTTTCATACTAAAATGTCAGCCATAGTCAAAAACATTTTAAAAAAAATTTTAAATATGTGTAGGTCCAGAACTTAGCAAAATCTTTTTAAGCCCTATAACCAAAAAAATTTTTAGAAAGCTCCATTTCATGTATTTTTGCTTTGAAAACAATTGTTTTCATAGTTTCTGTTACACAGTGCATTTTAATAGCTCTAAGCACCGTCTATTTGGATTTTTTAAAATTATGATTTCTTACCATAAATTATGACTGAATGTTTTCTTAATATTGGACTGTAGACTATGAGATCCTCATATTTTTTGATGTCCTGAATCTTAATCTAGTTGCAGAATTTCTCTACCAGGTTTCGATTTTGAAATATTTTAACTCAAAAGTGCTAAAAACGTTGTCTTTACATTCTTTACAGGTTGATATAAGACTATATGTGGTGTATTTGTATTTTGAAATGTTAAATGATAACTCCAAGACCGTTAAAGATACCATTTTGATTTTGTGTTCACATAAAATGTAATTTGGTTTTGGAACCTTTGCACTAAAAATAATACTATTCGCCAAATACGAAAAACCGTACCCTGTGCCGGATTCATTACTTTTCCAATTAGTCCGAGCATTAAAATCGGTAAGTATCAAGTATAAAAATTTTGGTCCCGATCGGAAAATATTTGACCCTGCCGCAAGGCTGTTGTCGGAAAAACGGTATTTATATGGAAAAATGGGGCTTTAATCGCAAGAATCAGTTATATCTTGGAAACTATTTGACATACTTAAGTGAATGAGATTTGGTATGTATACGAATAATGCTTGAGTAAATTGCATTCAATAAAAAATGGGCGACGCCACGCCCTCCACACCCATAATTCGTCGCATCTCTGGAAATATTTGACTCAGGGGAATGAGGTTCGGTAGATATGTTTTTGGCACTGGGAACAAAATTTTTAATGAAAAATGTCGTTAAAAGTCGGAAAAACGCTATTTGTATGAAAATAAGGAAACAATCAATACTATCTTTGAAAACATTTCACATATGGGGATGAGATTTAGTACATATATGAACAATACTTGTGTAAATAGTATCCAATCAAAAAATGGGCAGCGCCACGCCCCCTCCACCCGAAATTTGTCGTATCTCTGAAAATATTTGACTCAGGTAAATGGGTTTGGTGCATATCTAATTAGCGTAACGCCCATTTTTTATTAAAATTTTTTTCCCCAGTGCCAATTACATATGTACCGAATCTCATTCTTTTGAGTCTAATATTTCCAGAGATACAAGAATTTCGGGTCGAGAGGGAGTGGCATCGCCCATTTTTTTATGGGATGCAATTTAGTATTCTGCCTCCTTTGTAAAAGTTAGCTCGGGGGATTGAAAATGAGCGATATCGGTCAACGGACACGCCTACCGCCCATACAAAAAATATATTCAAAATGCAATAATAAGAGCATTATTTGCAATAACAGAAGCAAAATACACATAAATACTAGGGAAAGTAAGTATAAGCTCTGAGCAAAAACTAGGTGAATTTGGACTAGAGGGCGTGGCACCTCCCATATAAATAAAAGTTTCAAAATGTTATACGGAAAGCGTTTTTTGAGATAACCCAACTAAATTACACTCAAACACTCGGATCTATAAATACAAGCTACACGCAAGATCTATGTTAACTTGGACAAGAGGGCGTGGCACCTCCCATATAAGCAAATGTTTCAAAATTATATAATGAAAGTGTTTTTTGAGATAATCCAACCAAATTTCACTCAAACACGAAGAACATTAATTGTAAACTCTGAGCTTAAAGTAGGCGAAGTAAGATTAGAGGGCGTGGTACCTCCGATATAAGCAAAATTTTCAAAATGCTATACTGAACTATTTTTTTAAGAAAACCTAACCGAATTTTACTCAAACACTCAGAACGGTAAATGCAAGTTCTACGCAAAATCAAAGTAAGCTCGAAGGCGAGGGCGTGGCACTTCCCATATAAGCAATTTGTTCTTATACTCTCCTAATAATATACTTGAAATGCAGTGTAGGGTATTTAGTTTTTGGCCAGGCCAAAGATACCACCCTTACTAGTTCATTTTTAATTTTTCCCATATAACAAATGATAGGTCTAATGTCCAAGCTATGCAAAATATTTCGAAGTCTACAAAAAAAAAAAAAAAAAAAAAAAAATCGCAACATTTCTTTTTGTCATTTTAATTGGTTTTGGCCTGAAATTAAACCATGAACTAAATTTCAGTGATATCCGTTTGGCATGAAATGGCTGATTTATGTTACAATATTTTATTTCAGTTATACCTAAGCATGCCAAGTATTTTGTTTTGAGCAGTATACTCCTGTGGTTTCTACCTAAGTGCTGCGTTCTGTATTTTCAACAAATATTCCTGCTAACACTTATCTGGTTATCACCTTGTCTTGGGCAGCCTAAAAGAATTGGACGAAATCATTTGGCCAATGGTATAACTTTAAGATCTTGGAAATGAAGCACCATGGTTATAATTTTGAAATTTCGATTTTCTTTTGTATTCCGGAGAGTATGTTCCATCTATCCACAATTGCGTAGCTTGATCTCAATTTCTATAGGCAGTTGGTTGCATTTCAAGTATAATTTGGAGTTTTGAGGAGTTTTACTTCTTATGAAGTAATTTTTTTCAAGTCAAGTATTGACGCAAGCTCATAAGCAGAATTTCTATTTAAATACAAATACAGCTGCGCCTCCTGTGTCTGGTAAAAGAAAGTACGCGTACACAATATGCAAAAATTTCTCTCTTTACAGAGGACGGAAGTACACGTAAGCATAAGCACAGCATTGCGCTACTCATAGTCGCTATATTCCGTATTAAATTTTTACTTGTTCTGGGTATTCCATGTTGCCGCAGAAGCGTCGTCAATTTTGTTTTGACGAATATCCGTTGAATGGTTTTTTGCATTTTTGTAAATAAAATCCAAACTCCAAATATTTCAAATTGATTTCACGTCAAGAAAATAAACCAACAAACACCACTGAAAATAGTAAATTGAAAATCGCAATCAAATGAAAAACTTACGCGTTACGTCTACGTTTACATTTACGTATCGATAGTATTAGGTTCCGTGTCAACTGTTACGTGATTCGGTTGCGAATTGAAAGCTTTTGAGTATTTTGTTTTTGCTTCAATTGTGTTTTTGTTTTATATCTGTTTCGTAGTTTATTAAGTTCTGAGGATGAAAATAAATAGCTGGGGAGTTAAAGAAATCTTGAGCAAAGCTAATGAGTTTTTACACAAAATGTCAATTGTATATGATAGGATGTTTTGTGAGGAAGTCCTGGAATTGTTGAATAAATTTTTGTTTCTTATATTACTTGCAGTTATGAAAAAAAATTCCAGTATTTGAGAACATTTCTTTCTAAAAAGTAGTGAAAGAACAAAATCAAAGAGTCGATAAGATCCAAACTTTGAGAACGATAAACTGTTATCGAAACTATGTACTGCAGAAAAAAATTCTTAATCGTACAAAATTTGTATCTTTTTTCTTTTTTTTTAAATTAAAGTAATTTACGAAAACCTACACGAATTTATAGTAACCTTTTACATTAAATTTGATACATAAATTTTTAATCTTTGCAATGTCCAACAACAGCAGCATGTGGCTAAAAAGGACATACTAACATAAATATAAATGAACATACATACGTTTTGGCTAATAATAGTTTTACATACTAAAAGCTTCTGCCAAAGTTTCATTTAAATAGACGTCTAAACTTACGAAGCCGCATTTAACTTGGGCTTAAGCAAAAGTTTAAAGTTGAAGGCCAAACAATAAAAAAAAAATCTGCTGCTGTTGTATTCCATAGCCAGAAGTTGAGCAAAAAGACAAACCCAGGCACAAATCCACTCATACAAGTGTACATATTATGTATGTGCGAATATGTTAAGAGTGGCCCAGTGGAAAATATTCTAATTTTAATGTGTCAATTAATAATATCTTGATTTTGCACATTTTTAAAGCTTATGGCACTTCAGACGGTTCTTCGGAACGAAGTTTAATTAAAACTTATTTTTTTAAAACAATATCTTTTAACTGCGCCCACGAGATACATGAAATGTGCAAAGTTGTGATTTTGTTTGATTAGATCCCGTCCATTTTCGGAATTAGGGGAGAGGGGGGCTAGTGTGGACTGGGGGCTAGTGTGGACAAATTCAAATTCTCGCTCCGTTTTGAATTTTTTGTTTCTGTTTTATATTTTTCAGGTTGGTATTTGCACTCTGCATCACCAAAAAAAAATTCATTTGTTGACAGTTCAGCTTTCCATGATAACGTGACCGAAGGTGTTTTACGCAGCAAAAAGTAATTTTTTTGTTGTTTCGTAATTTCAGTGATACTTTTAAACTAATTATTCTTCTGCTGCAGTGTTAATAGATAATACAACTTAAAATAGTGTTTATTTAAACCATTGAAATTATTTTTGAAGAACTTTACCGTAAGATTTAAAAAAAACTATTTTTGTTTAAAAAGACATGAAGGGGCTAGTGTGGACAACTGAAATGGGGCTAGTGTGGACATGTCCACAGCAGCTGAAATAACTCCAGAAATCGTCAGACCATTTCTAAAAGCAGTTCCAAGAAAGTACGTTACTAAAAAGAAAGAACGACAGATTCACATATCCCGATATACCGGATACCAGCCAAATTCACCGAAATGAAATAGTGGCAAAGCTGCCGCAAGCACAACAACTGCCGGGAACATCTCGATCAGCAAGTTATATGAAGTTTGTTATAAATTTCTCCAAATACAACATGGGATAGCAGTTAATTTTTTATTTGTATTACATCATTATTTTCCTGAATAAACATGTATCTGAACTCTTTCTTAACGTTTTTGTATGAATTATCAAGTTTCTTATGGTGTCCACATTAGCCCCCAGTTAAATCAATGGTTGTCCACACCTTATACGGGGCTAGTGTGGACAAATGTAAGCTCTTTTCAAAATGCATTAATAAAGCATTTATGAAAATAAAAAATCATAACTATTGATGCAATTATGAAGGCAAGAGGTATAAGTAATCGCTAAAAATTACTTTATTACAAAAATGATATATTTACATATATAATTTTGTAATTATATAAAAATTGTCCACACTAGCCCCCCCCTCCCCTAATTAAAAAAAAGTATTTGGAAAATATCCGAACCGTTTGCGTTTTATTTAAAATCAAAGTACCTCACGTCTTAATGGAACACCCTTTACAAGCAAGGAAATTCTGAATTGTACATAATGTAATTCGGCGGTGCATATTTTTTGAATTTCGTTACAGACAGAGTTAGTTATCGCTTTAAAAAAGAATTGGGTGGTACCAAATAGTTTTAATCAATCTCCTTTACGGAGATCCGTGGTAGTTGATTTTAAGGGAGTAGTCAGGTAGTTTTTTAAAAAAAAAAAATTTTTTTTTTTCCCGTTTCGGATACTTTAAGCCCTCAGGAATAATGTAGAAACCTTCTTTTCCCTCAGATGTTATCGGAAAGTAATTAAAAACTAGTGTACATTTGTTGTCGAGTCGTGCTCTTCTGTCGTAAAAACACGCGTTTTGCAAAAGTCCTATTACTTCCCGACTCGTGCACTTATAATTGCACCAAAAAACATAAAGTACAATACTCAGGTTTTGAAGAAATAATTATAATATGTATTATTGTGTCGATAATATTGATAATTTCTTGTGAAATCATTAAACGCGTTTTTCTCAGAACAGTGTTTTTTGAACTGGTACCCACGATTTCGGCTGATCTACTGTACCGATTTACTTAAATTTTTTTAAATGTTTATAATAGATTTGGCTATCTTGGGTACTAGAATCAATACTGTCAATAAATATTTAACAATATTATTAACAAAAAACGAGGTTGAAAAAGACCAAAAAATTGAAAATTGCACTACTTGTTTATTTAAATATCAATACTTTTTCCCAGTTCTAGTACCCAAGATAGATGTACTTTAAAATGCAATTTGTTTTTTGTGTTTCAGATGACCTGAAATCGAGAAATCGTGGGTACCACATCCGGTCGCTCATATCTTCACCGGAAGTCAACGAAAATTGAAAATTTTTTTTTTTTGCTACTTAAAAATATGTACAATAACATATCGACGGCTTATATTCAATACACTCTATCTACAAAAACACAATTTTTCAGGAGAGCAAAAAAACTGTTTCATTCGCTATTTTTTATAGTGTTAATCAAACGAAGTACTACGATATTAATTAAAAAGAGCCATTAGATCCTTCAAATAAAAAAATTAAAAAAAACCTTAGTTATTCGCCTATTACCCTTATTATAGTAGATATAGGATATTGCAATTTAATATAATATAAAATACGTGTTCAAACAAGCAAATAGAGCCTATTGCACATTAATAAAAACCATTTTTTTATGAATTATTTATTAAAAGATGGTTTTTTAGCAAAAGAAAACTCAAAATAGGTTAGGCGCCTGGCGGACTTGAGAATGCAAAATATGAGAACCGAAACCTGAGCTCAGATTATTATAGGTCCTTATTTTTTATAGCGGTTTATTTTGAACTTTGATCTGCTTATTATGAATCTAAATTTGGTTTTTTTTCTATCATGTAAGGATCATGAGTTATCCTTGCTTATAGCTTGCTATATTGCTCTAAGTAGGCCTAAAAACAGTGATTTTTGGACTTCTAAGAAAAGATAACTCAGAATTCTTACATGATAAAAAAAGTCCTAGTTTAGATGCGTAATAAGGAAATCCCAGTTAGTGATGAGAAAAATTAGTCTTGGTCTTGATTCTTGGTCTTGGTCTCGGTATGAACAAGACCAAGACCAAGACTGCTATGATCTTGGTCTTGGTCTTGGTTTGCTCACCACTAATCCCAGTCCACCATAAACTGCTATACAAAACTAGGGCGCAAGACTATGGTGGGCCTGGGCGGGGAGTAGGGAATAAAGACCCTTGCTTCTGGGTACATGTACTTTCTAGTAACTGAGCTCAGATTTCAGTTCTCATGTTTTGCATTCACAAGTCCGTCTGGATACCGCTCTAACGCCCAGTTTCTTTTGACTCGTATATACAATTGAGGAGTGGCCGTACCAAAGGGCCTAAGTACCATTTCGAGGCAAAAGTAATCTCATATATGTATATTATGTGCCATAATAATCAGTTATTTGACCGGTATAATTTTTTTGAACATAATGCCATCAATTCCACGCCATCGAGTCAATTTTTCCTGAAAACAGAAAACAATTATTATCATTTCTAACAAAATGTCACCTGATTCATATTATGACACAACTTTTGCCTCGAAATGGTACCTAGGCCCTTTGGTGCGGACACTCCTCAATTGTATTAATTTTCAAATCAAGTTTAACCGATCACGTCCATTTTTGATCCCAAATAGCCTAGTAATATTGTTTTCATCTGTACCAAATTTCATGCGTCTAGCCTTATCTGTTTGTTTACAGAAGGGCCAATCACGACTCAGCAGGGCTATCAAGGTTCAACATACAAAACTGAAAAACGATTGACGACCGTTTGTCATGACCTTGTATATAACGGCCACCCAATAAATATAATAAAATGAAAAATCTTTAATTTTTCATATGTAGATAGAGGATATTGCATTTCACAAAATCGATTGCTGTAGATAGTGAATTTCGTTATATGGAAAAAAGGAGCTCTGGAAGCAAATTTTTCGTTTGGAATTAATATCACAGACCCCATTTGTCTCAATGAAGGTTTGTCCATCAAAAACAAATTTTTGTGAAAATTGTAGATAGAGGGTATTGAATATAAGCCGTCGATATAAAAACATCAAAAATATTGAATTAAAATTTATATGAAAAAAAATTGTTTCGCAAAAACGCTACTTCTACCTGACTACTCCCTTAAATGAAACTTGAAAGCGAATTATATTTGGCATATCCATTATATAGTTAGGAATATATATATATCTGAGTAACTCTACCAATATATAATTTTAAAGTTTATATCAATAAAAAATGTTGATTTTCCAGATGTTTTTTCTTATGAAACTGAAATCAATTAAAAGGGAATTTTTTTTTGGATTGCTTAAATGATTTTTTGGGAGAAAATTCATAGGAGAAACTTTGCACTTTGGAGCGAATCCTAAACCACCAACTATTGCTTACAGGCGTATTGAGCGCATAACGTTTGTAAAACAAACTTAGTCTTATGTAAGCAGTAAAATATTACTTATTATAAGTATTTCATTTTTTTGTTGCAGCTTTTGTTATTCTTGTTTTTGGTTTTACACTGAGTTATTAACTCCCAAAAGGAGGCACCAGGTTATGTGGCGTTGCGTTCAGTAACACACCAGTGTGTGAGTGATATTTTCTTTAACAGGTGACAACTTGTGATTTTGAAGTTTTTAGATTAGAAATTTGAAGTTTAAGTAAAAGAGAATACTTTAGAGTTGCCAAATAAAATTAAAGAGGGTGCAAGAAATTAAACTTGTCATAAGGGCACAGTCTTAATATATTCGAAAAACTGATCTTCAAGGTGTGAACTCCCTTCAACTGACCTGCAAAGAGAACAGATATTCCGATTTCTACTAAGAAAGTTTCATTGCAAAAACAATTTAATTATATTTCTAACAGTGTATTATTGTGTGTAATAGCGATAATGGATATATTTTAAAATTAGTGTCTCCCATTGGTCCAAATTCGATTACAAATGTATTAAATAATTTTTAGCTACTTTTTAGACACTTAGTCTTTTTTTGCTATTTGGTACAACACAGAAAAGCTAATTCATCATCCCTGGTACAATATTACGCCTTATGTCTTTATCTTTGTGCCTTATTCTACCTTCACTTTGTAACGAACCTTACAGCCAGCGGTTTTGCTCGCCGGTGTCCAGGGGTTCGGCTACAAAAATTTATAAAGAAAAGGACGGCCTCTTGGTTAAATTCAAAATCACGAGTTGGAGTTTTATTTTCTTTTAATTTAATCTCATTTCTTTATTCGGTTACTCTTAATATATAGATAATAATATATAATACTAAAGCACGTCTCTTTATTCCCCCCACCACTCTTCGCTCCTATGCGTCGCTCTCTCGTCGCTGCTAGCCGTGGTCTAGTTCAGTGTAGTAGTGGTTTGTCGTCTCGCTCGTTCCTAATGAAATGGCTACTGTCGTAGACGCGTGGCTGATAGTCGTGAGTAGTGGATCTCGTGTCGGGCTGCTGCCACCTACGCTACAAAAATGTTTCAAACGCGTGGCTTGTGGCCGTGAGGTAGCTGATTTCGTATCGGGCTACGTCACCCCTACTAAACACAAGAATAAGTTACACTCGTGGCTTATGGCCGTGAGGTAGCTGATTTCGTATCGGGCTACGTCACCCCTACTATACATAAGAATATGTTACACGCGTAGCTTATGGCCGTGAGGTAGCTGATTTCGTATCGGGCTACGTCACCCCTACTACACACAAGAATATGTTACACGCGTGGCTTATGGCCGTGAGGTAGCTGATTTCGTATCGGGCTACGTCACCCCTACTAAACACAAGAATAAGTTACACTCGTGGCTTATGGCCGTGAGGTAGCTGATTTCGTATCGGGCTACGTCACCCCTACTATACACAAGAATAGATTACTCGCGTGGCTTATGGCCGTGAGGTAGCT
This sequence comes from Calliopum simillimum, assembly GCA_951812925.1. NCBI lineage: Eukaryota > Metazoa > Arthropoda > Insecta > Diptera > Lauxaniidae > Calliopum > Calliopum simillimum. The sequence continues at coordinate 90,034,087 of OX638369.1, read as the reverse complement.
GATTTCATATCGGGCTACGTCACCCCTCCTATACACAAGAATAAGTTACACGCTTGGCTTATGGCCGTGAGGTAGCTGATTTCGTATCGGGCTACGTCACCCCTACTATACATAAGAATATGTTACACGCGTAGCTTATGGCCGTGAGGTAGCTGATTTCGTATCGGGCTACATCACCCCTACTACACACAAGAATATGTTACACGCGTGGCTTATGGCCGTGAGGTAGCTGATTTCGTATCGGGCTACGTCACCCCTACTACACACAAGAATATGTTACACGCGTGGCTTATGGCCGTGAGGTAGCTGATTTCGTATCGGGCTACGTCACCCCTACTATACACAAGAATAAGTTACACGCGTGGCTTATGGCCGTGGGGTAGCTGATTTCGTATCGGGCTACGTCACCCCTACTATACACAAGAATAGATTACTCGCGTGGCTTATGGCCGTGAGGTAGCTGATTTCATATCGGGCTACGTCACCCCTCCTATACACAAGAATAAGTTACACGCTTGGCTTATGGCCGTGAGGTAGCTGATTTCGTATCGGGCTACGTCACCCCTATTATACACCAGAATAAGTAACACGCGTGGCTTATGGCCGTGAGGTAGCTGATTTCGTATCGGGCTACGTCACCCCTACTAAACACAAGAATAAGTTACACTCGTGGCTTATGGCCGTGAGGTAGCTGATTTCGTATCGGGCTACGTCACCCCTACTATACATAAGAATATGTTACACGCGTAGCTTATGGCCGTGAGGTAGCTGATTTCGTATCGGGCTACGTCACCCCTACTACACACAAGAATATGTTACACGCGTGGCTTATGGCCGTGAGGTAGCTGATTTCGTATCGGGCTACGTCACCCCTACACAACAGGATTTTTTTTCTAACGCGTGGCTTATGGCCGTGAAGTAGCTGATTTCGTATCGGGCTACGTCACCCCTACACAACAACGTTACTTATACGCGGTCTCTACGTCACTCCACTACTACGTCACTATAATACCACACCACTACTACTACTCATGCCACTACTTTAAATATTAAGCTTCCCTTGCTGCTTACCGGTTTTCTTTTTATGTTACCGGTTTTCTTTTTATGTTTCCCTTGTTCTCCTTCTGCTGCTGGTGTTCGCTGGTCGCCGGCCACGCAAAGACTCCCTCGGTTGCTGCTTTCCGCCTTGTCTGCTACCTCTGCTACTACTGCTTACTGCTGTTGTGTGCTGGCCGCCGGCCACGCAAAGACTGTCCCGATCAACTGCTGTGTGTCTAAATTTATGCTATCATTCTTTGACAATGAACAAATCGAACGACAGCTGTGTGTCAGAAACAGCTGTTGTGCGGTGTTGCCGTTTATATCACTTTTAGTGATGTGGTGGGGATTTTACTTTAAACTAAATTACTCTTATTTTCCTTAGCTAACTACTTAATTATGACAGTAAATTATTATTTTAATTAATAATAATAAAAATAATTACTTAGTTACTAATATACATATATAAATAAAAATATGATACCTAATAATAAGCATTTATACGAGCGATGATTTGTAGGAGGAAAACGCGGCTCCGCCAACTTTCCTCCTCACAACTTCTATGTGATCAAGTATTTTGTTGTTGTTAATAGGTATTGAACAATTTGTTTTTAATTTTGCCTGCCTTAAAGGTAACATTATAAAATAGTTTATATAATTTTTATAAAAATAATATTTTACATAACTCAAAGTCGTATTTCATTTCTAACATACTTAAAAAAGGGTCAGAAGTGTTTGTTCCAAATTTTAATATATCCATACTAATATTATAAATGCGAAAGTAACCCTGTCTGTATGTCTGTCTTTCTGTCTGTCTGTTACCTTTTCACGGCTAAGCCTCTAAATGGATTTAGATGAAATTTGGTATGAAGATAGTTAAAGGATAGAAGATGGTCTTTATTTGTTAAATCTTCCCTTAAATGGGCGTAAAGGGGGGTGGAAGTTTGTATGGAAAATGATTGTGTATGAGTGTTTGAAGCATTATCACTCAGAAACTTTTCGGCCAATTGAGCTAAAAATTTAGCACTGAGTGTATCTCGGGTATAAAAAATTTTATATGCCACGCGAAGGCTTCGTAGTAAAAACGAAGAATAACTAGATATACTGGTGGAAAAACATCTACGGTGGACTAGCCCTAACTTATAATTGTCTGGCAAGTCCCAAAGTTAGCCGAAGGCTTCGTAGTCAAAACAAAGCATATCTAGGTACACTTGAGGAAATAAATCTATGGTGAACTCTCAACTAGTCTTTATTGATAGTTTTCTACTAACCCGAATGTTCGCAAAGGTCAGCCAAATACTTCGTAGTCAAAACGAAGAACATCTAGGTACACTAAAGGAAATAAATCTATGGTGAACCCGAGGGTTCAAGAAGGTCAGCCAAAAGCTTCTTAGTCAAAACAAAGAATATCTAGGTATAATAAAGGAAAAAAATCTATGGCGGACTATTAACAAGTTTTAGCTGATAATTTTCTGGGAGACCCGTAGGTTTTCGAAAATCTAATAGATAAAACGAAGAATATCTAGGTATACTACTAAAAAACCTCTATGGCAGACTACCAATAAACCTTAATTGATAGTTTTCTGGGACCCCCCGAAGGTCTCTCGAGGGCTTCATAGTTAAAACGAAGAATATCCAGGCATATTAGTGGAAAAATATCTTTAATTAATATTTTCCTGGGTCACCTGAAATGTGTTTTTCAAAATTTGGAATTTTATCGATATTATGGAAACATTTTCGATACTTTTGGAATTTCAAGATACTTTTGGACTTTTACCAATAATTAAGATGTTTTCGATACTTCTTCGATGTATTTCAATATTTTTCGATACTGTTGAAATTTTATCGATACATTGGACATTTTGAGATACTTTTGGACTTTTGACGATTACTTCAATGTATTTCAAAAATTTTCGATACATTTGGTCTTTAAGTTTTTTAGATGTTTTTCGATACTTTTGGATTATAATCGACATTTAAGATAATTTCCAATATTTTTGGACTTTTACCGATATTTTAGAAAAATATTTTTTTGTATTGGCTTTCTTCAGTGCTTTCTTGCTTAAAAACATATTTTTATTAATAATATTTGTGGAATAAGTGATATTCGTTGGAAGCAAACTGTTGTTTTTCTGCAAATACCGCAGTAAGAAATAAAACAAAAACCGAGCAACGCCGGGTAAAACAGCTAATAAAATATATTTTTTAAAAATAATTTTCGACAAAATACATCTTTTCCAATTATAACACTGAATCGGGTGCAGTAAAATGGCCATACGAATGAAACAGCCGTCATGTAGGATTTGCGCATATCTACGTAAGTATATGAGCGCCGAAATTTTAAGTTATTATCAGGCATGTTCTGAAATCCGATTCGCTTCGGAATTGGAATGAAAGCAATCTTCAAGAGCTCCGTATTTCGATAATTAACACCAAATCGGATTCATGTGTCGGTAAATCGAATAGGAACCATTAGCAAATTTTATTTGTTGAAATTCAAATCCGATTCCATCTTATTTATCGCAATGCAGAGCTCTTGAAGATTGCTTTCATTCCGATTCCGAAAAGAATCGGATTTTAGAACATTCCTGTTTGTCAGGGAATTTATTTATAAAATCAGATTCTTCGAAAAACTATTTTGGCAGCTATGGCAACCCCATTCAGCGAAGCTTATGTCGACTTAAAATATACATAGTGCAACATCTCAAAAGATGCAGCGAAAGATCAAGTGACTGAGTTGCAAAACGGAAAGAAAATTAAACACTTAAACGCACAACTAGCCGAATTATTATCAAATACAAAATTTTGACATTTTCAAGTGACATAAGCAAAGTTTGTCTGATGCATTACCATCCAACAAAGTATTTGTGCTGTAAATTCCACTACACTCTTAGCAGTTATTGATTTAAGGATAAAGCTCTAAAAAGAACAAGAAATCGCAAAATATCACTAGTAAAAATGTGAGAGGAAGAATTTTTATGTGTTAAGGATTAAGCAATTTCTCTGTTGTAGTTGTTGTTTTTGTTGCCATAAACAGGAAGCTACTTGGTTAATGAGCTTAAATTACGTTGTTGTTGGTGATGACATTTCGGAGAATAAAAGTAACTTCATCATTATATTATGCATGATGCTTATGTTGGATTTACTGAGGTTTGCTAGCTGGCATAACTTAAGTTTGTTTTTTTTAAGCATTTTGAAAGAAAAAAAAAAAAAAAGAAAAGGAAAGGATAACTCTATCTAACAACAATAATTATCTGTCACTTAAGTTGCGGGCTTAAGGTTATATTTATGTTGACTTTCCATTTGTAATGCATAAAAGCAGGAGTACTTAACAGGTATAGAAAATATTATAACATAAGTATGATCTTGATCGGTGTCACCTCCTGAGCCGTTATAGAAATGTACCATTTTTATAATATATTTCAATGAGACAACGACTGGTACCTTTTTTTTTTAGTGAATTGAATAACCCTAAATCTCCTGGGTAAAAGACATGATTCGTTAAATTAAGACTTTGCCACATCATGTCTTTTTGCACAAAAAGGATTAATAAGTTGATATTTTTCATAAAGCTTATAAGGAAATTGAATTCCGAAACCGATCTAGAAACCGCTATATCTTGCATGATTTTTGAGATATCTTCTCTTCTCATACGAGCTAAAATTGTATGTTTGTTTGTTTGTACTTATTTCTGTGCTAATATTTTTTCTCGAAAACGGCTACATACAATGAAGAATAAGCTAGGTTTGAACTTTGTAAATGCTTACCAGGGAGCATGGCACTGCCCTAAATTTTAAATTTGATTTAGTCATAACTCGCAAGGTATGGTTGAAATTTGGTGAGTGGGTACGTCTTAATAATACCTTGTAACGGACAAAAAGTACAACAGTTTGTAACGTCTCAAGTGACGTCACAAATCTAAGGACTATTGATATATTCACATAAGTATTTTCCCCTCGGCTTCAAGTTTAAGCACTTCAGAAATACTCACCGCAAATGAAATATTCTTCCAGTGATGCCAGTGTTTTTGGAGCAAATTACCATTAAAAATGGGTAAAAATTAGCAAAATTCCCATGGTTCTGTTGAAAAAATCCCACGAATTACCCACGAACAAAAAATTTTAAAAATTTTATTATAACACTCAACAAAATTGGAAATTTTCAAAGTACTTTGTACCGCCTCAAGTCTTCTTCGATGTTTTATATCGGCACTGTGACGTTGTATTTCACACCAAAATGTTGTTCCATATACTTTGCATGACGTTCTATAGGAATCGTCAGCAACGGGACAAAGCCAACCTTGGAACTGTTCCAGCCAAGATTCTTGAAAACGCTTGTTCTTAGCGGGACCTCAAATATCTCCAAATCCTGAAGTTGTTGGTCAATTCTGACTTCGGATTCGAATTCAACGCATGGAGTTACTTCGGAAATGCTTAAAAACAAAACCTTATTGGTATGTGTTATTTATTTAGAGAATTTATTACGTGCCATTTTTGACCTGGTATTCAAAGGGTTAAGATTTTTTTCAGAATTGTTCTTTTAATCTAGAGTCAACATAAGGACTACATTTGCAGTCGGTATCTGTGATAATATGGACGTTATGAATTTTGGCCAAAAAAGTGTACTTTTTGACCTATAGTGGTATGTTTGGAACGGGCAAAACTTTTTCTCGAATACGGCTGCAGCCATTTAAATGAAACTTCGGACTATGTTAGATATAAGCATACAATGAAGAATGAGCTAGGTTTGAACTTTGTAAATGCTCACCAGGGGGCGTTGCACCGTCCTTAATTTGATTTGGTCATAACTAACAAACTATACAAGGTATTTGAATGAAATTTGGTGAGCGGGTACTGCTTAATAATAACTTGTCACAAACGAAAAGTGGGTGGTATCGAAGAATTGCCACGCCCACTTTTTAGCCATTGAAAATTTTGATTCAATATTACTCGAAAACGACTCCAACAATTTTGATGAAAATTTAGGAGATATTACTTCTGCAAACGCAAATTAATATTTAATATGCCGTTATATTGGGAAAACTCGTTAAAGGGCGTGGCACCGCCCACAAAAATATAATACGGTGTAAAATGAATACTAATAAAGCAGTCATTCTAAAATTAACTGAGGGGAGCCTATTTGCTATTAGGCATCTCTGATATGAATGCGGGAAAAATATCGGCGTTACGCTTGGAACCTTCCATACAAGCAAAATACGTTAAATGATATTTCTCGCAAATGTTACAAGGTATTTTAATGAAATTTGGTAAGTAGGTACTGCTTATTAATGCTTTGTTATAAATGAAAATTGGGCGGTATCGAAGAAGTTCCACGCTCCCTTTTTTACCATTGAAAATTTTGATTCAATATTACTCGAAAACGACTGCAACAATTTTAATGAAAATTTAAGAGATTGTACCCTTGGAAACAAGTATTAATATGTGATGTGCCGTTGTATTGGCAAAACTCGTGGAAGGGCGTGGCACCGCCCACAAAAATATTATACGCTATAAAAATAAAACTACTAAAGCAATCTTTCTGAATTTAGCTGTAGGGAGTCTACTTGCTATTAGGCACCTACGATCTAAAAGTGGGTAAAATATCGCTGGTACGCATGGAAACTTCCATACAAGTAAAACACATTAAATGCTATTTCTCGCAAATGGTACAACATATTTTGATAAAATTTTGGTATGAGGGTTTGGATCATGAGTATCTAAAACATAACAAAAATTTTGATCAGGCGCAAGTTCCTATATAACTATATAACTCAGCCACTACCATCAATATTGTGAGGTTGACTGTAAGTCTATTTGTTTTGAAATAAGCTTCTACCACGTTCGTGAGTGTTTTGACTACGTTTCGTAGCTGATTTGGATCTCACTTCGTTTTGTGGTGTTTTGACCATGTTTCGTTGCTGATTTGGATTTAACAAACGCTTGACAACCAGCGTTGCTAAATACGTTCGTGAGTGATTTAAAACGCACTATACAAGTATGATCTTGGAGTGTTGTTAAGTCCCAATCAGCAACGAAACGTAGTTAAAACACTCACGAACGTAGTAGAAACTCATTTAACTACGCAAGTTATGCTTTTTTCCTTCATTCTGTGTAGGAGATAAGTAAAAACCAATCGTGTCTGAAATTGAATAAAATTTCCAAGCTTGAATGAGTTTGAAGTTTGTTGTGACCGACAAAAAATTATATAAAAGATTTGTGTTAGATTTGCACAAAAAGGAATTAAATTTTTATTTGGATGGTTACCAGATTGAATGTCATGTAATACTTAAGTGACCAAATTTAAGCTTCCAACTATTCAAATGAAAAATATAATTAAGAACGAACAAGGGCATAATGTATTTTTAAGCATTCCTGAGTAAATTTCTATTTGGTTATCTTCTAACGAAAGAGCTCGAAATTAATTTAACTTTGATTTAAAAGTTTTTTGTTTTGTATTTAAAAGTTTCAAGTTTAACTCAAGCTTCAAAATATCATTTTGAAAATTTTAATTCAAAGTTTGCTTTAAATTGATATACATTTATTGCTTTCGGTGTTGGGTATTTAATTTTATGTCATGTTATGGATAACAGTCTTACTTCAAACTATTTTCGTTAGCACATATAAAGTTACCACCATAAGTTTCGTCAAAAGCCGAACACAAATATTATGTGGCTATTTCATGTAAGCTTTTGTAGCTTATTATTCTCTCGAGTCAAGTTTTTGCCAACAATGCTAGCAATCTTATCTCTAGCACTAAAAGATTGACATCATTGATTATTTGGTAACGTCAACAAGGAAAATATTTTTTAAGCATAGTCACATTTTGGAAATAATAGGCTCTATAGGTTTTGTAAACGGATGTAAAGCTTAATTTAATTTAATTTTCACGGAAAACCGGATTTTGAAGTTCATAATTATGAAACATTAAAAAGTGAGGGAAGAAAGTTAGTTCTATGCGCAAAGAACCACGATTACATAGTTTAAGCTAGACTTAAACAGTGACTTGCATTGTTAGTACTTCAAGTCCACGTAAGTATGAGAAAACAAAGTGCCCCCTAGCTTATGTTGTTTTATTTTAAACTGATTTTGATCATGTCCCATTTAGTACTGCTCTTAAAGGGACTTCAAGCGCTTTATAATATTATATTGGGTGTACAACTTAAAAACCGGAATTTTTTAGCGAAATTTGATGCTTTATTGTGGAAAAATGTTACAATATATTTTATTCAAAGTATTGTCCATTGGAAGCTACAACATTTCCCCATCTTTCAGGCAATTTATGAATTCCATCCCAAAAAAATTGCGCCGGCTTGGCGGCCAAAAATGAATCTATCCAATTTTCGATATCTTGAACTTAAGTGAAGCGTATTCCTGATAGGGCATTCTGCATCGATCGGAACAAATGGTAGTCTGATGGTGCAAGGTCTGGGCTATAGGGCGGGTGAGCCAAAACTTCCCATCCACTATTTAGCAAATAGTTTTTCACGGGTCTTGCAACATGCGGCCGAGCGTTGTCATGATAAAAAATTATTGCTTCGTGTCTGGTCGCATTTTCCGGGCGCTTCAAACGTATTAATTGTGTTCGGTACAGGTCACCTGTGATTGTCTGGCCCGATTTCAACAACTCATAATATAACAACCCCTTCTGATCTCACCAAATACACAGCATAACCTTGGCGCCATGGATATTTGGCTTCGAGGTTGATTTGGCTGATTGGCCGGGTTTCACGTATGACTTTTTGCGCTTGGGATTGTCATAATGTATCCATTTTTCATCCCCAGTCACAATCCGATGCAAAAATGATTTGTTTTTATGGCGCTCAAGCAGCATTTCAGACATACAGAAGCGCCGTTCAACGTCTCTCGGCTTCAACTCATAGGGGACCGAATTACCTTGCTTCTGAATGTATCCGGCGGCTTTCAAACGTTTCGAAATGGCTTGCTGAGTCACTCCCAACGATTTGGCAAGCTCGTCTTGTGTTTGACACGAATCCTCATCGAGTAGCTTCTCTAATTCTTCGTCTTCATACTTTTTTGGCTGTCCTGGGCGTTCTTTGTCTTTGATGCCAAAATCGGCACTTTTGAAGCGTTTAAACCATTTAAAACACTGTGTTTTTCCTAAAGCATCGTCGCCATAAACTTCTACAAGCAAACTGTGACTTTCCGCAGCAGTTTTCTTTGCAAAAAAACGACCCAACAGAACCTCCCGCAAATGCTGTCTTTTTCTCGAATTTTCGAAGTTATTCATCGTGAAAAATAATAATGATGCACACAAGATAAAATTGTTTAGTTGACTGATTTTGACAGCTGTCAAATGTACCTTCAAAATGACATATATATAAAGATCGAGCTTTCACAATATTTGTTAGTACGGACATCCACCGTCAAATTCCGGTTTTTAAGTTGTACACCCAATAAGTTGTAGCTATATTATTTGATTCTAACCCTAGTATTGTAAAATTAGAAAACATTTATACTTCCAGATTTTGTGAGTTTTCTCAAAGTTAATTGTTCTTTGTTAACTAGTTCACTTCCTAACTTCATAAATTGTAAAACTAATTTTACAAAATGAACAGAGTTTCATAATAAGGCAATTTATATACTTTAGGGAGTGTGTGGCTTCTATATAAGTACTAGCCTGCTTTGCCCGCTTCGCTAGGCATGTTTGTTTAGTTTTTTGATTCCCCATAGCTAAGAAGCTATACAGGGATACAATTTTGATTTACGCCACTGCCACGTCACCAATAAAAATGTAGGTATTTTGAGAAAGTTAAAAACCATCTTAAAAATTGGCAATGGCATAGCTGGAGTGTCCCATAAATTAAGGCTTGTTGATAGTTTGTCTTAGATGTTTTTCCTGTAGTTCATCTAGATATTCTTCGTTTTGACTATGAAGCCTTCGGGTGACCTTCGGAAAGCATCGGGTGTTCCAAAAAACTATCAGTTAAAGTTTGCTGATAGTTCACTATAGATTTTTTCCCCCTCGTATACCTAGATATTCTTCGTTTTGACTATGAAGCCTTCGGGTGACCTTCGCACACCTTCGGGTGTCACAAAAAAATATCACTTAAAGCTTGTTGATAGTCCGCCATAGATTTTTTCCCTCTCGTATACCTAGATATCCTTCGTTTTGACTATGAAGCCCTCGGGTAACCTTCGGCAAACTTCGGGTGTTCCAAAAAACTATCAGTTAAATCTTGTTGAAAGCTTGCTATAGATATTTTTCCTCTAGTGTACCTAGATATTCTTCGTTTTGACTATTAAGCCTTCGGGTGGTCTTCGGAAACCTTCGTATATAGCATAAAAACGTTCCCATACCTAATATATACTCATTTCCAAATTTTCAGCTCAATTGGACGAATGGTTTCTGAGTGATAATGCTTCAGACACACAGACACACAGACACACAGTAATTTTTATATGTATAGATTACCCCTTTGGTAAATAAAGTATATTAATGTAAAATTTTCGTTTAGTTTATTTTTTTTTTTTAATTTAAGTTAAACAATTTAGTTATGGCCTTCGCTTTATAGTAATTTACTCCTTGCGCCCATATGTCAGCTTGTTGGTCGTTCAGTCTGTCTAGTTATCAGTCTGCCCGCTTGGCAGTTTGTCTGACTCTGCTTTGGTTTTGTCTCTTTTGGCCATGAGAGCAACATGTGTTCGTGTTCTCAAGTCAATTAGTTGCAAGACCCTGAAGTTGTTGGTGTTCATGTTGTTGCTGCCACATTGTTGCCAACGTTTGGTTTAACCTCAAACTTCTGGATGTTTTTCTTTCAGCCGTTTTCCTTAGTTTACTTTTGTTGTTTTATATTTTTATTGGTTAATTTGCACACATCATGATATAAATTTTACTGTGCGCAGCCATATGGTGTACTCCAAAAAGTATCGATATTAGTATTTTATGAATTTCAATTAGCTTTAGTATTTTATGCTGTCATGAAGGTTCTAGTTTTAAATCAGTAGAGAGTTTTGTTTAACATTGATCATAGCTAGTAAGATATATACTAGTACACCTGTCTTGTGATTCCACTTTGTTTTAATTTGTACAGATCTATTTATTGCATCTAAAGAGTGGCCTAGCGACGATATTGTTTTGCCGCCCACAGCAAACTTTCATCGATCTCAAAAACAGATTTACTCCTATAATCTCGGAAAAAATTTTTTATCGGAAGTAGAGTGAAGATGCAAAACCCCATCACATGAAATTTTTACCCTGTACTAAAAATTTTAGTTTGGTAAGTTAAGAAACGTTTTTTCAGACCACGTCCTTATTAAGTGTCACAAAAACCCAACTTTTAATATATAAATTGAAATTCGAGCTACTTGATGGCAAAATTATGAAAAATACATACCAATACATACTCGTCATATATTATATATTATATTCCGAAGCAAAATTATTGAACCTGATATTGGTTCAAAAATTATTTAAAATACATTTAATACTGAAAAGAGACTCACTATGTTGCTAATAACTTAAGTACCAATATCGATAACAATAATTTGACTTATAACCGTGGTTTCCAAATTTTGACGGATTGTTTATAAATTTGTCCTAAGTTGCCAGGAAGTTATCCAAATTTTAATTTTTTTAAGAGCAGAAAGGAGATTTGGTTCAGTCGGTCTCATCAGTCTAAATACTGTGATATTTAAGAACATATGTATAGCTAAAAAATAGCTTAAAACTAGAAAAAACTGACTCAGTATTAGTATCACTTGTATAAAGACGAAATACGAGGGGACTAACAAGGTTCGATGAGTTGGTTAGAAGAAAAACAGGAAAAATATTTTTGTTTATTTATATTTAATTTTCATCCTTTTTTATCCGCTCTATATAATCGAAATACATTTCAATACAAAGGCATTCCAAAAAGTCCAAATATTTTAGATTTAAAGCTATTTCGTGTGCAAATCGTTAATTTTCGTCAAATTTAGCCTTGAAAAGAGTCAATTTTATCTTATCTGGCAAAGATTTTGTCCGTTCTTCTTGTAGGTCCTCACACCTGTCCTATCACGTTTTAAATAAAAAATGCTTGTACCAAAAATGTTTTTTTCGGAAAAATGTTAAGAATGACTCTAGGCTGAAATACATATAGCGTCTTTTCAAAAAAATAAGTAAAAATGCAACATCTCGTAGAGGATATGAGGTAGAACTTTGCAGTTTTTTAATTTAAAGACAGACAGAAAACTTTCTTTCGTTTTGTCAATTTTTTTTGTGGTCTTATTACAGAGTTCAAGGCCCTATGTAGTTTGAAAATTGCCGTTTACTTTTGAAAAAGGGCTACATACATTTCATCTTAGAGTCATTCTTAACATTTTTCCGAAAAGGCATTTTGAGTGCAAGCACGTTTTATTTAAAAAACGGAAGGACAGGTGTGTCCTTCTTAACCGAAAAATGTCTAGTGTAAGTAAGAGACTTTCTGGAAAAATCCGGAAATATATTTTGATAAACAAAAATATGGCTATTTGATGCTTTAATAAAAAAAGAATTTCACCTATTCTTGTAGCTACGCTGTAAGACTGAACACAGCGCACAGTGTGAGATATTGCCAATCTAGGACGTCAAAATTATAAAAAACAATGTGCATCGATAACAAAACTTTGAGCGATCAAATTGAAGTTGTACGCGTTTGTTTTTTGGCAAAAAAGTTTTTTGCATTAAAGGTCAATACTTTTACTAAAAGTTTTTGCTATACACAACCCTTATTACATTTGCACTTAAGTATTTCAATCAAATTATTTCATAATCAGCTAAAAGGTAAGACAGATTTCAAAAATCTTGAATCCTTCATAGACTATAACTTACAAATTGGGCGTGGTTAGGCTATGATAAAGCATACAGTATGAGCATGCATACTCATAGAATATATTAAAAAAATAAAATCTTGCCCATTTTTTGCCCAAAAGCTACTTTTTTTTACAATGACTGAAGTGTTATAATGAACATTTGCACTGAAATCATGAAAAAAAATTTATGTTATCTTTTTTAGTCACTCCCATTTTTTGACAGTAGTATTAAGTTATCAGTGAAATGGTGAATTAAAATTTTCAAGTTGATATCTTCATTACAACCAATTTTTTTTTACAAAAAAAAGGCACATTTGTATGGGAGGTGTAAGTAGATTTTGTCCGATTTTGTTTTATCTCTGAACCAAACCTCCGCATAAAGAAAGCACATATATAAAATTTCAACTCGATATCTTTGAAACTACGGCTAAAATTGAATTTTGACGTCCTAGATTGGCAAAATCTCACACTGTGCAGCGTTTTCTTCAACTACAAGCAAGGATATTTGAAAATCCTACAGGTATAATGACAGTTCTAAAGACGGATTCAGCGTCAAAAAGAACATAAGACTGCTTATAAGAATAAAACAGTTCGTTCCATTTTTATACCCAACACCCAGGGTATATTCACTTTGTCCTTCCGTTTGTAACGCAGAGAAGGAGGCGTGGCAGATATAGAAAAGTATATATATTCTTGATCAGCGTCACCTCCTGAGTCGATATAGCCATGTCCGTCTGTCTGGCTGGCTGGCTGGCTGGCTGTGTGTTGAAATACATTTTTTGGGAAAGCTGAGCAAGATAATTCAATAAAATTTGGTACACTGCCTCCGTTGTCAAAGATAGCTCGGGGGATTGAAATTGAGCGAAATGGGTCAACGGTCACGCCTACCGCCCTTAAAAAAAATATATTCAAAATGCAATTTTAGGAGTATTTTTCACGACAATGCAATTAAAATCCGCACAAGTACTAAGAATTGTAAGAGCAAGCTCTGAGAAAAAACTGAACGCATTCGGATAAGAGGGCGTGGCACCTCCCATACAAGCAAAAGCTTTAAAACGCTTTACTGGAAGCGTTTTTTGAGATATTCAAACCAAATTCGACTCAGACATTAAGTATCATAAATGAAAGCTCTCAACGAAAATTGGGTGAAATCGGACAAGGGGACGTGGCACCTCCCATATAAGCAAAAGTTTCAAAATGTTATACTGAAAGTGTTTTTTGAGATAATCCAACCAAACTTCACTCAAATACTAAAGACTATAAGTGCACGTTCTAAACTAATACTGGACGAACTCGGACAAGAAGGCGTGGCACCTCCTATATAAGTAAAAGCTTCAAAACGCTATACTGAAAACGTTTTTCACTCAGACACTAAGTACTATAAATGCAAGCTCTGGACAAAAACTGGGTGAACTCGGATAAGAGAGTCTGGCACCTCCCATAAGAGCAAACATTTAAAAATACTGCAGTGTAGGGTATTTAATGTTTGGCCAGGCCAAATTTTACACCCTTACTAGTTTTTTTTGTGCCTGAGTACCTAATTAGCCAAAATTTTTGTTTTGATAAAAAAGCGGGCGTGGCAATTATTGAACAAATTAGGCTCCTCACACTTAATTTCAGAATGTTTGCTTTATTAGTTTTCTTTTTATACCGTTTTATATTTTTGTGAGCGCTGCCACGCCCTTCAACGAGTTTTCCCAATATAACGGCGTATTACATATTAATCCTTGTTTGCAGAGGTAACATATCCTAAATTTTCATTTAAATTGTTGGAGTCGTTTTCAAGTAATATTGAATCAAAATTTTCAAAGGCCAAAAAGTGGGCGTGGCACATCTTCTATCTCGCCAACTTTTCGGCTGCTACAAGGCATTATCAAGCCAAACCTGCACACCAAATTTAATCCAAATACCTTATATAGTCTGCGAGTTATGACTAAATCAAATTTAAAATTTATTGCAGTGCCACGCCTCCTGGTGGGCATTTACAAAGTTCAAACCTAGCTCATTGTTCATTGTATGCTGATATCTAACAATATTTTAAATTTCATTAAATTAGCTGTAGCCGTTTTCGAGAAAAAATATTGGCACAGAAATAAGTACAAAAAAACAAACATAAAATTTTAGCTCGTATAAGAAGAGAAGATTATACCTGTTACAATGAAGATTTTCTTACTTATTGGTGGAGGAATTCCTTTCGACTTTTCATCAGTTACTTAACTTTTTTACGTCTTCTTTGCAATCGATTAAAAATGAAATATCGTAAGACAACCATGAATCGTCTTTCATCTTTGAATTTTTAAAAAGGAAATGAACTAAGCACAACTCAGCGAACTTTTGTCAGTTCCTCCGTTATATATATTGTTTCCGAAAAAATACTTAGTATTTAATAAAACTAACATTAATGGATAAACGCTTCATATTTCGATACTATTAATGTGTAGCTAACATTTTTAGTATGCACACATTTAAATCTAAATAGAAATAGTAACGAAATTCACATATGTGAGAATTTCCCTGGCAAATGCAAAACACTGCTGCTCTTGGTCTACTATTTCACCGTCATCCTTGTTGTATTTATCGTCACTGTCCTAGTTTTTTACCATTTTGCTATGGTATTTTTGCCATAACCTTGCTTTTGTTTTATCCTTGAGTTCATACTTGTACCTTGCTCGTTTGCTTCATAGCATTCACTTGGCGTTTGTCTTTTATGAAAATAACTTTTTTTTCTTTTTGCTTCACTCCACCTTTTCCCCACCCTGGTAGTCTCTCGACCTCCTCATCTTTTTAGCCAAACAATCAACATATGGATGTTGTTGTTGAAATTGTGTGCTGAGTTATGCCGGATTTAATGACATTTGTGTGTTCCGCCTCAGTTACATGGCGTGTTTTGAGCATTTCATTTGGATTAAGCTTTTGCCAATGACGCTGACTACGGGCGGCGCGGCATCAAGTCAACTTTAATTTTGTGCTTTTTCTTTTACGAAAGGAGTTTGGTTGGAGTTGCTGATGAATTGTTTTGCTTTGCAAAATTTGAATTTAAATTATAAAATGATTTTAAAGTGCTCATATGTGGTGCCTATTAAGCCAAAGTTTTGCATAAGCCTTCCATTTCCAAAGACAGAAAATGTTGCATGTTTACACCAAAGGGGAGTTAAAGGCAACTGTTTTGTAATTGAATTCCTTGGCCATGTTTGTTAATGCACTTTGCTGGTATATACTGCAACAGCTGTCATGTTGCATGTCTTAATTAAAACAAAGCAACACCAACAAACACCTTAAGTTTCAAATTTTGCATCACAGGTCAAGTGAGTGACGAATTTTTCATAAAACTTGTCCGTAACTCTAATGAATTATTTGTGCCCAATTATGCATGCAAAGTAGTTAATACACTTTGCTGAGTAGTTGTGCTGCTCAGATGTTGATTTATTTCTGTTTGAATTGGCCTTACAAAATGTAGAGGAAAGTAGAATGAAATGTCTGCAGAGCTGCCAATGACAAAAGGCTAAAGTGGAGGAGTTAAGCAAACAAGCGTTGGTCGCTTGCCCCCATCACATTAAGTCAAATTTTAATGTAAATGTTGCGGATTAAGTTGTTAATGCATTGCCAACATGAAATGTTGATGGAAATATGCAAATGTTGTTTTTAAGGCTTTTGCTATACATATGATATGGTGTTTTGAGCCAAGTACTAAATTGTAAAATCTTATTCATAGACAAGAACTTAATTTCTATGTAGTGAAAGAATAAGCTTCTCTTTTTGGAATACCTGAAGTTTTGTCACATGAAATAGTTTTCAAATTTCCTTGATGAAAGTTAGATAGTTTAAAATAATTAATAACACAGGACCAAAAAAAAAAGAAAAACCGAGGTCAGAATTCAGCCATCACCCTCAGATTTTGAGATATCCTTGCTTAAATTTTGCAGAAAGCGCTTTTTTCAGGCTTATGGTGCAGTTCCAGGAAATGTGGGTGTTCCATTTTTTCAATGACATCGAATAGCCACAATCTTCCTTATAAAACTATGCCTTCAAACTTTTCCGATTGGACTTAAATGGATTTTACGCTACAAATATAATGTAGTGCTTTGTACGGGGGTTGAGATACGTTTACCTCAATCGGTAATATCTCGGGAAAACAGAGCTTCCTGCAACTTCAAGCAAGGATATCTCAAAATCTGAGGGTGATGGCTAAGTTCTGACCTCGGATTCGATACCATACCGTATGGTACCTCAACTTTCTGCTACAGGACTTTTTTTTTTGTGGTCCTGTGTAATCATCTCCTTTACTTTTAAATATGGCCAAATATCTAAGAATCTATCTATGTAGATCCAAGGCTAAATTGAATAAACTTACAACATAGAACAGAGATGCAATATAGCCCGTAAGAAAAACTTCAGTAAAAAACATGGAGACTTCAAACCTGTACTATGAATGTACAAATCCATACTAAGTCCTTCGGCTCTTTGGTATTGTGAACGGCCATACAAATGAGTACAATCAAATAAAACTTAGTGACTAAACGTCAAAGACTTATGGACACATTTTCATCTTTAGTACTCCGCCTGTCGAATATCTTAGCTTCCCAAGAGACTACATACATCTGTCACATTACACTGTTCTAGCACAAAATATAGTTTGATGGGAAATGAGTCTTTCTTACCTAAACCGGGTACGAGGAATTCAGTGGTTCAAATGAAAATTTCGTCTAGAAGGTGGTGTTTGTCATAAAATACCTCTTATTAACTTTTGATAAATCAATGATTTCTCATCAAAAGTATAGTTTCCTGTTTAGGATGTATTTATTGGCAATCAAGTTGCTAAATTTTAAGTCAATTTATCGGATACTTTTTAGCTTTAACATTATTTTATTACCGAATTTTCTTATAGAGTGGGTGCCAGACGGACTCAAGTATGAAAAATATGAGAAGATTTAGTGAACAAAACTAAAAATGAATGCGAAAAATATAAATTTTTAAGAAAAATCTGTGGAAATTACCAATAAGGTGAAAATCCATCCAATAAATTTATTAAAAGTTAGCAATTCGAATGCCTATTAATAAATCAGGAAAATATAGTTTTGATGAAAACTCATTAATTTATTGGTATGATATAAGAATTTCTTTTTAAATAACTCACATTTCCAGACGAAAATTTTATGTTATTGCAGTTTTTTGTATGGGGCAAGAAACAAATCCAGCGAAACGGCTATGACCACTGAATTCTCCGAATGCGAATTAGGTAAGAATGATCTATTTACCGTCAGACCAAAAAAGTCAGTCCCAAAATCTTTTTGTTTGCCCAATTACACTAGAATTTTTAATCAGAAGGATATGCCATTCTCGAAGCTAGTAGAGAGACTCAGTTTAAAAAATGCTGGCTATTTTATGTTGCCATGCCGTAACAATGAAATCAAAACTTGTCGAGGAATGCAGGAAGGAGTTAATCAAGTTATGGCACCAGTCCGATCTTGCTCTCATTCCAGATCATGGAAACATTGATGGTAATGAATAGTCTGATTAACAAGCAAGACACGACTTCAAACTTATTCGGAGCGCGTACATACTCCGATAGGTCTATTGAAGAATTTTATCGTTTCAAATGTTCTTACCAAAGAGATTACTTTAAATGTCTGTAGGATTTCTTGAGCAATCTATACTTATCTTTATAGCTTTAAGATCTCAGACTTTCTATCCAAGAACGGCATCAATATTTCCTAAATCAACGCGGCTTGCACTGCTAAATGAGCTATCGGTAAAAGCATTGTGAAAAACTGGGTATTCTCTTTCTCGAATATCTCAAATAACTTCTCTGCTCCAACCACAGTCAGGCTAATAAATAGAGAACAAAAACTTTAAATGGCTTTATGCGATCTCTAAGTGACCGTACAAAAATCTGAAAGATTCCTAACTCGTTTTCTGGATATCATCATTCAGAGTTTCAGATGAAATTATAGACCAGTCAAATTAGATTTGAGTCATGCACTAATTCCAAATTTCATTAAAGCTATACAAACTGATAAAAAATTTTGCCTTGAACAATACATTAAAATGTTTAGATTGGGGTTTACGCCGTGAAGTACGAGATAAAAATTTTGATGTTTCCGATTTTAGTAATATTTGATTAAGTTATACCTTGTCCACGATCCAGATACAAAATATTTTTGCATTATAAAGTCTGTTTAACTTCGAATCAAATTTCTTAAGCCCTCTAGCTCGTAAACCAGACTTTAAACTGTAAAATTATTTTGTATCTGGATCGAGGAAATATATAGGTATAACATAATCAAATATTACTAAAATCAAAACATTAAAATATTTGACCCTGTACAAAACCTCGATTTACATAATTTTCCGGAAAAATTTGGAGGGTTCATTTTGATATGTTGTTCATTAGGGTGGATTGCGACTCGAACAAAATAAATTAGTATCTAAATTTTACAACGGGGAGTGTGGAAAAGTTGTGAATACTCATAAAGAGATGATTTGGAAAGTTTTGTGTTGATCGCGGGTCGTCTTCAGATTCCGCTTTTCATTTGAAAATCTTAAATTTAGCTAAATTTATCATATATGTAGGGAACTTAAAGTTATTTTCCCTAGAAACTCTGAAAATTTATTTTCACGTGTTTTTTTTTATGTAATGGAATTATCGTGGTATGCCATGACATTTTAAAATAAACAGTTTTTAAATGAAATTTAATTATTGCCTTTATTTCATTCATTCAAATTGAATTCTCAATGCAGAAAGTAGCAAAGCATCATAGAAGGCTAGATTGAGAATCATTGAGAACTTCTTAATTTTGTTTTTTAAATTTGTTCTCTTTACTGATTTGATTGTTCATTGTTTTATTTTATTGTTTGAAAAAATGCCACATACACGCAATTCTATAAATTGCCATATTTTCGGGCAACCATCTGATTTTGCCGACAATCTATTGCCTTCGTACCAGGATGTTGCTAAATGTTACGCATTTATTAGAGAAAGTAATAAGGTGTCTGGGAAATATAAAAGTGTTGACAAGCTTACCCAAATATTGGTAAATAAAATCATTATTATCTGGGAAAAGGCATCTTTAATAATAATAGCAGTTCGCACAGTTGTGGGAAAGTATACAAAATTTCACTTGAAAATGCAAGATTAAAAAAAAACTCTTCTAAACCAAATTTTAGTACCACAGTCGAAGCATTTAGGAAAGAATATCAATATAATCTCTTTGACATATGCTCCTGCAAATGTAGACATTTTTCCGAATGCCATTGCCGAACAAAAGATCCAATCTTAGAAAGACCATTTTTATTGGACCAAAGGGGATTAAGGCAAATGCGCATCGGAACAATAGATGCCACAGCATCAAAAAGAATTTTAAAGGCAACTGAAAGGCGAATGGCGGATCAGGAATGCCTGTCCAGACCTACAATTGCACCAGAATCATTGAGCACATATGAACCTTAGGAACAGAATCTGAACCAGACAATCAAGCTAATATGAGAGTTATCGACGAGCAGCCAAATAGAGCTAAAGCAAGTCGTAAAGTTGCTAATGATATCAAGTTCCATAATGTAGCATTGGCTTGCGATAGAGTGGGAATATCAGATCGTGCAGCAGCACTTATTGTAAGCTCAGCTTTACAAGATGTGGGAATGATTTCTGCATTTGATTCTTCATTGGTTGTCGATCGCAATAAGATTCGAAGAGCTCGAAAATCTATACGAAATGATATTCAGAACTCATACGAACTTAAAAATAGAGAGCTTCATGGACTTTACTTTGATGGACGTAAAGATCACACTATTTCTCAAGTTAAAATGGGTAATAAATATTGCAGAAAAACAATTCTTGAAGAACATGTAGTTGTTTTGACAGAACCGGGCTCAAAATACATAGGTCATTTAACTGCATCTTCTTGCACTGCTTTAACAATAAAAAATCATATACTTAATTTTCTGACAGGTACAAAGTACATCATAAATAATTTGAAAGTGATTGGATGTGTTTGCTGCATTGTAATGAACTCCCATTACGCCACTTGTTTCTCAAACTGGATGAGAGAACTAGTGGTCCAAAAGCCTTTTCAGGTTCAATTGGGAAGAAACTCTTAGGATGTGAAAATATCATAATAGTTTCATATGCTCCTATTACATCGAATTTACCGGATGTGAATCTTCCTGATTTAAGTACAGATCGAAAATATCTATACCAAATAGCTCTTGCAGTTTCTACTGGCAATATGCCTGCTTGTTTGATAAACACAAATCCAGGTAACATATCACATTCGAGGTGGCTTACAATTGCCAATCGTATTCTTCGGCTTTATGTCTCTACCTTAAATCCTTCTAACAATTTGCAAACTCTTGCGAAATTTGTCGTACGAGTTTACACTCCAGTATGGTTTGAAATCAAAGCTAAACCATTTATTCAGTATGGGAGTTTACACTTGTTCGGTATGGTAGCAAAGTCAAGACAGTTTGAAAGTACGGTATTGAAAATAATAGATCCAGTTTTTCAGCGTAATGGGTACTTTGCCCACTCCGAAAATGTATTACTGGCAATGCTAATGGATGAAAGGAGAAACATAAGAGAAATCGCTCTAAGACGTATATTAAAAATTAAAAATAATCCTTTTACTGTTCAGCAAGATGTTCGCATATTTAAAATACCTACATTAAATTTTGCTGCTAATGATTACTTCGATATAATTATTTGGCAAGACGAGTGTATCTCAATTCCACCGGTTTTGAATCATCTTTCCTGTGATAGTTTGAAAAAAATATGATTCAAAATAATACCGAAATTATATGTAGATATTTTACATTTTCCATATCATACTCAAGCGGTTGAGCGTTCCGTAAAACTTGTCACTGAAGCTTCAGCGAATGTTTGCGGCAAAGAAGCAAGAGATGGATTCATTCGTGCACGGATCGCATCAAGAGCTATTCTGCCAACATTTGAAACAAAAGCAGATTTTCAAAATAGCTTGAAATAAAATACTAATAAGTTTTCAAAATTTTCTTAATCAATACAAACAAAGATTTTTTAAAGAAAATTTTAATTAGCTATAACTTTATTAAAAAGAAAAAAAAAAGAAAAAAAACAAAAAAAAAAAATTAATAAACATGTGTTAGAAAAGCACAAAAAATATGTTAAAAAACACAAAAAAAAAAAAATGATAAAAAAAAACAAAAAATTAAAAACATACGTGTAAAAAAAAATTAAATAAAAAAATTAATAAAAAGTAAAAAAAAAAATTTAAAAAATTTAAAACAAAATAAAAAAAAGGATTTCGAATTCAAAATACCTCCTCGTGTTGAAATCTGGGTGATCACAGTAAAAGTGATTGGCGAAAATTTGAAAATGAAAAATAATAAGAAAGACAGCTATATGTATAAAACTTTAAAATTAAAAGCGGAAACTGAAGATGATATCCAATTCACCTGAAACCTTCAGAAATGCTTAATAGCATTGACTCACAACTATTCAATACCCCCCATTGTTAAAAACTCAAAACATTTTTCCGATCCACCCTATTGTTCATACAACTATTTTTTTGAAAAATTAACCGATAGTGCGATATTTGCTAAAAACTGATTTTTGCTGCCTTTGACCTTGAATAACTTTAAATGCGAACATGATTTCGCAATGAACTTTTCACGGTATTTATCAAGGACAAATAAAAATTTTTGTGTGAAAAAATTTCACTTGAATTTTTTTCCACAAAAATCCAAACTCTTTTCTGTCAAATTTCTAATTGTAGTCACCATTTTGTGGTCGCCATTTTGAATTTCGAAATTTACTCAAAAATCGCCGTTGTTCATTCGAAAGATCTTTAGCAGGCGCAAATTTTGAGACCATAAACGCATTCTTATCTTCCTTCCGGAGACAGAAGTATTGCGGTTGACATGGAACATCCCACATAAGTACTTATATCTAATTTGACTGATCTATTAATAAATTTCCCTATTCGTTTTTGAATTATTGTAATTTATTTGTTATTGTTAATTGATTTTCTAGAAATTTTTCCTCTTAAATTGAGCACTTTCTTTATGAAATTGTTGGCGTATTCATGATTGTCGCATTTTAATGTTTTGGTAAAGGGTCCTTAAGTTAATTTAACAAATCAAAACAAGTCCTAGGGTATAAAATCATGTACTGCTTACAATCCATCTGATTATCTAGATTTGATGAAAGCTTAAATATTTAGTTTCCGTGATTTTCCCACTTTTTTAATTTTTCATGATACATATAGGTGTCATTCAATTCAGAATTTGGTCTTTTTTCCAGAATTACTAATGATCCAATTTTGAAAATAAGTAACTCAAGGTCCTCTTTCCTTTTTTTTTTTTTTTTAAAATACTGACTTTGTAAACTTTTAATTTAAAAAATGTTATCTACCATTGTGTGCATTTTTCCACAAATTCAAATCGCAATTAGCACGGAAAAAGTCACTGAATCTTTTATTTTTTATTATAAACCGCCAAAGCAATTTAGATAGACACATACAAGTAAGCTTCCAATTGAATAACTTAAATGTAGCGGCAACAGCAACAAAAATGAAGAATATTTAGTTTTGATAGATGAAATACACAGTCTCAGATACTTATTTCTTCTACCTTTTTTTTTTTACATTTTCCGCACATTATTTGAAAATTTTGCAACCCTGCCAATCAAAATGTGGAACATTAAGGATATTAACTGTCACACGCTGATTGACAGCAACAATTTTCTTAAACGACTCCACACACACATAGTAATTGTACTCGCTATCGGGCGCCTTCACTTGACTGCCGCCGAGTGGTGAAGATTTTCTCTTTTTTCATTCTTCAATTTCGCATTTCGATTTGATTGTCGTTGGTTTGGTTTGGTGGTTATCAGCGTGAATTGCTGATGTCTGCAGTAGATTTTCTTTTTCCTCTATGAACTAAAGAAATGAACATACAATGTTTAAAGAGTGAGTGAGAGAATGAGAGACGAATAGGGACGAGATAATAAAAGAAATCAAGTTGCTTTCATACTGCTGTGTTACAGTTGTAATTTTGGTTGTCAACTTTGAACTGTCTGCTTAAAGCTTTTGAAAAAGTCTCAAACTTCAAAGTCAAGTTAATACGGGATAAACGTATTTTTTTATGCTGAGCGAGCAATGCTTTTTAATGATCCATTTATGTGCGCCTTAAAGTATGCTGCGTTTATGCGCTAATGTATTTGAAGCAGCTGTGTATGCAAATTTTAGCGAACTTTTAGTAGGAAGTTAAATAAAATGTAGAACTTCTAAGTTATGTGGTTTCAATTAACTTTCTTTCCTGTTTTTTTTTTTGTAAAGAAAACATTCAGTGAAGATATTTAAGGATATTGGTTTTTTAAAAATTGGTATAACTCAGTTACCAATTATATTGATAATGGCTGCTTATAAATATTACAGATTTCGATGATTTCCTTAAATAAATGTTAATTTTTTAGTTTGTAAATTCAGAAAGAGCAAAAACAAAAAATCAAGTATCAAAGACCAAAGAGCAAAGACTGCTTAACTACTTAATATCAAAGTTAATAGACTTAAGACTAAAGGCCAAGGGGAAAAGAAGTGCTTCAAAAGCCCTTCTGAAGTGCATCCTTTTCACCAATAAGCGCTTCCGCTCCATAAGAACAATACTTTTTTTTTAACATTGCATGTCATTATAAAAAAAAAAAAAAAAAAAAAAAAAAAAAACTGGCCGCGCCAGGGATTTGAATCCATGACCCTCCTCGTGCCAGATATTTTTTTCTTATATTTACCAACCCTTTAGACCGTTCCACCAACGCCCGATGATTTGACGAGGTATTAAATTTGTATATAAAGCAAATGTTGTCCTGCAGCATTACATAGAATCATTGAACAATCAGTTTCAATTCAAGTAAACAAAAGTAAATAAAAATGAGAAATTAAAATAGAAAAGTGAAATAAAAAAAGTTGAATAAAAACTATTTTAATAAAAAAAAAATAAAGCAAAAACAAATAAGAAAACGAAAAAAAAAAAAAAATCATCCGGGCTGGGTTCGAACCCACGTTGTTCTTACTGCAGCCTTATATGGAATCATTGTGTAATCAATTTCAATTCGGTTAAACAAAAGTAAATTAATAAGAGAAAGGAAAATAGAAAAGTGAAATAAAAGATGTTGAATAAAAAATATTTAATTAAAAAAAAAAATAAGGCAAGAAAAAGTAAAAAAAAGTAAAAGCCTTATAAAAAATCATTGTGATAGTGCTTCTAAATTTCTATGGGGACAAGCACTTTTGAAGTGCTTGGATCAGAAGCGCTAGAAATTTTTCTTCTTGGGTACCGAAGACTACAGACCAAATACCAAAATCAAAGAGCGAAGACTGAAAACTAACGAGCAAAGAGCAAAGGCCAAAGGCCAAAAATCAAAGATCAAAGATCAAAAATCAAAGATCAAAATTCAGAGGTCAAAGATAAAGATCAAAAATCAAAGCTTAAAGGTCAGAGATAAAAAATTAAGGACCAAAAAGCAAACACCAAACATCAAAATCTTGTCATATCATTCATATTGATAAAATCTTGTAAAGAAAATTATATTTTGCAACACAAAATTTTGATTGAGATTTCAATAACTTATTTTGGTTTATGAGCGTTCACTGATTCTGAATCTGAGAATCGTTTTTTTTTCCATTCCATCTAGGATCCGTGTTATCTTTGCTCCTAAGTGCAGGAAACGCATTTTTCAGGCCTATGGTGCTCATCCAGGCAATGGTGTAGTTCACTTTTGACAATGTTTTCTAGTAGCCCTGACTTTCTTCTTTAAAACTTACTTTATGATTTTTCCAATTAGATTACAACTTTACAAAATATCTTCAATTGAAGTTCATAATTGTGTCGCAACTCTATGTATAGGACTAAATGAAATATGTGTGGAATTGAGGTATCTTTTATTCAATGAAAAATATAAAGGTAAAATAAAACTAGTAAGGGTGTTACTTTTGGCCTGGCCAAACACTAAAT
Organism: Calliopum simillimum; assembly: GCA_951812925.1. Classification (NCBI taxonomy): domain Eukaryota; kingdom Metazoa; phylum Arthropoda; class Insecta; order Diptera; family Lauxaniidae; genus Calliopum; species Calliopum simillimum. Next base: position 90,008,279 of record OX638369.1, on the reverse strand, counting down.
ACCCTACACAGCAGTATTTTCAAAATTTTGCTTATATGGGAGGTGCCACGCCCTGTTGTCCGAATTCACCCAGTTTTTTCTCAGAGTTTGCATTTATAGTATTTGAGTGAAATTTGGTTGGATTATCTCAAAAACTGTTTGCAGTATAGCGTTTTAAACCTTTTGCTTCTATGGGAGGAGCCAAGCCCTCTTGTCTGATTTTATCCAGTTTTTGCTTAAAGCTTGCATTTATAATTTTCAGTGTCTGAGTAAAATTTAGTTTGATTATCTCAAAAAAACGCTTTCAGTATAGCGTTTTGAAGCTTTAGCTTATATGAGAGGTGCCAATCCCTCTTGTCCGAATTCGAACTGTTTTTTTTCAGAGCTTGCGCCTACAATTCGTAGTATTTATGTGTATTATCGTGAAATATAATCCAAAAGTAGCATTTTGAATACATTTTTTGTATGGGCGGTAGGCGTGTCCGTTAACCGATTTCAGCCATTTTACATCCCCCGAGTTAGCTTTGACTACAGAGGCTGTGCATCGAGTTTCATTGAATTATCTTGCTTAGTTTTCCCAAAAAATGTATTTCCACACACAGCCAGCCACCCAGCCAGACAGAGGTACATGGCTATATCGACTCAGGAGGTGACGCTGATCAAGAATATATATACTTTTCATTATCTGCAATGCCTCCTTCTCTGCGTTACAAACGGAAAGACAAAGTGAATATACCCTGGGTGTAGGGTATAATGAGGAAATATATTAAATTTATACGAACCTTAAAGTCAAATTTGCAATGAACAACAACAGAGGAGGAAGAGTATGGCTATCCGATGCCATTAACAAAAGTGGCCTACACTACTAACGGTAGGCTTGAATTTGTTTGGACCTCAAAGTACTTGCAATTATTTTGTCTTCGCATATTTAAGTTGGATGCTTTAATTTATAATAATCAACAGATTTTAGTTCCTTTTCTATAAAATTGAGACACCGTCTTTGCACGGTGTCCCTCAAACATCTCTAAGATTGAGAATAATAGATCCAAAAACTTAGTATGCAGAAAGTTACCTGCATGCTTCTGGATTAAACTAGAGAAAATCCTACTTGGCCTACTTCACGAGATTTTGGTTTTTGACCATTTTTTTTGTTCTTTTATTTAAAAATGCATATAACAGAACTACAAAGAGAAACGGGAAAAAACATTTTCGATGAATTTTTGGGTGTTGAATTCGAATTTGGTAGCATAACTGATCTTTTGTGTTTTTATTTAGAGATATCCTTACCTAAATGTTCAAACTACACCATTTTTCGCAAAATTTTAAATTATTCAACAAGATTAGGTAATTTTTTAGTTGTAAAGCCTAATATAATAATTGAAAATAACCTATAATAACCTAATCTAAAAAGTGTATTTGTGAGGTTATATACAGAACTCATGAAATTTTTTTGCATTTTTTCCTCAAAACGAGTTATAGCGTGAGTTTTTTCTAAGAAGTTACAGCCATTTTAAGGTGGCAATTTTTAAAAATACGAATAAACTTAAGAAAGAAAAATGTGTGTGCTTGCATTTCATGATCCCCTTTTAAAATGGCTATAATTTCGCGAAAAAAAAAAATAACAGATGACCGAGCAATAACTCATTTTGAAGACAAGGGACTGAAATATTAAATGAGGGAATTAAAATAAAAAAGCGAAGAAATTTCATACATTCTGTGTATAACTGTTGGAAAAAACGGGAACACACAATTCAAATGTTCAACGTACAATGTATTTCGAACGAATAATCAAATTATTTTTTCACAAAAACATTTATAACAAAAACATCTTGAATAAAATTAGAAAACAAATAATACAGTGTTTTCTGTAAAGTAGAAATTCAACAATAACTTAAAAATGTTTGGAGCACATTGTGTTGAAAGGGTTTTTTAGTTTTCTCGAAAAGGGCTCAGGCGATAATTTTTAAATTTTACATGAGTACTAAGTTCCTGTTAAAGTACTAAAATCCACAAAAAAATATTTTTAAAATTTGAGGTCCAAACAGGATCAATCCCATCGTGTAATCGCAGAATATTTGCCATATGAAATCAAAGATTACTTGAATTGCAAACCAGATAGAGAAAAAACGGTAGCCAGATTCAATATCAGCATCTGTAAATTAAGCAAAAAAAGTTATCGAGACCTCATTCGAAAATTTGTTCGCTTAGTTAGTTATACAGTGTTATCAGATATCAGGTAATTGAATTACTATGAATGAAAGCTGAACTATAGTGAACTAGAAATTCAACAGAGGAGGGAAGAAGCTCAGAATTTGTATACAAAGCCAAAGCAAACCTCACGACTTATACACATGATGTAGAATAGACTGATTAAAATTTGTATGAAAATCAAAAATTTGCTTAGAATGCGACACCAAAATGTTCTTTTTTATGTAAGTAAGCACTACATTATATTTGGTACATTTCAGAGAACATTTGATGAATCCCAAACTATTTTAAAAACCAAGAAGTAGTTCTAAATATGGAAAATATTTTTGTATAAAAATTTTAACTTTTAAGCTGTTTTTATGGATTTTTAGCCGCTAAACTCGAATCTGCAATTTATTTCTCCATAAGCTGAGTAATTTTGGAGATATTGGCCATTCCAATTCGTATCTGAATTTTCCACTTTGAATGGACAATATATTCAAAATTGCAGAGCTTGCAAAAGAATAAATTGCAGCTTCGAATTACGCGGCTCAAAATCCGTAGTGCTTATTTGCCTCAAAGCGAACATTTGGGTGCCGTGGGAGTGTAGTTCCAAAAAATTTTGAGCCACCCTAGTGTATATCCCAATGCAGCTCAATTTGCCACCTTTGTATAATGACAAACAAACCGAATGATGGAGAATGTCGCAAATGCATCGCGATTGTTGTTAATTATTCAAATGCAGGAAATGTGGTCTATTTGCTATTAGAATTGCAGCATCATAATGCAAATGTTGATTACTTCACTACTTACAACACACAAGCAAATGAACGCGAGTAGAAACATCAGCATGAGATGATAAGGCCCAATTTGTCATTTGTATTTTGAGCAGTATCACAGGTAGAGTATTTGCTACTAAAGTTTATTAGAAACTGTGGTCATTGGCAATGAAAGCAATAGCAAATTACTAAATTGTGCTAAAATGATGAATATCAAATATGCTCGGAGTAATTTAAATGAGAAAACATTGAGATTAATGTCTAAAGTTGTAAACAAAATGCTTAGGAAACCTTAGAGAAAAGTTAAGTTGTGCTTGTATTTTCAATAGAATAAATTCAGTACATCTTTATCAATATGAATGTAATTGGATGTATCTATCTAGTACTAGATTAAGTTTGATTCATATTTGAAACAAACAAAATTTCAAAATTCAAACATTAAGACAAATCTGTACAAAAGCGTTAATACCTAAAGGTAAATTAACACACGGAGAAAAATGAATATCATAATTTTTACTCGACTCGAGTAGTAAAAAATTTAAGTAATTAATACGAAATTTCAAACACTAATAAACTTATGAACGTATGAACTTTTTAATGGTTTCCTAAAGTAATATTTACAAAAAAAAAAAAAAAAAAAAAAATATAGTGAAATAATAAAGTAACATTTACTCTTAATTGTCTACATTAAGCTTTAGGAAACCTAAAGTAAATTATACTCTCAGCTTGAAAATTGTGCAACCAATTTTTCTTTATAATTTCAGTAAAAATATATATGATTTTTATTTATTCCTCTTCATCATATACTTAGGTCTGTGGTATAGATGGTATGTTATTGTAAGCAAAAATAATTAGTGATGAGCAAAATTAGTCTTGATCTTGCGTCTTGTTCTTGGTTTTGCTAATTTTGCGAGACCAAGACCAAGATGGTGATATTTTTGCGAGACCAAGACCAAGACTGCTATGGTCTTGGTCTTGCTCACGATAATTGTCAAGACCAAGACTGCTCTTCAGTCTTGCTAATTTATGGTTAAAATTAGTTTCACGCCCGTTTTAAAGATAAAATCATCTCTCGATTTGAATTTTGGCATCTAAAAATTCCAACTGCTTTGAAAAAAATATGGTTTTGCAATTTTGAATACAAAATATCTCTGAAAGTTTTTTCAAGACCAAGGCCAAGACCGAGACCAAGACCAAGATTCAATATCAAAACAAAGACCAAGACTCAATGTGCAAGAACAAGACCAAGACCAAGACTGCTATGGTCTTGGTTTGCTCATCACTAAAAATAATATATTTCTATCCCACGGAGCAACCCCGGTTCGAATACAGTTTGGTGAGTTGGTTTCTTTTTATACCCTACACCCATGCTATATTCACTTTGTTTGTAACGCAGAGAAGGAGGCGTGGCAGATATAGAAAAGTGTATATATTCTTGATCAGCGCCACCTCCTGAGTCGATATAGCCATGTCCGTCTGTCTGGCTGGCTGGATGGGTGGCTGGATGGCTGGCTGTGTGTGGAAATACATTTTTTGGGAAAACTAAGCAAGATAATTCAATGAAATTTGGTGCACAGTCTTTGTCGTCAAAGTTATTTCGGGAGATTGAAAATGTGCGAAATCGGTCAACGGACACGCCTACCGGCCATACAAAAAATATATTCAAAATGCAACTTTTTGAGTATTTTTCACGATAATGCAACCAAAATACACATAAATACTACGAATTGTAAACGTTAGGTCTGAGCAAAACTAGGCAATTTGGACAAGAGGGCGTGGCACCTCTGATATAAGCAAAAGCTTCAAAATGCTTTACTGAAATCGTTTTTTTGAGATAATCGAGGAAAATTTTACTCAGACACTAAGATTTATAACTACAAGCTTTAAGCAAAAACTGGTTAAAATCGGACAAGGGGGCGTGGCACTTCCCATATAAGCAAAACTTTCAAAATACTGCTGTGTAGGGTATTTAATGTTTGGCCAGGCCAAAGGTAACACCCTCACAATTTTTTTTTTTAAATTAAAAGTTATTCGAAAATTCTGAATTTTTTGATACAGTAAAATAAAATTTATTTTATTAGGTAGTTGAACCTAAATTGACTTGAAATTCTAGAAAAAAATTTACTATATTCTTGGAAGCGTTGTTATTTACATTGAAAGCCAGGTAGCTATTAAAGCAATCTTATCAAATTATATGACGTCAAAACTTGTGTTAAGCAGTAGGAATATCCTTTGCGACATTAGCGAGGACTATAATTTAACACTTTGCAGTGTTCCAGGTCATAGTAATTTCGAGGGCAACGAAAGTGCAGATGAACTGGCTAAAATAGGGTCAAACCAAAATACTATTTTGGCTGACCTTTCAATAAAAAAACACATTAGCGTAATCAAGGGAAAAATCGAAAATAAATGTATACAGATTGTTAATTCTAGATTGTCTAATTTTCAAACTTGCAATCAGATTAGATCTATTTGGCCATCATATAGTATAAATCGAACTTAATTCTAAACAACAATGGAGAAACATAATGTACGGATCTTAATCTTTTACTGGGCATTGTGCCATGGAAATCCATGCATCTCGTTTAGGTTTCTCAAACATTGGCGACCTTTGTAGAAGTTGTAAAGACCCTGATATGGAAAAAACAGAATTTCTTTTGTAAATGTCCAGCGCTTGCGCTTAGACGAAGAAGGAATTTTGGTCATTTCATTTTGGTATCGCTTGACTCACTATCCGAGGTGTGTCTTAAATCCATATGGAAGTATATATGTGCATCCAAGTGGTTCTCTTAGACTTTCTCTGCTAAAGCTCTTAATATCGGGTATACAACGGGCCCTTTCTGGAGGCCTAAGTTAATGATGACAACATGTTCATCTCCCGGATCTAACCTAATCTAACTATATTATTTCTAGTACGAAATATTTTTTTCTTAATGCATTAAAAAAAAGTGGTTTAGTTCAGCAGGATCGCCTAACAAATTAAAGTTGGGTTATTCTATGTGGTTTGTGCTCGGGTTCGAGTTCACATAATATGCATTTTTGAGTTAAGATGCTTTATGAAAATTTTCCATGTGTGATTTTATTATAAGTTTTAGATGACAAAATTTATCCAAAATGCAGATCATAAGTCATCAAGAGTCATTTCATAGCGGATATAATGGAAAAAATTAATTTTCGAAAAAATCGAAAAAAAATTTTCAAAAAATTTTGAATAAAATCTCGATATTTTTTTTTGGTTCATTTATGAATCTGGGTCTGGAATCCATGTTATTATTGCTCAAAAGTGCAGGAACTTTTTCCTTCAGGAATAGTGCTCTTATGGCCCTACTCTTTTTCTCTAAGCCTAACCTTTTAACTTCTCCAATGGAATCATACATCGCAACTCTATGCAAGGGACTCAATTTAATTTGTAAGGAATTAAGATATCTACTTTTACTTTAGTGAATGATGTCTCGGAAAGTTATGATCCAATTTGAAAAGTAAAAACATAAAGCTTAATGAGAAAGGTTTTTGCTATTCGATGTCACTGACCAAAAAGAGCTTTACTATCCCCTGGACATACGCCATCTCAGAAAAAAATGTTTTCTGCACTTTAAGTCAAGATAACTATCGAGAATAGTTACCAGATTCAGAATCAGTGACTCTGAGGTAACTTAGAAATGTATCGAGATTTTAATCAAAATTTTCTTCTGTCAAATTTTATTTTGTTTTTCCAAAGTGAGATTTATAATAATCAAATTAAAACTTTGAAAATTTGCAAGTCTCTAAAGAAAAATATGAAAAAAAAAAAATTACATCACTTTGAGATGTTGTTCCTGTGCTGAGTGATGATACATTTTTAATTATTTTTTCTGAGGCAGGTAAGGGAATTCTTAAAGTTGAGTTTGATTTTTATAAATTGAACTTTTGAACAATTAAAAAAATATTTCGCTTCCGTTCAAAAAATCTTTTTCTTCCCTATTTCAAAAAGTTATTTTATCTGAACGACAATGATTTTTAAGTGGCTCAGTTTTTCCTTATAAATGGTAGGAAATATCCAAAGGAGTTTTACTTCAAAAGTCATTGTACTTTTCTCACAGTATAAGTACATAATATGTTCATTACATCATTACATATCTATCTACAAAGTTGTTAAATCATTTTGTGCTATTGACACACCTTAATGACTTTGAATGAAATTGCATATAATGACTTTTATCGTAATTATGATAAACATCCTCCGCATCATTATTAGCAACAACATGATGCATTAAATTGCTGATAATTTGCTAGATTTCATTTGTATCCGTTTTATTAACTGAATGCACTGCATCTGGAAGAAGGATGTGGATACATTGCATTTGTCATTAAAGTTGCTGTTTGTATTCGATATGTAAAATTTATGTGTTTTTGTTGCTGCTGTTGTATTTTATTGCTTTGCGGTTAAATTATGAATATGAATACATATGCATGTAGCATATGTAGCAAGTGTGTATGTATGTGTGAATCAGTCAGTATAAATATTTGCGGTTTTTGTGTAATTGAGCAACAACAATGTGTATTCTTTAATTCAAAGTGCTTTCCAATATGAAATTAACTATAGTTTTGACAATGATTTCACCAACTATTATCTTTGCTAACTCATTTCAATAAATTTAATTGAGAAAAATTCAATTTTCCTGACATCAAATCTGTGCAAAGATGGTAAAACTAGGCATGGAGCATTTTTTGTGAAAATGAGTTATGTAATTCGACAAAAACTTAAAATGTGATCATAATCTGATTGGCCAGAAAAATCAATTAGATTCACGCATTGAGAAAACACCATTTTTAGTTGCAGCATTATCTCTATAAAAATAAAAAGTAATCATCTTTTTCGATGCGTTTTTCGATTTCGAATTCGAGTTCATCTTCAGAACAGCTCTATTGCGTATATTTTTTGGTATAGGTATATCCTTACCCAAAAAGCAAAAAATACCATTGCTATTTTTTGAGGCTATATAAAATTTAAAACAATTCATTACCTACAGTTGAGCTCAAAAAAATAGAATACTAGTGGTGATACTACCGATTAGCTTGTTTTTGCCATATGGGCATATCCGAAAAAAGGTCAACCAAGAGAAAAATTATAAAGTTGCCGTAAAAACGCATTTTGCCACTAGGTGAGTGGTATTACCCACTAAATAACTAAAGGTTTTTAATATGCTTTCTAAGGGTTCAATCTCCATTCCGAGTTTCCCAAAAATTGGTCCACCGGCTTAGCCGCGGAAATGCATTTCGCTTTTAGGGGCGTCGCACCGGCAGCTTCATAACAAAAAGTCTTTAATAACGTTGCATTCCAAATTTCATAAAAATCGATGCAGAGGTTGAGCTGCAACAGCGTATTTTTACCGTGAGATGCGGTGCCAAGAAAAAATTTTACTTTTGTGTGCACTGCACTTCTTTACAACCTTTTTCACAAATAAATCAAGCGAATATAATGTGCTTGAGTTTGTTGGAAAGGGGCTGCATCAATTTTCGTTAGCCTATGTATAAAAACTGTAACGTTCGCAACGTAACGTGCGCAACACACAAAAGTTAAATTTTTGTACGAACGAAGGACTCTTTGATTCCCTCAAAAGCAGTTTCGATATGCTCAAATATTCTTCTTTCTTTGGAGGATTTTGCTTTTTTCTTTTATACTGGAAACTTCGCAAAAAATTTAGAAAATGTACATTGATCTCCACAATGACTTCTGTTTATTGTAACGTGCGAATAGCACTTTATGCACGATTATATTGTAACTGATACAAGCTAAAAAATATTTTTAAATGCCTTCTGAAAGTACTCTCAAAGGGTAACATACCACTGCAGGTAAATTAAGTATTTAACATTCAGAGCGCCTTCAGGATTTAAAAATATGCGTACAAATGTAACGTTCGCAACGCAGGATTAGCCCATATCTAACTAATTATTTGAATTTTTGATATTTTTTTTTTTTACCAATTTGTAACGCTATGAAAGCATAATAAGATGACCCACTACTTTCAATTTTTACGTAGTTGTTCTAATTTTTATTTGAAAAATTCGCAGTTGAGCTGGTTTTTGTGTGATCAAAATAATAGTAGTGTATGTGAAAATTTGGTCAAAAAATTAGAATAAACCGGATATTCCTAACAAAAAGGGTATTTTTATAATCATTTATCAGTTTCTCATCGGCGTGCAACAAAAACTTTTCCAAAAATGTGACGAGGCAAGCATTGCAGTCCTGAGCGGCGTGCACTTATAAACAAATTGATTTCGAAGGGCAAAACTTACAAGGGAGTGGAAAATTTAGTAGGTTGTTCACCGACGATGGTTCGAAATGTTATCACGTTCACCCCACGCCTTGAAAAAGGCGGCCAACCTCGTGTAATCTCCAAGAAAGAAGAAAATCGTGCGGTGAGATACTCAAGACTAAATCCTTTTGTGAGCTCTTCCAAGATAAAGGATTAACTTAAAGTCAATGGCAGTACACAAACAATACGAAGATATTTGCGGGGAAATAATTTGGCAGCACATAGCCCAAGAAAAGTTCCGCTTCTAAATAAAACACATGTAGCAGCAAGAATAAAATTCGCTCAAAAATACATCGACTAGCCAGTTCAGAAATGGAGAAATATTTTATGGACTGATGAATCCAAAATTGTGCTTTATGGTGGAAGGGGTCTCGGCAATACGTAAGATGACCACCAAATACGGAATTCGATCCAAGATTTACCTTAAAAACAATCAAACACGGAGAAGCTATCATAATGATTTGGGCATGCTTTTCGTACAACGGTGTGGGGCCTATATATTGGATCCAAGAAATCATGGATCGGCACCTATACGTCCATATACTGCAGGAAGTCATGTTGCCATATGCTAGCGACCAAATGCCACTGAATTGGGTCCCTCAACAGGACAACGACCCCAAGCACACTAGTAAAGTCGCCAAACAATGGTTTCAGGCCAACGACATAAATGTTCTTGAATGGCCCGCCCAGTCGCCAGACCTGAATCCCATTGAAAACCTATAGTGCGACGTGAAGAATGCAGTCGCCCAATGTCGACCGACCAATGTTTCGCAACTTTGGGAAACAGTTAAAGACGCCTGGAATTCCATACCTGTCCAAAGATGCCAATATCTTGTGGAGTCGATGCTAAAGCACTGTGCTTGTGTTATCGCGAATAAAGGCCATGCAACTAAATACTAGTGATAACGTTGTGTTTTAAATAACCCATAATTTTAAAAACATGGCTATTTTGCAAAAGTTACACGACTGCAAAGTTACCACTACTATTATGTTGAGCAGCCAAATTTTAAGAACTTGTGAAAAATTAAATTTTTTTATCCCAATTGCCTTGAAATCTTGTTAATTATTTTTTTAATTTCTCCTTCGGATACCACTCTTGTAAAAACAGTGTATTTCAATTTGATCAAAATAAAATTTCAGATATTTTTAAGGTCGTTTTCAATTTTATAAAAATCACTACTATTATTTTGGACACAGCTGTAGGTACGTACTTTTTTATTGATGAAAAACAAAGTATCAAATTTTTCTGGAGCAGTCCTTAATTTTAGGTAATCTACTTATGTGCATTTAGACAATAAGACATTTTGAATTTTCATTAAAATAATTAAAAATTAAATGATATTTGTACGCAAAAATGTGTTCACTTTTTTCTAGGGAATAGGAAAATCGCCGATACATAAATGTGTGCCTTATTGCATTTGTATGCATTGCATTGAAGTGCAATAAGCGTTCATTTATACCGCGTATGTGTTTAGTTAGTATGCAGTCCTATGCAGTCGTATGCATGGATGATGGTTCTTTTTTGCTCTAACCCTAATACAAGCAATGACATGTATGAGGATACTATATAAATTGCGTAATGCCAATGATCCTTTGTGACTTTTTTAAATTATTTTGTGTGCATTTTGCGTGTGCTGTTTTTTCAATTGATTTTATACTCATTGTTGTTGTATTTTCTGGCAATTTATTAAGCTTAATTGAGCTTTTTAAGGCTTATGAATGCGTAATATGCACAAATTGTTGATTTTCAAGTGCTGAAAAATTGAAGTGTGCAATGTCCCTTAGCAACACCACGAGAGAGTATTGAACTTTCAATGATGCTGCTGTTGTGAACAAGCCAATAAATTTTAAATGAAAGGGGACTTCATTTTAAAATTATGCCAAGTGATTTTAAATTAAAAACATATTTGATATACTGCTTTTGAGTAATCAATCCATTTAATTAAAATTCAATTTAAGCTGAAATTTATTACAAAACTTTAAAACATATTGTAAGTTGCATTCAGCGCACGTCTGCCTTATGTATATTTTATTAACTGGCGCATAGATAAATTTCTTGCTTAAGTTTATGGATACACAGAGTTCTAACATCAACGGTAAACAAGCGACAGTTTTTCTTCCTTTTTTTTTCTTATGCGCCAATTTTCAACAGCTGCAATGCAAAATCTTGCAAAATGAACATCTAATAGGATTAAAACTTAAAATCTTTTTTTCCTCACACATTTCCTTGCAATGTGCGATGCAGCATAATGCTTTGCGTGTATTGCTCCTTTACTTAGATTTCCTTGTGTTCCTTGTGTGCCTTCAAATCCTTTGCACAGTTTAAGTTAAAATCTACAATTTTGTTTGCTTTGCTGCCAAGCCTAAAGTTTTTCCTTAGACCATGAAGTTTGCTTAAGTTTATTGCTGGACGTTTGAGCAAAGTTCTTGCCATTAATTAAACGTTCATCATACGACGTGCTGTTCTCTCGTATGTACATAAATTTAAGATTATATGTTTAAAAATCAAAGAAAAGTTTTTTAGATGTTTCAGGAATTATTTTTCTTTTATAATTTTATAAACAGGACAAAAATATTACATAGAAGTAGATAAAAACTTCTACAAAATTTGTTTAACAATATTGAAGTAATAAAGTTGAAAATTTGTCTAACAGATTTTCTTTTTTATATTATTAAGTGCAGATGTTATACGAAAAATGAAATATTTAATGTTCCACAGAAAAAGAAATCTTATTCCATTTACTTGCTATAAAAAATTACCACACTGCAAAATGATATCTGGATTTTGGGGTGTCCTTGTTTAAAAGAGAAAAAAAAAATCTTTTTTCACTATGTCTGAAGTTTTTTTTTTTTTAAAAGACAGGTAATAAAACCGGACATAATAGTCAAAGCTCCTATAATAGTCAAAATCCACTTGAAAAATATTTTCGACAATTTGTTCTTTGAAACATTGTAAATTTTTTGAAATTTTTGGGGTCATATACAGATCACACGAAATAGTGTCTGCTATTTTTTGCGCACTGATGCTCGTTAGTTAAAAGGAAACTAGAATCACAAATGTATTAAATAATTTTGGTACTTTTTGGAAAGTTTTAGTACTTTCTTTGCTATGTGGAACATAATAGAAAAGCTCATTTATCATCCCTGGTACAATGAAAAATGTGAAACGAAAAGAAAACAAAAAACATGAAGTCTGTGTCAGTCAGCTTTTTGTCTTTCTCTTTGTGCTGTATCCTGTTTTCAGCTCTGTGTGACCGCATATTATTTCGTTGTTAATATTGAAAAATTTGAATTCAATTTTACCTGGCTTAGTAGCCAAATATTAAAATAATTTTAACTTTGTGCACATTTATACATAAATACCTTTCTAATGCTGTATAATTCAAAGCCGTGCTCCATTTCTAAAATAGTCTTCGATGTTTTACCCGGCGTTGCTCGGGTATTGAAAAAAAGCAAAAAAAAAGGAACCAAAAAAGCCAGTAACTAAAACTATTTTTTAAAATATTTTATTTATTTCCATAAAATTATCACATCTAACATATCGGTAAAAGTCCAAATGAATCGAAAAACATCTAAAATATCGGGTAAAGCCAAAAAGTATCGAAAAACATCTAAAGTATAGGTTAAAGTCAAAAAATATCGAAAAACATCCAAAATATCAGTAGAAGTCCAAAAGTATTGAAAAATATTGAAATACATCGAAGAAATCGGTAAGAGCCCAAGTGTATCGAATAACATCTTAAATTTCGGTAAAGATCTGATTTCTCCGGTGAAAGTCCAAAGGTATCGAAAATATCGAAAAATATCGGTAAAATTACAAAAGTATCGAAAAATATTGATATATGTATATTGAAGAAATCGGTAAAAGTCGAAAAATTTCGGAAAACTGCTAAAATATCGGTAAAAGTCCAAAAGTTTCGAAACATATGGGTGATTCTTAGATAACTGTGCTTTTTCGAGTTGCAAAATTGGTAGATAATTTTTTTGGATTTTTGCAAGTTTCTTCATGCTATCTTGTGTAAACACACTCTAAAAACTCACCTTTTAAGTTGATCAACTACAAGTATAAATTTACGGCTTTGAGGTCGAAATTAAGAAATTTTGCTGCCACGTTTGTGACTAAATTGCCACGTATATGACATTTTAGCCACAGTATGGAAAAGTTATAGTTTTGAAGCGTTTTAATGAGAGATATATTGCATATAATGACAAATTTACACTTCAAGACTAATTTTGCAACAGTGTCATGTCTCCGGTGGTCCATTTTTTACATACCCTATTGCCCTGAAGATCAACCATGGTTTCCTGTTTTCTGTTTTCATAGCCGTTTATGGTGGATTAGGATCTCCTAATTACGAATCTGATCTTGATTTTTTTCTATTAAATCAGTATCCTTAGTTATCCTTGCTCAAAAGTGAAAAAATCACAGTTTTGACATCTACTTAACAAAAACAGCAACAAGTAAAATTAATTTTTGTCACTGGATTTAGACAGCCGAATTTATTATCAACAAGACATAATATACCGTTTTTCAATTGGATTCCCAGTATCCAAGTTATAGCTTTTAAAAAAAGAATACCTCTGAATAACACACAAAGGATTTTCTGGACCGACAAATTAACAAAAATGGTAAGTTTTATTATTTTTATCAAAAACATATTTTATTACAAAAATTTTAAGACCTTGCAGACTTAGATCGGATGAAAAAATAAGGCTCTATTGTAGATTTAGTGAATGCACAGATGAAATTTTGATTCTGTTAATTTGCAAAGCAGTAGTTTAGTAGGGTCATTCACTAAATCTAGCATAGAACTGTAATTTTTCATGCGATTATGGTCTGCAAGCTCTCGAAATTTTTGTAATTAAATATGTTTCTGATAAAAATAATAAAACTTGATTTTTTGTAACTTTTCGGTCTCGAAAAATCCTTTGTATGTTATCGAAAGATATCCTTATTTTAAACGCTTATAACTCGGAAGCTGGGAATCCAATTGAAAAACGGTAAATTATGTCTTGTTGCCAATAATTTTGGCTGTCTGAATTCATTGACAAAAATCAATTTTACTTGTTGTTGTTTTTGTTCTATAGCTTTAAGTAAATGTCAAAGTGATAAAATGTGCCACGTTTGTGACATTTTTGATGCGCCACGTTTGTGACATTTTTGTAGTTTATCGCTCATTGTAAAGCACGCTTTTGAGTTCAAGATTTTTTCGAAAGAATTTGGGGTCATGTATGCAAATCCTACAAAAAAATTGTTTCATGCATAAAATAAAATGTACTACCTGGGAGTGCCGAGTGCCACGTTTGTGACCATAATTTAAAAAAAAAACCTTTTTTTGTTTATAAAATGCCCTATAAAACGCAAACAGATTTCTTTTTGCACGCGTCTGGACATGATGACCTTTGGGTGATGGATAGTGATCAGAATTAATGCATATGTATTGCAATCTATTGACTGAAACAGTAGTACCATGCAGTAGTAGCACAATGCTTTCAAGAATTTTTTTTTTCCAAAACTAGGGGACAGTTTTCAATTCGAAATTGTGCCCTCTAAAAATTATTTTAAGCTGCAGATGAGCTCAGAATATTGTAGCCTTAAGTATTTACTTAATATGTTTAGTAACTTGTTTTCTGTTCTACTTCCGTCTTTTGGTCGTTTTTCATCGATTTGTTTATAAAAAGTAGGGGTAGGACATGCCACGTTTGTGACATTTGGGGTATATTTGCAAACTTTCACAGTAGACCAATAATTATTTGGTGGTAAAATTGATCCGCTCTATTAGAAAAACATAGTTTCTAACTTATAGCGTCATTTTTTGTGAAAAAAAGCTTACTGTATTGGTGAAATCGCCAGAGGACACAAAAAGTACAGTTATCTGAGAATCACCCATATAGCAGAAATCGGTAAAAATCCAAGCGTGTACAAGATCATCCAAAATATCGGTAAAAGCTCAAAAGTATCGAAATACATCGAAGAAATCGGTAAAAGTCCAAATGTATCTAAAAACACCTAAAATATCGGCAAAAGCCAAAAACTATCGAAAAACACCAAAAATAAAGGTGAAATACATCGAATTAATCGGTAAATGTCCAAGTGTATCGAAAAACATCTAAAATATCGGCAAAAGTCTAAAAGTATCGAAAAACATCTAAAATATCGGTAAAAATCCAAAAATGTCGAAAAGCATCCAAAATATCGGCAAGAGCACAAAACTATTGGAAAACATCGAAGAAATCGGAAAAAGTCCAAAAATGTCTAAAAACATCCTAGGTATCGGTAAAAGTCCAAAAGTATTGGACAACATTGAAGGAATCAGTAACAGTCCAAATACTTCGGAAAACATCCAACATCAACAAACATCGGTTCGGTATATTTTGCAAAACAGCGTTACATAGGGTTTTCATATAAGCAATTTTATAAAAATAGTATAGATAGATTTCGTTACTTATTCACAAAATTTTCATTTGATGTCCGATGTTTTAAAATTTTATATTGTTGGAAAGGGCTTCATTGGAGTTAAATTTTTTTTTTTTAATTTGTGTGGCCCTCTGAGGACATTCCACTATTACGACATAGTTTCGCTGGTTCATATACCCAAAAAAGCCATATGGCGAAGATCCAGGAAAAGTTTTAGTTTCATTTTGACATAGTTATCGGATAGCTTTGATCTTCTTTATGAAACCATACTGTTAAATATGTCCAGCTGGACCTATTCTTTCCACGTTATTACACTTTAGCGTAAAGGTATTTCAACTCTCAAACTAAGGACTAAATTATAGTTGTATCAGAAAGCCGATTTATTGCCAAAAAAACTTAAAAGCTGCTGCAGAGAAATATGTTAGTATTAATCAGGGAAATATCCTAAGCTATAGAAATGGACGATGCCACAGGTTGAATTCAAAAAGTTCAAAGGTATTGTTTGATAAGGAAGATTATGGCTATGTGATTCCATTAAAATTATAGAAAAACAACTCTTCCTGGAGCTACACCACAATCCTAAAGACAGCGATTACTGCAACTTCGAGCAAAGAAATGTTGAAATTCTGCAGACATATGAATAATTCTGACATTGGCCGTTTCACAGTCGAAGTGAAGAATATCTAGATATATTAGAGGAAAAACATAACATGACGGGCGTTCAAAAGCCAAAAACTCTTATCTTGCCACCGAATCATACATAATTTTAAAGCTTATAAGTTATGATTTAATTTGAATAATTTTAAAAAAAAATTTAAGAGGGGTTTTTTAAAAAAAAAAATCAAAAGTATTTTTAAGTGTAAGAAATTTTGGTGAAAAGAAATTTTTTCCACTAAGAAATATTTTTTTAAAAAAAGAACACTGTAAGCTATACATTTTTGAAAAAACACCCTTTTCATGAAAATTACTAAAAACGCCAACTTCAACACCCTGTATTTTAACAACAAATGGTACTAGGACCAAATCCTCCCGGATTATTGTTCATGCCCACCGGATCTACCATATTGCCGAAATCGCGACACTTGGCATGTTTTGCTTCCTATAGAGTAATTTAGGGCAATGTGGACTATGCGGGTAATGTGGTGCACCCATTTATTTCTCATATTAAAGACTGTACAACAATTCTGGTTATTTGTGCAAATTAAAACGCAAAAAACATATTTTTTACGCTCTTTGGCTTTTCTATTATGCTAATTATTCGTGTGAAATTTCTTAGCATATGCTGTGAGGTCAAGTTGACTTATTTGTAGTACTCTGTGAATAACTAAATAACTTCCTCAGAACTCTGTTTTCTAAAATTCAAATAACTCTAATACAATTGTGGAACTATTATTCAACAAAAAAATGCATAAGCAAGTCTGATTTTGCTTTTCTTTTATATAATCAATGATTATTTCAAAAAAGTTATGTATTCGGGTAATGTGGACTACCCCATATTATATATCGTATATCAACTTTGATTACTATTTCACCTTAAAAAGCTAAATACATGTGTGGAACACCCGAGTTTGAGTAATGTGGAGTACTGTTTTCCGTATGATTTGGTATTCCTTATTACTTATTCACTTGGTAGTAGAAATTTGGTTAATGTTACTAAAAATATTCTTTAATAAGTCTGTATAGTTTTTTTATAGCAAAAATAATCTAAAATAATACTACTTGACTTTTAGTCAACAAAAGTTGCGAATAATGGTTCTACTTTAGGAAATCTTCAGGGTGATCCACATTACCCGGCACTTTTATTTTTCAGCAAATTTTTAGGTACTCTCAATTTAACTGTCCTCACGCTTGAAAATGTTAATATTTTATTTTATAAATTATCAAATTGTGAAAACAATGGAATAACTAATATAAATAATTTTACGAAGCTAACCTACTACCATTACTTTGCTAGAAATCGGCAGAAAAGGAAAACGGTAGCCACATTACCCTAAGTTACTCTACATTAAAATTTTTTTTTTTGTGATTTTTAAGTTAGGAGGAACAGGGTGCATCAGAAAAAACTAATGGCATTTTTTGTACATTTTTTAAACTAGTGTTATTTTTGATTTAACAAAATCGGTAAAAAAGGGTAAAAAACTCCTAGTTGCCGCAGAAGGATAAAATCGCTCATCGAACACCATAATTTTTCCCTTCCCAACACTTCTCTCAAACATACTACCCCCTTTTTCAACTCTCATACAAATTTGATATTTTTATCATTTATTTTTATTTTAAGCGAAGTTTTATTAAAATTTTCTAAGTAAATCAATCCCTCATACTCATAACATTAGTGAATTCAGCATCATTTGAAAATAAACGAAAAGCTAAAAATAGAAAAATGTTCATTTGCAAATGTAAAATAAGCTAACAGAGTATCATTATGCTCCTGGAGGCTATCCACCAAGAATTTGCTGCTTGGTTTGTTTGACAACCAAATTTTGTGTCCTTTTGGCCATGCACTGCTTACGTTCCGTATGAAATAATAATAAATTTACCTGCGTCATTCAAATTTTCTTTATTTTGTTTTTTATCTTTTTCTACATTTTACATTTTATTCACTACACTTATCCCTGGTCTCTTTGGCTTTGTTGGTAGTAGTGTACTGGATTTCATTGTATTTATTTTTTTTTATATTTTTCGAGTCCCCAGTCAATTTAGTTGTCGCACTGTCCAAAATTTATGACTTCAGTTTCATATTTTTTTGTATTTTGCATTTATTTTTGGTATGTGTATCCATCCAATCGATAACATAAATCGATTGCGACATTGTTATCGCTGCCATAAGCAAGTGCATTTATTTTGGTTTTTTTTTTTTTGGCTATACGCCAGCGTTTAATGTTACCAGATTAACTGTGACAACGTTTTTTGCTGTAAATACATGGAGTATACGACAGCTGGCCAAAATTATGCATCGGATAGCAGTTTGTTTTTTGCTGTATTAACAAAAAAAAAAAAAAAATAAATCTGATAAAGTGAAAAATTCAGCTTGCAAGCAATATTGGCAATTGAAATTTAAATAAAATAGTTGGGTGTAGTACAGGCTTGAAGCTGACTTCTCTTATCGAAATCTGCTGTTAAGTTTTTACATTGTTCTTTTTCTCAGTGCAAAAGTGAAATTAGTTTATTCAGATTCTACTTGAAAATAAGCCGACTTTCGGATAAACCATCATAAGCATTTTGCTAAATCGCGGCCTTTTTGTGATGGGGAAATTTAAGCAAAATAAAAGAGTTACTATCCATTAGATAGTATCGATTACCATACAGAAAAAAAAGTTCACTGTAAGCCCCCCATTTTAAAAGCTTATAGGTTTTGATTTTTAAGGAAAAAATTTTTTTTTTTTCGACCTCTAAATAATAAGCTATTTGATTTTTTCATATTGCTCCTCCATTTGATGGATCATCAAGTATGGTATATATGAAATGTTTTTTTCGACTAGTTGTACTCATTATCTCAGTTTCTACCACCCTAAGGTGCCAAAAGCACTTCATAAAATTAAAGTTGCAATTGAAGAAGTTATAGCGAATCGAAAACTTCAGTTGAAAAACCGATCCTAAGACTATGCAAGGCTTATTTTTTTATTTATTTGCTTACTGTTTGAAATGTTAAATGTTAAAAAAAGAATATTGCATAGTTTTAGGGGCGATTTTCGTTTTTGAAACATCCTGTTTTTCATATTTTGTACTGATGTTTTAGATTCTCTGCTACTTTTAAATTTCAACAATTTGAGGAAACTTTGTTTAGATGAGTTTTATGACTTTTATGGGCTTCATTTCTATGAAGTGCCCTTGGCACCTAAGGCTGGTAGAAACTGAGTACAACTAGTCGAAAAAAACATTTGAGATAACTTCTTCTATGAATAAAATATAGCCCATATTGAGACATTTACAACGTTATACCATACTTGATGATCGGACATAAAATTGCATATTATTTTTTTTTTAAAAATCAAAATTGATAAGCTTTCAAAATGGGGTGCTTACAGCGAACTTTTTTTTTTGTGATAGTATCTATGTATTATCCATTCAATTTGAATGAAGTACTTTGCCTCAAAAGTTCAGCGCGATCGGCGTTGATTGACAGGAAAGTTGATTTGATTTCACTGTTGAGTTTTGGTCTCCTGACCGTTAAATGTTCCTATTTAAATTACGTACTTACTTTCTCTTAACACTTCCGATCTTAATCTTTAATTCACTAATCAAAAGACAATTTTATTAACTCTAAATTAAGGCAGGTTTTCACCTTGTGGGGTCAAAAAGTGCTCTTTTTTTAAGAATTTTTTTTGAGAAAACGGTTAAAGATACAGCGCTGAAATTTTCGTCTGAATATGACCATATATTTATTCAAAGAATACAATTTTTGAACTTGAAAAAATCCAAAAAGGGGGGGGGAGGGGGCGCCCATTGGTGGCGGCATGCATTTTGTTCCCGTGCAGGGTTGGCTCAAAACCCGTGATCTGAAACAAAAAAACCGAACACATTCTTAATTAGTATCGTATAATCTATCAAATGACCCTCAATCATGAAAAAAAAATCAAAATTCCAAAAGTTATGAGGTTTTGAAAAAAAAAAATGTGAATTTTCGCATTTTTTTCTGTACTGATTATTTTTTTAAATAAACAATTTCCAATATTTTTGGCTGGTTATGGGTCATTTGTTAGAAAAAACCCTAGGGAACATTTAAAAAAATGTTGGTGACGATTGGTTCATTGTAGCGTCTTCAATCCTGCACGTAAGGTCCAAAAACATGGTTCTGAGAAAAACGCGTTTAAAGTGTCAAAGCGCGCTCGGCCGGTGCTCGACAGTGCTCTATGTAACGGGCTATAACTTTCGAAATTTTTCAGATTTTGATCTGAAACTTCTACAGCACATTTTTGGAACATATATCTACACGATAAGACAAAAAAAAAAATTCGATTTTTTTTGACCCCACGAGGTGAAAACCTGCCTTAAGCTTATATAGTTTACAAATCTTATTCTCGAATAATAATCTTGAACAATATAATGATCTTCACTATATAATTCTGCTTATCTCACTACTTTCTCTTGGAGGTTGGAATGCATCATATCTCATGGTTGAACTCTTCATGGTCATCAAAAGATATGCCTAAAACTATGCCATATTATTGATGCCACAATAACGTAACATATAATATTTAAGAGATGCTTCAACTGAGCATCGCATGTGGTTTTAACCCACAACATCACCTAGAACCTTTCATATGTACTTTAAGGTGTGTTGACAAAATTAAAAAAGTGTTTTCTTTTAATATCCGAAACATGTTCTTTGGCATATTGAAGACATTTCCCAAATTATTTTGACTTTGTATATTAGAATTTTTTGAGGTGAAAGCATAATTTTTTGTACTGAAAACTTCTTTGATCGGCTTAATAGCCCGGCAAAGAAATTCACAAAAATTGCACGTAAAAAATTATAAAATTCTACATTTAATAAATTCAGAATGGTCATTGACTTTGACTTAAAAGCAGTTAAACTTTTAAAATATTAATTCCAGTATAATATTTGAATTTAGAAATTCGAAAACATTAGGTGTTACCTTTTTGAACTCATTTAGTAGTAATAATTCAGAAATTTTTTTTGAAACTAAAAACAAACAGTAAAGTGAAGTGAAAATATAAAAATAAAAAATAACATAATATCAGGATTCATGTCAAATAGGTGGTACGCTTGAAAATTGTAAACTATTCCTCTTGCCGAAATTAATCTTCTGAGGCATCGAGTATTTTCTTCTGACGCAGAATTTAAAATTTTTTGATGAACTAGCTTTGTAAATTTCTTTTCGGCTTATGTAGTCAAAAAATTCTAGTCCACGAAAGGTTTTCATAAGGGTGAATATATTTTATGAATAGTCTTATATTGTAAGTCCGAAGAACATGTTTCAATGTTAAAAAAAAAAAAGTCTTCTGGAAACCATTGAAATATATTCCTTGGATTATTGCTAGATTTTTCACAAAATATGTTGACACTGATGCAAACTTTTATAATGTTGATTTTGTTTTGTTGGACTCAAAACAGAAAATTTGTATGGACTTCCTTTTCATTACAAACTTAGAGAAGATGTGTGTACCTTGGTGCTATTGTCAGTTTTTTCATTGTGCTGATTTTCAAAAAAAAAAGGTTCTTTAGTTTAGTTTTCGATTAAGTTATAATTTTACATTGCTTACAGCATCAAATGCCGTGTTACACCATGCAAGTGTTTAACGATCTGAAAAATCCATAGCAGAAAGTCATCGTACACGTGCAGCTGTTGAGCGGTAATCGACACGCAGACTGAGGTACACTCGGACAAAGGTACACAAATCTCCCCTATAAGTTCTGCATAAAGTGTTTAAACAAAATTGATCTCTGAGCCTTAAAGTACACAAAGTTTTTGTAAAGATTTAAACAACGTAGAGCATAAGAGTATGCTGCTCGTAGTATTTTAAAAATGAAGCATGTTTTAAGTTTATGTGTTAATCGGGTGATAGTTAGAATTTTGAAATTTATAACTATTTCTAAAATCAATATCCTGAGACAGAGAGCAATTTTGCGAAAAAACTCTTGATGCAGAACTTATACATTTGTAATGAACTACTTTTATGAATTTATTTTTTCTCGTAATGTAGCCAAACAAAATAGTTTTCCATACAAATATTAATTATTGTGTCAAAAACCTAATTTGTAATAAAAATCAAAATAAATTTAAATATAAGCAACAGAATTTGATATAGGAAGCAAGACACGCCAAGCGTACCAGCTGAACATTTTTTTGGCCCCGACTTCGCTCAAATTTGCAATTTGCTAGTTCCGCTGTGCAAGAACAATGATCCGGGAGGATTTGGTTCGAGTACCTTTTGTTGCAAAAATACAGGGTGTTGAAGTTGGCGTTCTTAGTCATTTTCATGAAAAGGATGTTTTTTCAAAAATTTATAGCATTCACCAAAGTTTATAAATTGATATATCTAAATAACTGATCCAGTTAATTTTTGAGTGTTCTTTTTATAAAAACCCCACGCTAAATTTTTTTAAAAGTATTTAAAATTAAAGCATAACTTATAAGCTTCAAAATGATGGCTTTTGAATGCCCGCGGCAGGCACAACTCTTTGCTTACTCAAGAGGAAGTCATCTTACGAAAAAAGTGCACTAAGCATAAAATACTTAGAATCGTCCAAGAAATACGTGTGAATTTTATGGATTTTTTTAAACTTTTTTTTTTAATAACTTGTATTTTTTCTTAAAAAATTATTCAAAAAAAAAAAAAATTTTTTCTAACTTTCCAAAAAATTCTCAAATGTTTCTTGGACGATTCTAAGCATTTTATGCCTAGTGCAGTTTTTCGTAAGATGCCATCCTCTTGAGTTAACAAAGAGTTTTGCCTGCCGCGGGTAAAGTATCAAAAGTATTTTTAAGTTAAAAACTAGTAAGGGTGTTACCTTTGGCCTGGCTAAACATTAAATACCCTACACAGCAGCATTTTGAAAATTTTGCTAATATAGGAGGTGCCACGCCTTCCAAATTCACCCAGTTTTTCTCAGAGTTTGCATTTATAGTTCTAAGTATTTAAGTGAAATTTGGTTGGATTATCTGAAAAAATATTTTCAGAATAGCGTTTTGAAGCTTTTGCTTACATGGAAGGAGCCACGCCCTCTTGTCCGATTTTATCCAGTTTTTGCTTAAAGCTTGCATTTATAGTTTTTAGTGTCCGAGTCAAATCTACTTTGATTATCTCAAAAAACACTTTCAGTACAGCGTCTTGAAGCTTTTGCTTATATGAGAGGTGCCACGCCCTCTTGTCCGAATTCGACCAGCTTTTTCTCAGAGCTTGCGCTGACAATTCGTAGTACTTATGTGTATTTTGGTTGCATTGTTGTCAAATATACTCCAAAATTTGCATTTTGAAGATATTTTTGTATGGGCGGTAGGAGTGTCCGTTGACCGATTTAGCTCATTTTCAATCTCCCGAGCTAACTTTGACGACGGAGGCTGTGTACCAAATTTCATTGAATTATCTTGCTTAGTTTTCCCAAAAAATGTATTTCCACACACAGCCGTTACCCAGCCAGCCACCCAGCCAGCCAGCCAGCCAGCCAGCCAGCCAGCCAGCCAGCCAGCCAGCCAGCCAGCCAGCCAGCCAGCCAGCCAGCCAGACAGACGGACATGGCTATATCGCCTCAGGAGGTGACGCTGATCAAGAATATATATACTTTTCCATATCTGCCACGCCTCCTTCTCTGCGTTACAAACGGAAGGACAAAGTGAATATACCCTGGGTGTAGGGTATAAAATGTTGGTGAAAAAAGTTTTTATCACGAAGTAATATTTTTTTATAAAAAGAACACTTAAAAGTGAATGAGACCAGTTACCTAAATTATAAATTTACAAACTTTCGTGTAAGCTATTAATTTTTGAAAAAACACCCTTTTCATGAAAATGACTAAAACCGCCAACTTCAACATACTGTATTTTAACAACAAAATATAAATACTAAAACCTCCCGGATTATTGTTTTCGCACACCGGAACTGCCAAATTTAAGCGAAATTGGAGATAAAAAAATTTTCAGCTGGTACGTTTGGCGTGTTTTCTTTATAAATAACTTTTTATTTTACCTCAGAGCCGCCGATTCCAAATTTGGCTGTTTTTTTTTTTCTATTACATCTAAGATCCGTATTATCCTTGAATTAAATTGCAGAAAACGTTATTTTCAAACATATGGCATCCATCCAGAAACTAGTGTTGTTAATTTTTGTTGGTGGCATTAAATAGTCCTGATCTTGTTCTTTAAACTATAACCTTCACTTTTCCAATTAGATCATTACTTTCCGAGATATCATCCATTGAAGTAAGGTTATACAAATTTAATAAGTCTTTAACAGGGTCTGGCGATACCTTTACTTCAATGGATGATACAGTCTGTTAAATAAGAGCGTGGTCATTGTTGTGAGAAAATGAAAATACCCATTGCGAAAATTCTTTTTAATATTGATTTATTTGATCGAAAACTTCAATGCAAATACATTAATAGCAGGTCCAATCACTCCCAGCATCAATTATAGCTTGACATCTTCGCGACATACTTTGAACAAGATTTTGCGCATACTCTTCTGAAAACGACCTCCAAATTTTGTGAATGCGTCGAACCAGCTGTTTCAAGTTTGTTGGTGGGTGTGGTCCAGGCATGCCTGATGATAGGAAAGGCCCAAAAAGAGGATTCATCAGTGAAGATAACGTTGCCCCAGTCACGATCCAAATTGTCTTTGGCCCATTCAAGACGTTTTTGGACATGTTTTTCACTGAGCATCGGTTTTTGCAAAGTTCTTCGGTATTTCACACTATTTGCAATCAAATGATTACGAATAGTTCCGTGGGAGATATTCAAACCTTTTTGGGACAATTTCGAAGCACCTTCACGCAAAGTTAATGTTGGATTTTTCGAAAATAGAGCACAGATCAGTTTTTCCTGTTTTTCCGTCACTACACCGACAGACCCGCGATTTGGAAAGTCATCGACATTTTTTACTTCTTTGAAGCGATTCACCCACTTACTCACAAACTGTTTCGACTTTTGCATATACTTCGCAGCCGCCGCTTGGGTCATTTTGGGACCTTTGGGGTGCAAACACAAAAAAACGGCTTCAAAGCGCGACGCGTACGCGGTACTCATTTTGGAAAAATGCTGAGAACGCATTGAAAACAGTGGTCAGCTGATTCACTTTCACGAAGCATGAAGGACAATACTGCCCTCTGTGTGAGAAAAAAAAATTACAGCATTATACTTTACCGATCGCGAGTAATTTAACAGACTGTATTTCGGAAAGTAACTATCGAATTGGAAACGTTAAAAACATATTTTAAAGATGAAGATCAGAACTATTTAATGCTGCTCACAGAAATGAGTTGCACGATTTCCTGGATGTACGCCATATGCATAAATAAATTTTTCCTAAACAAATGCAACAGCCTACTGAAAGCGAATGAAATGCGTTTATTAAAAATATTTTTATTTGGATTAAAAAGATTTCAATTGAAATAACAAAACAACAAAAATTTTAAAATAAAAAATCAAATTATATCATGAACCAACTGAAAAGAAAAGGTTATTATTTTCATTTAAATATTTTCCCCGAGTTGCATTTAACATAAATACGTAGCATGCGTTTGTGTTTAATAACACAATATTAAAAATTATATGCACTGTATGTGTGTGTGTGTGCGTGCATGCCATACCACATTGTCCTTCTTATTATCGTGGTGCACACATACGCAAATGCGCTCGTACGTAATCATACAATGCCCATTTGGCTGTATAGGGCTGTCATTTATTTCTTGATTTCGATTTCAATTAAAATGGAGATAAGCAGCAGCATCAGAGGCAGCAACAGCAACAAATGCATCTCGTCTGTGACATTTCATTTTCGAAAAACCGTCATCATAGTGCCATAGCGCATACCAAGTGGCTTAATTAAACGGCTCAGTTCAGTGGCGCAAGAAAATATCGTTGCACCAGGCAAAAGGATGTAATTTTTTTGTGTGTTATTTTTTTTTTTTTAAATATTCACTTGTTGTACAGTGGGGTATGTTATGTGTAAAACTGAATATTGTGAGTGATAGCTTCTCGAAGACAGACATATTTATTTCGCGTATAACATGTAGTATGAGTAAAATTTAAATAACATACACTTTCTGCGATTGTGAGCAATCAATAAGATAGAAAGAGAAGAAATTTGACCAAACTGAAGAGCTATCTGTTGAATAAATGGTGATTTTTTGAGTTTTTTTGTGTAAAATTTTCAAACCTGAATATCTTGAAAATGTTAATATAGCGCTTTTTAAGCTTCATTTGTGTGAAACATCCCACTGTTCTGTCACTTGGTGGCATATTTATGACGTGCTTTTGATGTCATGCATAATGCGGGGATCTGTGCAATGTGTGTGCATTGTGCAGGACCTCGTTTTTGTTCTTCGCCCTTTTATCCTCTTTAACTTTTTGCTGCTTTTTTTAATTGTCTTTTTGTCTTAATTCTCCGTACGCTGAGCTGAATTTTATTTCTCTCTCTGTTCTTCATTTTTCAACTCGCATGCATCAGTGAATTGCCTGCGCGTTGACTGACTGACGCGCGATGCATGCACACTAGCGGATGAATGTCCTGGCGATGATGATACTGATGATGATGACGATGACGAGAGCATACATTCATAGATTACAAACACACACATGCATACGCACAGCGAAGGACATCCGTCCGTGCAGATCACAGTGTTGCAGTGCGTTGCTTTGCGTATGCATAATGCATGCGACTCAAAGCATTAATGAACAAAATGCTACAATGGCAAGGATGTGCCGTAGGGAAGGATGCACGCTATTATACGGCATTATTTTGACGCATTCAGCTTTAAATATACAAACAATCGCAGGGTAATGCATACAAAGCACAAATATGTATTAAAGACCCCTCTACGGTTATTGGTGAAATTTAAAAGAAATTATGATTTGTAAGCAAAGATAATGTTAGTAAGTTTTGCATTATAATAAAAAAGGAGTTTACGCTTCAAACAGATACCATTTTATGGACAAATAAGTCAGAATGTCATCCATTTATGCATATTCTCTCAAAAGGCAGGATGTACTATCTATGCGTTGTTTTTCCTCTACACAACAACGGCGGCAGCAGAAGTGAAGCAAGCAATCAAAACTCTATAATTGGCCCAGAGGGGTAGCTTTCTACTGCTAAACTAAAATAGTCATTTCTATTAAACCACTTAGAAACTCTAAAATCTATTTATTGAGATGTGTCTGATCTTTGGAATGTTGGCTATTATTTATGTATAATGTTGACCTTGGGTTCACCACACTCCCACCGCCCTCTCATATTTACAGAAAGTCTTCAAGAAGACCATTTTTGAAAAAAAAAAAAATTTATATATTTTAATCTTCAAAATGATAATATCAGCACTCGTTTCATGTTGCCAAAGAATAGTAGTTTCAGCATGTGAAAAAATAATTCAAATCGCGATTGCTGTGTTTCAGATATCCGATGTCAAAATTGCTGGGGTAGTTTTCTACTCCTTGCGCCAATGTGTGCACCTTTCGGATAATTTTGACGTTTTTTGAAAGCGGCGCCATAATTTGTGAGCAATATATATCCTGATTCCAAATATTGAAGACTTTTGACATGATTAAAATGATGCCGTAACCAGTTTTGTTATATCACGTCAGAATTTTGAGATATTCTAGTTTCAAATTGAAAAGTAGCTGTGTTTTGAGCGTTTTGCTTTGAAGTGCATAATATGGCCATTTGATTACATGGTCATGGATTACAGGAACATGCATGGGTTTCAATGAAAGTAAATGGAATACGTAGAACATAAAACAGTTTTTGAAACAATTCATCAGTTTAGTGTGGTTTCTTTTTTGCTAATGCCAGAATTTTATCCTAGAAAATATGGTCTTTTTATACTAAGAACTTAATATGGTTATTTGACCACCGTAATGGTCCACTGGAACATAAAAAGATTTCAATAAAACCAAATGGGAACCATAGAAAATAAAATAGTGTTCAAAGCAATATATCAGTTTAGTATACAGATTGTTTTTCCTACTGCTAGGATTTTATCCTTGAAAATAGGAAATTTTTATATTAAGAACCCAATATGGCCACTTGGTTACCTGTCATGGACCACTGAGACATGAGTGGATTCCAATAAAACTAAATGTGATCTATAGAACATGCAACAGTGTTTGAAACAGTATATCAATTTAGTGTAGCTTCGTTTTTCTAATGCCAGGATTTTACCCTTGAAAATAAAGACTTTTTATGCAAAGAACCCAATGTGGCTAATTGTTCACCTGATAATGCATCACAACTACTGGAACATCAAGGGATTCTATTGAAACCAAATGGGATGTATATGACATAAAATAGTGTTTGAAACAGTAAAGTTTAGTTTTTTCATCCGAAACCAGAATTTTTTGATTACTTGGTCGCGTGTGTGGGTTTGATTGAAACTTTACAATTTTTTCAAAAAAGTTGCAAAAACTTTACAAAAACCAGTTTTATTCCGAATTGAGTATACATATGTATTGTCTCATGGGGTAGAAAAATACTCCAACCGTAACTCGAAAACCATTTGAGGTATCCAGAAAATTCGAATGGATTTTTCTTGAATAGGACCAAATTAGGCTGTCTTCTAAAATTCACAAAAAAATGTAAACGGGATCGGGTACCGGGCCAATATGGGCTAAATAGAATTTTTTCTAAACATCAAGATGAATTATGCTTAAAGTTACAAAAAGCCTTCTTCTTCCAAGCCTTCAATTTATTTTGGCGGAATACCGAATGTTAAGCCGAAGGCATTCTTTTCGCCAAAACTGGCCGAATCCAGTAAATTGGCTGGACCCTATGGTCTTGGTCACAATATTTGTCAAGACCAATAATGCTTTTCAGTCTTGGTAGTTTATAGTTAATAGCTGTTTCACGACCGTTTCGAGGATAAGATCATCTCTCAATTTGAAATTTGGCATCTTAAGAACCCAACTGCTTTAGAAAAATAAGGTTTCGTCTTATGGTTTTTCAATGCATAATGCAATATATTACTGCTTCGAAGTTTTATACATCAAGACAATTTTGAGATATTTCAACAAAATTGGAAAAAGCCAAAAAATACCCCTTGATATAACTGGCGGGTAATGTGATATATTGATTTCGGGTACACATTATGGAAAATTACCACAGCCTGCAGTAAAACTAGTAAGGGTGTAAAATTTGGCCTGGCCAAACATTAAATACCCTACACTGCAGTATTTTTAAAGTTTTGCTCATATGGGAGGTGCTACGCCCTCTTGTCCGAGTTCACCCAGTTTTTGTTCAGAGCTTGCATTTATAGTTTTTAGTGTCTGAGTGAACTTTGGTTGGATTATCTCAAAAAACTCTTTCAGTATAGCAATTTGAAACTTTTGCTTATATGGGAGGTGCCACTTCCCCTTGTCCAATTTCACCCAATTTAGTTATGAGCTTTCTCAAAAAACACTGTCAGTATAGCGTTTTGAAGCTTTTGCTTATATGGGAGGTACCACGCCTTCTTGTCCGAGTTGGTCCAGTTTTAGCTTAGAGAGTGCATTTATAGTCTTAAGTATTTGAGTGAAGTTTGGTTGGATTATCTCAAAAAACTCTTTCAGTATAGCATTTTGAAACTTTTGCTTATATGGGAGGTGCCACGCCCCTTGTTCAATTTCACCCAGTTTTCGTTGAGAGCTTTCATTTATGATTTTTAGTGTCTGAGTCAAATTTGGTTTGAATATCTCAAAAAACACTGTCAGTATAGCGTTTTGGAACTTTTGCTTATATAGGAGGTACCACGCCTTCTTGTCCGAGTTCGTCCAGTTTTAGCTTAGAGAGTGCATTTATAGTCTTTAGTATTTGAGTGAAGTTTGGTTGGATTATCTCAAAAAACTCTTTCAGTATAGCATTTTGAAACTTTTGCTTATATGGGAGGTGCCACGCCCTCTTGTCCGAATTTGCTCAGTTTTTTCTCAGAGCTTGCGCTAACAATTCGTAGCATTTGTGTGTATTTTGGTTGCATTGTCGTGAAAAATACTCCTAAAATTGCATTTTGATTATATTTTTTATATGGGCGGTAGGCGTGTCTGTTGACCGATTTTGCTCATTTTCAATCCCCCGAGCTAACTTTGATGATGGAGGCAGTGTACTAAATTTCATTGAAATGTCTTGTTCAGTTTTCCCAAAAAGTGTATTTCAACACACAGCCAGCCACCCAGCCAGCCAGCCAGCCAGCCAGCCAGCCAGCCAGCCAGCCAGCCAGCCAGCCAGCCAGCCAGCCAGCCAGCCAGCCAGCCAGCCAGCCAGCCAGCCAGACAGACGGACATGGCTATATCTACTCAGGAGGTGACGCTGATCAAGAATATATATACTTTTCTATATCTGCCACGCCTCCTTCTCTGCGTTACAAACGGAAGGACAAAGTGAATATACCCTGGGTGTAGGGTACACAGAGCAAAAAATGACCCCTAAAAATAAGAAGATTGTCGTATTAACCCATTTTACTATGAATTCCTATTAAAAATAGAAAACAATATGAACTTTCCATAGAGAAATCTCTATGAATTTACTTGAAAAATCTTCTTAAAATTTTAAAAAGATTTTCGTATCATTTCTATATGGAATATAACATAGAAAGATGTAAGTAACGTGAGGAACTTATTATTTTCTAGTTATAAGGAGAATATCGTATAAAATGTTTTTTTTTTTTTTTTTTTTTGTTTTGATTTGGCAGAACTCTTATCTATTTATTTATTTTGTTTGGGGAATGTCGGCAGGACGGAGGCATTTAAGAAAATACAATGTAAGTAATTTTATTTTGTTATATAAATCATCTTTACCATCAACTTATCCTTACAGAATGAAATACGATGGGTCGTCATCGAAAAAGCTCCAATTGTTCATTAAATAGACGCGTATGGAAAACCTGGCAGCCGAATTATGACAACATAAAATGGAACAAAAGTAAGAAGATATATCTATGGTTTTCATTCAAGAAGAAAGTCACATCAAAACCATAGAGAAAAACTAATATAAATTTCTGTTGCCATTTATATGAAAATCTTATAGTATTAAGAAGAAAACTTACTGTTTTTTCAAAAGATTTCTCATAAAATTAAGAAGAAATCGTATTGAAAACGATGAGATTTCTTCTTAATATTACAAAGTTTTCATATAAATGGCAACATAAATTTTAAGAAGATTTTCTCTATGATTTTGATGTGACTTTCTTTTTGGATGAAAACCATAGAGATATTTTCTTACTTTTGTTCCATTTTATGTGGACGATTTGGCTCTGTGTATAAAAATAAAAATAATATCGATACCTCCAAGGTAAAAGTTGGTAACTCAAGTTACCAACTTTTTACGGGACAGCGTTTTTCGAAATCTTCACATTTGGTTCCATCTTGTGTCAAATTTTGGTACCTCTAGGTTGAAATTTGAAGGCCTGGGCGCTATTTTTGAAGTCACAACCTAAATTTATTTTATATAGGTTTTCATACAAAAAAACAAAAAAGTTAAAATACAAAAATGCTTATTACTCAAAACTACGATTTTCGAGTTACCAACTTTTACGTTGGACGTATCGATATATATTCCAAAGAAAATTAAATTTATAAATAAAGTTAAATGCAAACAAACATATGCACAGTAGCTATGGGCTACTTTGTATGGACATTTTTAAAAGATAACTTTCTATACCCTGCGGTGGCTTTTTATGTAAGGTTTGATAAAAAGTGAGTAAGCCAAAATTTGGAGGGGGTGGAATGGGTCTAACCCTTGCCAGATTTGAGTCAAAATTCGAGTTTCGGGGGTAAAATTTTGAAAAAAGCTCCTAACTGCCAATCAGTTGCACTTACAGGCATAAAATGTATGACCAACCCACATTAAATTTTCCACCCCAACATTTTAACCGAACATAATTGCCTCCTATCTTCACCCCTTAGGGTCGCTCTCATATAAGCCTTAATTTTCATGACATTTTTATAAAATCGACCTCCACCACCCCCAGGCTGCCCCTGCATTGTTCAAAAGTATAACCTACCCCCATTATTTTTTCCACCCCATCATTTTCACGAAACATACTTACCCCCTATCTCCACCTCCTAGGGGTGGTCGCATACAAAAATACTCATATTTATGTTAATTAATAAACATTTTTGCTCTCATCACCCCTACTGCCCCCATAGTGCTACTTACGAAGGTAAAATGTATAACCGACCTCCATTCATTTTTCCATCCCGACAATTTTACTTAACATACTTGCCCTCTATCTTCGTCCTTTATCTTTACCGGATGGTATGATCGGCACACCCAGTTACTGCTCGTTTCCGTCATATGTGATACGCGTTTTTTTTTTTTTTTTTGAATTCAAAACCACTGTAACTGTGTCAATTAATTTTAGTAACAGAACAAATATTAGTACACCAGTATAAAGTCGCACCCCGGAGTGCTTTTGTATGAGAGCATCCCTAGAGAGCGGAGATAGAGGGCAAGTATGTTTAGTAAAATTGTCGGGCTAGAAAAACTATTGGGGGTCGGTCATACATTTGACCTTCCTAAGTAGCACTATGGGGGCAGGGGTGAGGAGAGAAAAAATGTTTGTAAATTAACATAAATATGAGTATTTTTGTATGGGAGTACCCCTAGGGGGTGGGGATAAGGAGTACGTATGTTTCGTGAAAATGATGGGGTGGAAAAAATAATGGGGGTAGGTCATACATTTTATGCCTGTAAGTATAACTGATTTGAAGTTAGAAGCTTTCTTCAACATTTTACCCCCGAAACTCGAACTTTGACTCAAATCTGGCAAGGGTTAGACCCACCCCATCCCCTCCAAATTTTGGGTCACTTAATTTTTAATCGAACCTCACGTTAAAGACCACCGCAGGGTATAGAAATCGAAAGATTGTTATTAAGCCCATAGCTAATGCACAGCCTTGGACAAATTACTTTAACACGTTGAGTGCCACACTTGAGTGTGTACTGCCGGTACACACTAAAACTTCCCCAGTGTGCCGTGTGTACCGCCGGCGGTGCACAGTCATATGCGAACTTAATGCAATATATATTCTGAAGCACTGCAGTAAACCAAAAAATTTGTGTATTTTATCACAGAGAAAAATTTATTTTTGGGTAGAGTTTTGAAATTGTTACGATATCTTTTATTTAAAAAGAATTACAATAGTTACATAAAAGAGGACCAAAAAAAAAAAAAATAAATTTATTGGAACAAAACTAACAAAAGTAAAAATTACATTCAATTAAAGGATATTAATAATCTATATATAAATAGGCAAACGAAATCGGTTAGGTCCCTGTTTCTATACCTAAGTCTCAACCGATTTGCTTGATTTTTTTTTTGTTGGAAAGGTTGTGAGGAGGAGCAGTGCATAGGACTATATATTTTTTTAAAGTAGGCGGTGCCACGCCCCTAAATGAAAAAAACGCTCTCACAGCTAAACCGCTGCATCGATTTTAATGAAATTTGGTACGGAGGTAGAATTAGCACTAAGGAATGATAATATGACCATAATGCTTTCAGTGGGCGGTGCCACGCCCTTAATTGGAAAAAACGCTCTCACAGCTAAACTGCTGCATCGATTTTAACGAAATTTGCTATGGAGATAGGGTTAACACTAAGGAACGATAATATGACCATTATGTTTTCAAGTGGGCGGTGCCACGCCCCTAAATGAAAAAAATGATCTCACGGCTAAGCCGCTGCATCGATTTTAATGAAATTTGGTACGGAGGTAGAGTTAGCACTAAGGAACGATAATATGACCATTATGTTTTTCAGTGGGCGGTGCCACGTCCCTAAATGAAAAAACACTCTCACAGCTAAACCGCTGCTTCGATTTTAACGAAATTTGGTATGGAGATAGGGTTAACACAAAAGAACGATAATATGACCATTATGTTTTTCAGTAGGCGGTGCTACGCCCCTAAATGGAAAAAACGCTCTCACAGCTAAACCGCAGCATCGGTTTCAACGAAATTTGGTATGGAGGTAGGATTGGCACTAAGGAACGATAACATGACTATTATATTTTCAGTGGACAGTGCCACGCCCCTAAATGGAAAAAACGCTCTCACGGCAAAAATACTGCATACGATTTTTATGAAATTTGGTATAGAAAGATATCAAAAACTGTTTGCTCTTTAGTAGGAGTTACACGCCTCTAAATGGAAAGTATGATATTGTACTTAGCTGCTGCACCGATGCAGATAACCTGAACCCTAAGGAAGAATATTAAAAGCTTTTTGTGTTTTATCGACCAAGGAAGGGTATAAAAACTTTTTCCTTTGTTTTGTGGTCAAATCGAAATGGTCGAATTTCGGCCACAAGGCGAACTCTAGTAAAAACTAATAACTAATGCGTTGTGTTGAAACATTCCAGGCAAAAGGTGGATTATAATCCATAATAATTATAATAATTATTTATACACTTATTTCAAAATGTTGCAAACTTTTTGGTTGTTTTTATTGCTTCTTCACCTCAAGATGTATATTTTATTTGAATGATGGCATTGTGGTCAAATATTTTCAAGAAACCTGCAGTGAACAAGTACTAAGATAATTTGGTTTCACTCATGTGCCACGTGTACCGCCGGCTGTCACGCTATTTTACAGGACAAATAACACTTTTAAGCACAAATCTCTTTCCACAAACTTATACCCCTATAGATCAATATTCAACAGTTATTACAAGTCGACATTTTTTCATACATATTGAATTTGTATGGTGGCACCTGGTGATAGACATTTTTTTTGTATGGTGGCACAGCGCTACAAGTAAAGTGTGTACCGCCGGCGGGTGGTACACATGGCACTCAACGTGTTAAATTAGTACAAAGAGTTTAATGTGTGGATAGAAGCAACGATGTTTATTCTTAGCACTGATGGGTCCTAGTATTCCAAAATAACATGAACCAATAACATTTTTTTGCAAATTGCAATAGAATTTTTTATTTATTTCTTTTTTTCAAATTGTTTTGGTTCTTTTCTAAACACATATATCAAAAGGTATAAGCATCAAGTATTATTTTTCAATTAAACTATACTGCAAGGCTAAATACTGGCCTATCCTTTTTGCGTCTGCGTGGTGTACGCTTCTTCTTGGGTTGCGCCAACATAGCCAAGTGTTGCTCTCTGGTCAATGATTTGCGATCGACAACCAATTTTCCTCTATATGAACGTGGTGTTTTTTGACTTTCCGTATCCGTCAATCGGTTAGTGCTTGATCTTTTCATTTTCAGCCTGAATGGAGTATTCAACTTCATATTTGTCGTATCTACAGAAAGATTATGGATTGCTTTATTCAGGTGAGTACCATTACAATTTACATCACTATTAGTTGGCTTTCGGTAAATGACATCGTTAGAGCCCCTATTCATTCGGCTCCTGTTAATTGAATTTATTTTCCGTTGGTTCTCGTGACTTGGTTTGCTTCTAAAGGGGTTGCTCCTCACATGTTCTTGTACATTTGTTGCCACTTTACTACTGCCATTGCTATGGATTTTGGATTTATTACTTTTATTTAAATCCTTATTCTTTGTTTGAATGGACATGTGTTCAATTGGCTTCTCTTTTGTTATGCTTCGTCTATCCGAGAGTTTCCTTGCGCTGGGCGGTTGCAAATCCTCTGATTTACTGCGTTGTCTACGCACATTGATAGGGCCAATTCGATCCAAAGTTTGTTTGTGTTCACTTTGAATTTCTGGAAATTTTGATGGCATAATTGTTGCTGTTGTTGTTGCGAAAAATAATTCTTTGCTTAAAAATTTTGAAAATTTCCTAAGAAAAATTCGATTTGCCTCAATTGAAAATTAATAGAAAAACTGAAAAATATTTATGCCAAGCTGTGATTTTTATTGAAATTTATAAATGATGTTGCTGTAATTGGAATTTTTTTTATATTCACTTTGTCCTTTCGCTTGTA
The DNA here is from genome assembly GCA_951812925.1 of Calliopum simillimum. Lineage (NCBI taxonomy): Eukaryota > Metazoa > Arthropoda > Insecta > Diptera > Lauxaniidae > Calliopum > Calliopum simillimum. The sequence continues at coordinate 89,972,078 of OX638369.1, read as the reverse complement.
ATGCATAGAAGGAGGCGTGACAGATATGGAAAAGTATATATCTGTATGTTTGATCAGCGTTATCCTCTGAGCCATGTCCGTCTATTTATTTACCTGCGAAAATCACGATTATGGGGAAAACGAAGCTATAGAAGGTCAAGAATAGAACAAGATTGTGTGAAACATCCTATCCAACGTAGTTAATCGAATCGAATGGTATACATTGAAGGGCATATTGTCAGATTAAAACTACATACAGCAAGGCATCTGCATTTGTGATGTATAAAAAAAAATAAAACTCTTTTTAAGTTTTTTGAAATTCAATTCTCTGAAGTTTTCAACACTTTTGCTTTTTTGCATAAAGTAGGATGGAGACCGTATTTCAAAAAACCAACTAGATGGGTACGAACAGTGGCGTAAAAGTGATGTCAATTTAATTAGTTTCAAAATGACCGATCCAATATGATGCCTTAAAAAATTTAATTTTAATTTTTTCTCGACCATTTTGGATCCGTCATTTTAAATAAAAAACCAAAACAAAGAATCTGGCCAAACACATTAATCTATATGAAGCAAAACACGCCAAGTGTACCAGTTGAAAATTTTTCTGTTTCCGATTTCGCTCAAATTTGTCAATATGGTAGTACCGGTGCGCAAAATCAATAATCCGGGAGGATTTGGTCCTACTACCATTTATTGTTAAAATACAGGGTGTTGAAGTTGGCGTTTTTAGTCATTTTTATGAAAAGGGTGTTTTTGAAAAATTTATATTGGGAATTTGTTGGAAAGTTAAAAAAAATTTTTTTTTTCTTTGATAGTACAGTCATTTGGTAGTTTTACCTGGAAAGTTTTGCGGGATTTTCGCAAGTGAGTTATTTTATAGATTTTGATGTGCTCTTTCAGAATTTCCACTTTACTACCCCGAGCCGTGAGCATAGTAGGGAGCATAGTACAATGTTCAATTTTGAATGATTTTCAAGTCACGATATCTCATGAACGGTAAGTCCGACGAAAAAACCGTTCAGAGAGACCCTTATAGAAAATTAAACGTTCTATAAAATGCGTGAATAATTTTTTTTTTCTAGGACTAACCGTTTTGGTGCTATTTTGAAAAAAAGGTTTTTTCCTTAATTTTAGGTTTGTTGAAAAAATATCTCCTGAACTATAGGTCATGTGATCAAAAAACTAATATGTTACTTGTAGTAGAAGTAATTTCCTATTAATAAATGTTCTTATTTTGAACGTGTAACTTACCGTTCATGAGTTAACGTAATTTTAAGCTCAATACATCACTGTGCCTACTCATAAGCGGCATGCACAATTAACTAATTTTTTTCAAATTTTGAATTAGGATATCTCCTGAATTATAAGTCGCACGGAAACAGTTAAGAAGTCATTTTAATAGAAAATTTTATAAGCTACAAAATTGTTCCACAATATTTTTCTCTTAATGTAACCTTCTCTTTAAATATTTGTAAAAAACTGATTTTAGACGCCTTTTTTGCAATATAGCGGCGCTAGCGATCACGACTCGAGGTAGCAAAGTTGAAATTCTGAAAGAACACATCGAAAACTATTAAATAACTCATTTGCGAAAATCCCGCAAAACTTTCCAGGTAACATAATTTTATTCTCACAAATGATTGTACTATGAATAGTTTTTGAAAAAATTTTGTAAAAAAAAATTTTCAATAATTTTTCAAAGAAAAAAGTTTAAAAAAACTCACACGTATTTCTTGAACGATTCTAAGCATTTTATGCCCAGTACACTTTTTTCGTAAGATGACTTCCTCTTGATTAAACAAAGAGTTTTGTTTGCCACGGGCGTTCAAAAGCCAAAAACTCTCATCTAGCGACCGAATTTCATCTTGAGTTATACATCATTTTAAAGCTTATAAATTATGCTTTAATTTAATTTTTTTTTTAAAAGAAAATCTAATGAGAGTTTTTTTAAAAAAAATTCAAAAGTATTTTTAAGTTTAAAAAATGTTGGTGAAAAAAAATTTTTTCCACCAAGTCATATTTTTGTATAAAAAGAACACTTAAAAATGAATGGGACCAGTTAATTTGGTATATCAAATTACAAAGTTTAGTGTTAGCTATAAATTTTTGAAAAAAAAAACACCCTTTTCATGAAAATGACTAAAAACGCCAACTTCAACACCTTGTATTTTAACAACAAATAATACTAGAACCAAATCCTCCTGGATTATTGTTTTTGCGCACCGGGACTACCATATTGACAAATTTGAGCGAAATCGAAAACAAAAAAATGTTCAACTAGTACGCTTGGCGTGTTTTGCTTCGTATAATAATACGCAAGACAAAAATTAGTCCTACCTTTTTTACTATGTAAGAAATGGAGTACGACTTTGAATTATACACCAGTAGAAAGGTATTCGTGTGTAAATGTGCACGAAGTTAAAATTATTTGAATATTTTGCTATTAAGCCGGGTAAAATGAAATTAAAATTAACAGCGACAAAATTAGCGGTCACAGAGCTGAATAGAGGATACAGCACAAAGAGAAAGACAAAAAGCTGACTGACACTGATCTCATGTTTTCTTTTAGTTTCACATTTGCTTTTGTACCAGGGATGATAAATGAACCTTTCTTTTTTGTACCAAACAGCAAAAAACGTACTTAAACTGTCCAAAAAGTACCGAAATTATTTAATACATTTGTGGTAAAATTTTGACCTTTGGTAGCAAATTCATTTACGAAGATTTTAAAAGAAATTTAGTTTCAATCGCTTAATTATTATGGTCGGAAAGTTGTTTTTAACAAAAAAAAGTAGCTTTGACGCCAGTTTGGGAACATATAACTCTTGTTAAGGTCTTTCTTTTTTTTAATAAAAAACAAATTTTTAAATTTTCATATTTTTTTTATTTTTTTTTTTCTCAATTTATTTTCAATAAAATTTATTTACGTTTTTCATTTCTTTTTCGTTTTTTATGTTAGAATTTGTCATTTTTCTGCTTTAGTTTTTCAACTTTTTTTTTTGTAACTTTAATTAACCTTCACTTAATTTTCTATATAATTTTATATTACAACAATTAGCATTGCTAAAATTTTCTTAAATTTTTATATTACATTTTCATTAATTGCTTAAAATTTAATTCATTTCATTTATACTAGAATTTCTAACATCGCCTCTAATGTAAATTTTTTTCTAGCGTATTTTTGTTAATTAAAAATATTCACCTACGTATGGAAAAGATTAAGAAAATAAATTTTTTCTATGCAAAACGAAAATTTCAAATGAGTGGAAAAAATTAAATTGGTAGTTTGGAAAAAAAGCAAATAAAAAACAAATTGTTGAAAATAGAAGAATTTAAAAATAATTGAGGTTGAGATTTTTGTACAGTGTTTTTATGTAAAACACCAACAAAATAACAAAAGTAAGATTAAATGCATAAAAAAAATGTTTGATGAGTGGTTTGCCTCAGTACTCACCAATATATAGAAGAACTTTTAAGCCTGCCATATTTATCGTTTGGTATAGATATGTTTGGAATCATAGCAAAGCGGATATATTTGACATAAAAAGTTTTAAATTTTTATACCCTACACACAGTGTATATTAGAGTGGTCCAAAATCCGAAAGTGTTAAAAAGTCAAGGTGCGCGCGACTTTTCTGAATCCTTGGATCCTGCTGATTACAAAAAGTGCTTTGGAACCAAAAAAATTGCGTTTAGATATTCCGCAACGAGGTTGAAAGTACTTTTTTAGGAATTTTTGAGTTTTTGAGTACTTTTTTTAATTTAAACGCTATATCTTTTCAACCAGATAAGGTATTTGCAAAAATTAAATTGCATTTTTGTAAAAATATTTTGAGTCATATTTTGCATCAATAATAATAAATCTAGTCTTTCCCAATTTTTTTTAGCACCACTTTAAACTTAAAAATTTGTTAATTTTTTGAGATGTTTGCACATTCAAGAACCGATTTTTTTCTTATTTTGCTCTAGCAAATTTTTTTTTAAACTTTTATGTTTTTAAGCATTAATTTATCTTTAAAATAATTTCAACAACTAAGCTTTTAGTAACACTTTTACTCACTAAAAACAATTAAGTATAATTAAATTGGGCTTAAAAAAATAATTAATTTTCATGTTTTCAAGGCATTGAAATAAGATATCTTAATGGGATGACGTAAGGTACCTCTTTTTTCTTATAAATTCATTAGTTCCTAATCTTCTGAGTAAAACAATATTCTTCACAATATCAAAACCTTGGCACTTCATGTTATTTTTGGGAACATAGGTTAACAGATAGTTTTCATAGATTTTGGAAGGAAACTAAAAAATAAATAAATCAAAAAGAAACTAAAATAGCCATTTTGGATGTATTTTTTGATGCTGATTACGAATTCGGTCTCTGCTGTATCTTGTACAGTTCAGGAGATATTTTTACATAAAAGTATAAGAAACACCGTTTTTGCTCTTTTTAAAGTGATATTACAAGTCAAGGTTACTTCCAACCGCAAAAAGTGGGATGGTATTTAAAAGTGCCAGTCTGATTCTTTAAAATTCAATTTAAACTATACCGATACCTTTTTTATCCTCTGAGTTATCCTAACCTTAAAAGTTGAAAAAGTGCAAAAAACACGTTTTTTTGTTATCTCTTCTTACGATATTTTTGAGGAACAAAGAAATATCGATACAATTTAAATTGGGTTTTGAAGAAAAAGGCTGTCGCTTTTAACGTCCATACCAAGCTGGAAGTTGCCATGTTGTGATATAACAGCTTCAAAAATAGCAAAAACGGTGTTTTTTGCATTTTTAGGTAAGGATATCTCTAAAACCGTATAAGGTAGAGCAATTCTGAGACCGGATTTAGAATTTCCATGAACGCATACATCGCAAATGACTATTGTTGTTTCAGTTTTACCCTGAAAATTTTAAACTTAAAGTTTTTTTTCTGGTCAAATTTGATTACACTTTACGGTTTTTAGTAAGTAAATTGAAGCTTGTGAATAAATTGTTGATGTCGGTTGATAGATAAATTAATACCTCAAATAATAAAAGTAAAAAAAAAATTTGCTAGAGCAAAATAAGAAAAATATTGGCTCTTGAATTTGCAAGCACCTCAAAAAATTAACAAATTTTGAAGTTTAAAGTGCCGATAAAAAAAATTGGGAAAGACTAGATTTATTATTATTGATGCAGAATTGGGCTCAAAATATTTTTACAAAAATGCAATTTAAATTTTGCAAATACCTTATCTGGTTAAAAAGATATAGCGTTTAAATTAAAAAAAGTACTCAAAAACTCAAAAATTCCAAAAAATGTACTTTCAAGCTCGTTGCGGAATATCTAAACGCAATTTTTTCTTGGTTCCAAAGCACTTTTTGTAATCAGCAGGATCCAAGGATTCATAAAAGTCGCGCGCACCTTCACTTTTTAACACTCTTGTTTTTTCCATACAAAATTTGGACCACTCTAGTGTATATACACTTTTTTCTTCCGTTTATATCGAAGAGCAGAAGGCGTGGCATATATAGAAAAGTATATATATTCTTGATCAGCATCACTTACTGAGTCGATATAGCCATGTCCGTCTGTCTGGCTGGGTGTGCGTGGAAATACATTTTTTGAGAAAACTAAGCAAGATATCGCAATAAAATTTATTACGCTACTTTTGCAATTAAATTTAGATTGTGGGATTGGAAATTAGCAAAATCGGTCAACGGCCACGCCTACCGCCCATACACAAAATATATTCAAAATTCAACTTAAGAAGTATTTTTCACGACAATGCAATTAAAATACAAAAAAATACTACGAATTGTAAGCGCAAGCTCTGAGCAAAAACTGGGCAAATTCGAACAAGAGAGCGTGTCACTTCCCATATAAACAAAAGCTCCAGAACGCTGTACTGAAAACGTTTTTCAAGATAATCCAACGAAATTACACTCAGATACTAAAAACTATAAATACAAGCTCTGAGCAAAAACTGGGTGAAATCGGATAAAATATTGTAGCACCTCCCATATATGCAAAAGTTTCAAAATGCTATACTGAAAGAATTTTTTGAGATAAACCAACTAAATTTCATTCAAACACTAAGGACTATAAATGCCCGCTTTGAACTTAAGCTAGGTGAATTTGGACAAGAGGGCCTGGCACCTTCCATATAAGCAAAAATTTAAAAATGATATACTAAAAAGAGTTTTAAGGACTATAAATAAAAGCTTTAAGCTAAAACTATACGACCTCGGACAAGAGGGCATGACACCTTCCATACAAGCAAAAGCTTCAAAACGCTAGACTGAAAAGGTTTTTTTAGATAATCCAACCAATTTTCACTCAGACACTAAGAACTATAAATGCAAGCTCTGAGCAAAAACTGAGTGAACTCGGAAAAGAGGGCGTGCCACCTTCCATATAAGCAAACTTTTCAAAATACTGCAGTGTAGGGTATTTAATATTTGGCCAGGCCAAAGGTTACACCCTTACTAGTTTAAATTGACATCCCTAAATTTTTTTTAAATGCTTCAGAATTTTTTTTAAATTTGAGTTGTTTTTACAGCATACTTTAATATGTCGAAAAGACTTTGAGCTTGTATAATTTTCACATGGTTTTTTACAGCCTAAAAGTATGCACAAACATTTTTTCTACTTAACTTTCAATGTTTTACTTAGAGGAATTTAAGTATGGATATCTTTTTTATAGATTGAAAGCTCCTCGAATTTTTCTCTCACAGAAATGTTATGCAGATTTTAGAGAAAAATTCTGTGTCAAAATTTTGTTTTTATATATTAGTACAGTCATCTGGTAGTTTTACCTGGAAAGTTTTGCGGGATTTTTGCAAATGAGTTATTTTATAGATTTCGATGTGCTCTTTCAGAATTTCAACTTTGCTACCTCCAGTCGTGGTCGTGGTCGCCGCCATATTGAAAAAATGGCGTCCAAAATCAGTTTTTTACAAATATCTCTTTAACGGTTACATTTAGAGAAAAATATTGTGATGCAATATTGTAGCTTATATAAAAAAATTCCCTTAATTGTTTTTGTACGACTTAGAACTCAGGAGATATCCTAATTCAAAATTTGAAAAAAAAATTAGTAAATTTTGTATGCTTAAAATTACAATAACTCATGAACGGTGAGTCACATGTTTAAAGTAAAAACACTACACTTGTTTATAGGGAATTACTTTCACTATAAGCTTGATTATATTTTTTTTACATGACCTATAGTTTAGGAGATATTTTTTCAGCAAACCTAAAATTTATAAAAAAACCTTTTTTTCAAAATAGCTCCAAAAAGGTTCGTTCTAGAAAAAAAAATTTATTAATTTTTTCAAAGAAGCAGCAAAAAAAGTTTGAGTTGAGTAAGATAGTTTTTATTGGGGGTTATCGTGAATAAGTATTCCCGGGGAGTTTTCTCAGACTGCCGTGCATTCTCTATTGCAGTTTAAGAAAATTCCCCGGGAATCTTGATACACGATAACCCCCATTGTGTCCGTTTAAAAAAATTTAACTCAGTTATTTTCCATTTCAGCAAATGCGTCTGATGAGATGATGATGATAAGTTTCGAAACGCATCACATAAACCAGCCGCCCATTTTTTATGGAAACTTAACCTTATTTTTGTAATCTTGTTGGTGTTTTAAATAAATCTACATTTAATGTTATACTACACATTTTTTAAGTTTATTTCAAATATTTTCATTTCATATTTTGAATTTCAGAAGTTTTCTATGACAAAAACTATATGCTTTTTTTAATTGTTTTAAGAAAGATGGCACGTAGAGTTAACAAAAGTGGTTGAATCGAAGTTCCCCATCAACAGTATAGTAAGCGGAAAGTGAAAATTACCATTTATATAAAGTTCAGATGTTTCGTTTCAACTGCTCGCGTATTCAGAATGGAGAAATGGAAAGGAATGGAGAAATTCCAGCAATATATAGTTCATTGTAAGCAAGTGCTGGAATTCCTCCGTCTAATTTCACTTTGCGCTTACTATATTGTTAATGGGCAGTATCGACTCAATCCCTTTAATTAACTCCAGGTACCATCTTCCTAAAAAAATTAAAATAAGCATAGTGTTTTTGTCATACAAAACTTCTGGAATTAAATATAAAATTCTTTTCTGAAATTTAAATGAAAATTTTCGAGATTAAAATAAAAATTTCGGAAACACAATTGAAACATTCTGTGATATAAATGAAAAGTTTTGAAATATACTATATGAAAAGTTCTGTAATTAAAATCCTGAAAGTAAAACTCCAAAACACTATTAAATCAACCATAATTTTTATTTTTCAGAGGTTCATAAAATTTAGTTTTTCTTTACCCAGAAAATTTGGAAAAAAAATTGATGGACGTTTTAACTTTTTTACACACGCTGCATTACTCAACGATATGCGTTTCAAGCATGATAGTGTCATCGCATAATGCACGTCCTTAGTGATTTCAAAATTTTGAGAACAAGTTATCGGTGCCGTGACATAATCCCCACGGACATAATCCCCATTCACGATATGGGGATTATGTCCGCAAGTAATTCGGACATAATCCCCATTTTTTCAATGGGGATTATGTCCGCAAGTGTTTCGGACATAATCCCCAGGAAAAAACGGACATAGTCCCCATAACGGCCGCGAATCAGTCTTTAATATATCCAACACCTAGTTTGCTAGCCAAAGTAATTTTTCATAAGAGTAGGGGTAAGTGGGCGGCCTGCGGCCGCAGCTCAGGATTTAAAACTCCCAAAAATCCAACACCGGCTTCGCGGCGGCCTTCGGCCGCGGATCAGTCCATAACATCCAACGCTATATAAATTTTTTAAATGGATTATTGCAAAAATTTTGTTCAATCTTAATTAAATTTTTCGGACATAACCCCCATTGGGATTATGTCCGAAAAATTTGCGGACATAGCCCCCATGGCCAAAATGGGGATTATGACCGAAAAATTTTCGGACATAATCCCCATTTACGAAATGGGGATTATGTCCGTTGGGATTATGTCCGTTGGGATTATGTCCGGTAACCCAAGTTATCATCCGCACTATCTTTCAGCATTGATCTGCAATAACATACCATCTTACCATTCCAGACTTTATCTTTGCAATTGGTATAAAAAGCAAACCAATGATTTCTGAAGTCTTTATATACCACGTTTGGCTACTAATTTGGAAAATATATATACATTCATCATGCTGGAAATATTTTGAGGGAGATGAATAATGACGAACAAAAAAGAAAAGGCTCAATTTTGTTACAAATTCGGAACACATTATTTGGACGATATTATTAATTTATACCAAACGAAACTAAGCTCAAAAGTGTCGTAGGTGTTGAAAATAATAAAAGTAATGTAAGCATTTTTAAATTAGAATTAAGTTGAGTTCCTCAGTAGCCAATGAGGTTACATCCATAATAATTTGAGAAAATTTGTGTTTTTAATTTTACTTATATATAAAATTCTCCTAAAATTATATTAGAAAATATTCAGATGGTTGCAGAGAAAGAGCTTTTTGACCTAGAAAAAATTAAGAATCTATTAAATCCTTTAATAACCAGGAAGAATATTATTAATTTTACCAAAACTAGAAAAAGTCAGAAAATATCAAAAATAGGACTTAACCGCATTGGTTTCTTTGTGACTCATATACAAGTATGTTTATAACTGTTAAAAAAATAAAATTTAAATTTTGTTTAATCAGAAAATTTTTTTGTGAATTATATTTTTTATTTTGAATTCTGATTTAACATTTAAATGATAACTTTAGTTCTTTTCCTTTCTTTGAAACTAAACATTTAAATTATGCAACAATTTTTCTATTTTTTTTTTCTATTTACATTTTAACATTGCTACCCGTTCGTGTTGACTCGTCTTTATGAATATAATTCTCAGTTAATTAATTAATTTAATCTTAATACTAAACTTAATAATTAATCTTAATTGTATATTTCTTATATTTAAGTTGAACGTTTTCCTTTAGGTGTATTATGTTTTTTTTGCATTTTATTTAATTTAAATTTTAAAGTCTTTCATTTCGTAGGAATTTTTTCACTGTGTAGTAAGAAAAATTTGTTTTATTTTATAATTCTATGAGATTCCTATATACATTAAACTTAAGTGATTTTAAGTTTGTTATATAAATGTATGTGTATATTTTTTATTTGTGTTTTAATTAACATGTTTGCATTGTTATTTCCATATGTTTGTGTTAATTTTTTTTTCTCAGAATGTGTGTGCGTTAGATTTTTGAAAATTTTTATATGTATATTTATGTACATTGAAATTTTTATAAAGGCTTAATAGACTATCAGCTTATACATTACTTTGAGTAAATGTTTGGTAAAAACTGAAAAATTTCCTGATAGACTTGACTTTTCAAGCAAAAGTTTTACTTTAATGAAATGCTCTTCAAAAAAAATGTACACTATGCAGTTGGTTATGACTCACTTCCGTAATAGAACTGTGTGATATTCGACAATAACTAACTTTTCTGAGAAAACCGACTTCCTTCGTTTAGATGTCACTGATGTGAATACGACGAAGCGGAGCAATTGGAATATCTACTGTGTCATTGTCCGGCACATGGCAGAACTAGACTTAGAGCTCTCGGTCAAAAGTATTTGAAGAACTTTTCTGAGTTGGTCTTAACACATTTTCTGCCCTGCCAAATAAAAGTTCGAATCTAGTAATTCAAGTATTTTTTCTAAAATAATTATCCCCCACAAAGTTCGAATCCGCTGTTCAACATTTTTTACCTGTTATGGTTTTGCTAGGGGGAATGTTCGAAAAGTCGAACAATGGCGGTTTTGCACAATTCAGCTTATATATTAGATACGCATTTTAGATATGATTAAGTGCATGATTTCTTGATTTGGATACGCTACAACCTTTTATTTTGAGAAATTTGATCAAATAATACGGAAGGCAAAAAATGGTTTCGATTGGATGATGTTAAGTGGCGTCTTATCGAGGGCAAGGTTCAAGAAAATGAGAGGCTGACCGACAAATAACAGCATAACTAAACATGTGTCGCCCTTCGGAGAATAAAATGTGATATTAACACCCATTACTTTTTACCCCTTAATATTTTTCCTAAACATATCTACTCCCTATCTTTTCTCGTAAGAGGGGCACATCTGCAAAAAAAAAAAATGTTTATTAAAATTTCCCAGAGTGCCCTCGGTGAAAAAGAATTCAAGGCTAACCAGTATTTTCCCGAACATAATTACTCCCTCTCTTTATCTACAGATGTCACTTGGTGTAAATTCGGTGTGAATCGTTTAAGCGGCCATCGAGATAATGCTATTGAATATTATTTTAGTGTTAGGGCCACACTAAATACCCACCCTTAATAATAATATAGAGATTTTGTAGCGCCTTTTCATTTAAAAATGATGAGGTGTAAATTTCGTATGGGTCACTTAAGCGGTCTTTGAGAAAATACGATTTAAAAAATATTTTTGTGTGAGGGCCTTCCTAAATATATATCTTAATTAAACATTTTTTTTTTTCCTGAACCACTTCAGTATTGGGGCAAACAAGACCAAAAAAGAAAATTTTAAAAATATTGAAGTTTTGGTTAGACTTACCTACGTACAGCAATAGATTTTTATGTGTACTGATTGTTTTTCCACGAACCGTCACTGTTCGACTTTTTAAACAGTAATTTTTCCGGGTTTGTCCATGCTTACTTTTGGAAACAAAGCATAAATTGACTTTCTTTTTGGATAATTTCGACATTTATCTATAGTATAAAACAACCTATTGCAAATAAGTCTGCCCATAAGGTATTTTTTAGCAATCCTGAAAGCTAATTCAACTAACTAAGTATAATATGGTATATAACATAAAGCTTAACTTTGATCCCAACAAAGAAAAAAATCGTATGAAAATGACAAAATTTGTTGTTCGCAAACTCGAACAGAGACAGAAAATAAGTAGGTTAAGCCACTCAGAGATTTCGCAATGGCTTTTATAGCTAGTACTCTCAAGCGTGACGTGGGCTAGAAACCATTAAAGTTCTTGACTCAATGTCCGGAATGAGATAGAATCACTAAACGCACATTTATTCACACAGTTTTATTTATAGTTTTATACTTACATGCAATGATGAATAGAGTTAATGGCAAAATAATTAGTTTCTAATTATTTTTCTACCAACAAACATGCATCAGATGATGGCTCACAGAAAAATTTTTGGAAATAACACCAGAAAATGACACGTTGGATTGAGCGTAATGTTCAGTTCTTTTGTTAGTATATACAATACAAAACCACTGAACAACACGCTCAACCCAACATGTCATCTTATATAGTACATGTTTGTTGGTAGCAAAATAATGTAAATTATAATCAGTTCCAAAAAACAATTAAAAATAGTTCAAAGATTTGACACAAGTGAATATGGGAGTATCCAAAGGTTGGATCGAACTTCCAATAGCCGCCATCTTGAAAATTTTCGGAATTTCGGAAAAACATTTATATAATGTGTGTCAAATACTAACTTTTCACCAATTTTCATAGAAATCGGAGATGTCATGTCGAATATTGTTCGATAACACAAAGAAAGTCTCACTTATATCATATATGTTATCTGCAATTAGAAAGAATTGATAATCTTTTTTTGTCATTTGAGTGTCGTTACCTCACTGCCTTGCTTTTTTTAAACTAATTTAGCTTAAAATGTGTCACATGTGAACCAAATTTTCACTACAAATTTCCAGCAGAACTAAGATATCAATAAGCAGAATGCCAGCATTCAAAGCTAGACCGTCTTGCCTTTTATACTTACAGTGAAATCGCTTCAGACGAGAAAATTCTTAATATTGTCAGCATTACCTCACACTATTCACTTCGGTGAATAATCCCAGGGTAAGCTTTTAAGACATCACGTTTTCGAATAATCCAAAAATTTTTTGAAAGCATTAAAAAGTGCCTGGCCGCTGATTCTGATTGAAAGATTTTCTCTGCTGGCCTGCCTGTCTTGGGTAGGATTCAAACTAACCTGGAAAATGGTGATGGTTTTAGGGTGCATGCACTAAAAATTTACAGACAAGTCATTGCCCTATGCCCCTCCTAAGAGTAACAGCATAATACATAGGTAACACGAGAGCAGTTGAAAATTATTGTAACGGGGCTTGACAATGGAGATCCTATCTTGCTAAGAAAGTTCAAAAATTTGAGATTGTGTGCCAATTAAATAAAAGTCTGAACCGATTTCAAAAGGAGTGCCAATCGCATAGAGATGTTGAAAATTGATCAAAACCTTTAGTGAAATTCTATCCACGGCAAGTCAAGTTTGCTTTTGTCATATCGACATTTTTGATAAACCTTAAAGCGTTTCACCAGGAAATAAGGTCGAAGAACAAACTTAAAGTGTTATGATCAAAGTCATTATTTTTGTTTTTTTTTATATAAAAAGTAACAGTTAGTTTTATTAAAATATTTTCTTTTACCCCAGTTTTTGTATTTTATACATTAACATTTAGTTTAACAAAAAACGAACTTAAAACTTAAAGTAGCTATGTAATTATGTATAACATCGTAACTATCATTAAGAATTCGTTTTATTTATTTTAACAACACTTATATTAAAGTTATGTATTTTTTTTTTTACTTTTTCGTAATTATGAACATTTAAACTTATATGTTTTTAAATTTATTTAATTTTAATTAACTAGTCGCAACACTCATGCATTTATCTCTAGAGTTACATAGGTGTAAAGTCGTATTAAACTTATATATTCGTTTTAGCAATAAACAGTGGAGGCGTTTTCTTCTTACTTCATAAATTTTTTTGCTAGGTTATTTCTTTTTTCAGGGATACACATATGTTTGTATGCATGTAACTAAACATTAAGATTTTTTTTCTCCATTAATTTCATTGTCTAAAATCGCTTAAGGTTTAAGGTCAAATATGAAAAGTATAAAATTAAACGCATTTAGATTTAGAACATGAAGTTATGTAGTTTTGTTTTTTTTTTTGTTAGTTGTTGTTGTAAAAGATATTTTTTTTTTTTAATTATCTAATAGTTTTTTTATGGGCATATTTTTTTATCATTCGATATTTTTATTTCAGTTTGTTCACATTTGTTTTAGAGACAAAGAATTGCTTACTTACTTTAGTTGTTGTTCACTTAACTTAAAATGACCAAATTAAAGTTAATTAACCTCTGCTGGTCCTGGGTAGTAAGCACAATTCAAGTGAGCTGAGCTTATTGATCATAGCAATTTTTAAAGTTTGACTCCGGTTTTCGAGAAATTCGAGCTAAAAAATTATTTACTCGCAAATTTGACTTGTGGAGTATTCCATACATAAAATACTTTACATTTTGTAAAATTATAAGGTTTTATAATAAAAATAGTGGAAAAGCTGATAATAATTGCCACAATAATTAAGAAAAGTGAAAAATATATCATGAAATGAAGAAATTTTACCAAACTGAACTTGAATCTGTTGAATAAATTGTGCAAGCCCAGTGAGCCAAACGGACACGTTTCGAATCCGTAAAGGGTTCATATTTTCGTGCTTTTTATCCGTTACGGATCCGTTACTGAAAAAAAAAGATAGCGAATCGTTTTTTCTACTCTTATGAATCCGTTTCGAAGCCGTAACGTACATCAAATAAGAATTCAAAACGAATTCGCTTTTAATGATGTTAATGCTGCTTATAAAAAAAAAGATAAATGTTGAAGCGCATATTTTTAATTAAAAAATAAAACAAAAAAAAAAAAATACTACCCAGCCACGAGGTGAACCCAGGCTCCTGGGCTATTGACCGATATGATGTAGACTTATCTGATGTTGAGATTTAAAGTTCGTATATTAAACAAATTTCTGTGTTCTTTCTCTTCCCTTCTTTTAATATCATTACATACTCAAATTTGGAATCAAAAACGTTTCTTCAAACAGATTTTGAAAACTTTACCAAAAATCATACGCAATAAAATAAAAAATTAAAAAAAAACCAACAAATCAAAAATGTTTTTTTTTCCATCATACGCATTTGAAGTATCTACGGATCTACCCAGGTTTGAATCCTTCCACAGGTGCATTTTTATTCTTTATTTTTCTTCCTTTTTTTGCTTTTAATTTTTTTTTTAATTGTTAATAAGAGCATAAAACGTTTCAGATTCGAAACGGGTCCGCACTGCGGAACTACCCGGGTTCGAAACCTATTATAGGCGAATCGATAATTTTTTTACTTTTTTTTTATTTTTATTTTTTTTTTTAATCGCTAAAAGCGCTTCAAAATCTTTTCTTTTTATTTAAGCACAGCATTAACATTACTAAAAGCAAATCCGTTTTGAATTCGTTTTTTATGTACGTTACGGGTTCGAAATGGATCCGTTACCGCGGATTACGTTTTTTATCCGTTTTTGTGCACATTGGGAATAGACAAAATAAAAAGGTGTATTCGGGTATTTTTGCGTAAGACTTTCAAACTCGAACGTCTCGAAAACTGACGAGAACAGTAATTTAATGTAATGTCAACACAATCTCCCTATTTGAATTGTGTTTACCACCCAGGACCCATTAAAGTTTGAAAAAATTGTCCCGATTAAAACATAGTGTTATTAAATTTATTGAATTCAACTCAATTCAATTCAATTCAATTCAATTCAATTCAATTCAATTCAATTTAATTTAATTTAATTCAATTCAATTCAATTCAATTCAATTCAATTCAATTCAATTCAATTCAATTCAATTCAATTCAATTCAATTCAATTCAATTCAATTCAATTCAATTCAATTCAATTCTATTCAATTCAATTCAATTCAATTCAATTCAATTCAATTCAACTCAATTCAATTCAATTCAATTCAATTCAATTCAATTCAATTCAATTCAATTCAATTCAATTCAATTCAATTCAATTCAATTCAATTCAATTCAACTCAATTCAATTCAATTCAATTCAATTCAATTCAATTCAATTCAATTCAATTCAATTCAATTCAATTCAATTCAATTCAATTCAATTCAATTCAATTCAATTCAATTCAATTCAATTCAATTCAATCCAATTCAATTCAATTCAATTCAATTCAATTCAATTCAATTCAATTCAATTCAACTCAATTCAATTCAATTCAATTCAATTCAATTCAATTCAATTCAATTCAATTCAATTCAATTCAATTCAATTCAATTCAATTCAATTCAATTCAATTCAATTCAATTCAATTCAATTCAATTCAACTCAATTCAATTCAATTCAATTCAATTCAATTCAATTCAATTCAATTCAATTCAATTCAATTCAATTCAATTCAATTCAATTCAATTCAATTCAATTCAATTCAATTCAACTCAATTCAATTCAATTCAATTCAATTCAATTCAATTCAATTCAATTCAATTCAATTCAATTCAATTCAATTCAATTCAATTCAATTCAATTCAATTCAATTCAATTCAATTCAATTCAATTCAATTCAATTCAATTCAATTCAATTCAATTCAATTCAATTCAATTCAATTCAATTCAATTCAATTCAATTCAATTCAATTCAATTCAATTCAATTCAATTCAATTCAACTCAATTCAATTCAATTCAATTCAATTCATTTCAATTCAATTCAATTCAAACTCAATTAAACTAAATTATGTCAAATGAAATCATTCTTCACTCTTCGTCATTAAATGTTCAACAATTAAAATAAGTTAAACTTTGGTTAATTTTTCACAAATACATATGTATGTATGTATATCTGTGTACTTTTAACAAAACAACCTTATTCCAGATAATGTAGAAATTTGGTCATAAATTTAAAATTTAAATACTCTTTTTTTGGTGTAATCATTATGACTCTAAGGTTTTAAGTTCCAAAGAAAAAAGAGTGACCCATAATTCACGCAACATTTAAATTTTCCGCCATTTGTGTGGTAAAGAGTTACCAACCAAACAAAGAAAAGTGTTTGACAGTTAATAGCTTACGGTAAATAAAAAAGGGATATTCAACCAAATTCAGCTACAGTTTTGGGAAGCAATTATCTTAATTTTTTTAGTTCTTCTGTAAAGTTGCCAATTTTGAGTTAGGTTGTTTTGTAAAAATACCGCAGATATCTATGTTCATAAATACATACTTACATGTGTGTATATATATAACTTTTTACAAACGTAACAATTTAACTTTTTTGAGTTTTGTTTTTTTTTTTTTTTTATTTAAAAATAACTACATTCATTATTTCTACTATGTATATTATATAATTTTACTAGATATACTTTACAAATATTACTTATCACGTAAAGGAAATTGACGCGTTTTTTCATGTATGATGATCGTGCGTATCTGTGGAAAGACAATGAAACAGATATTTTCATTAGTATTTATGATGGAAAACTTTATTTTTTATTTTAATGTTTTATACTCGTGTATTGTACATAATAAGCATTTAGAAAAATATACACTGCGGAAAATTTATAAGCAGTACCACATTTAGTGGTATTGTGTACGTGTTCTGCAAAATTGTGTGCAACACTGAAATTTTGTACTAAAATATCTTTTTGGTGTAGTTTTTTTTTATCTAACAAATATATTATTTACAAATGTATTCACTTCCGAAAGATTAAAACAAAACAAAGAAAATATTTCAACAAAATAATTTTTTTTTAAATTTTGGAGGCTTTAAACAACTGTGGCCAGAGTTAAAGAGTGTGGTCACTGTACATAGGAGGATATTTTGATAAAAAAAATATAAAAAAGAAAAATTGCTCAGCTTGGTAAAAATTACTCCACAAATACAATAATATTTAAGAGATTGTAAAAACAAAAAAAAAAAAAAAAAAATATCTCAAAAATCGTTCGTAAAAGTGACATACTTTTTGAGTTTTGGTTGAGTGGTAAGTAGTTAGCCACACCAATACTTTCTAATTTGATTGTTAGCTAAGATTTCTATTTATATACCAAATCTTAGTTTATTTGGCACAATTGTGAACAACTATTTTATAATTTCTTTAAGGGAGGAGGGGGGTAAGGGATTGCATTTTCAAAAAATCGATTTTTGTCTTTTTTTTTTAAACATTTCGAGAATATACTCTCAAAACTTTAAGTCGATCTGATCAAAACTCTTGAAGTTATTGTCTAGTCAGTCTCCTGACCTTTACTTTTTTTACTTTCACTTTTTTTTCTTTTAAAATTTTAAAAGTCCATGTTCACTGTCATTTAAAAACTACATTACCGATTCATTTCAAACTTGGTACACAATTTCTACGTATAAAATACCTCCCGCAACGTTTAGTTCATAATTTTTTTTTATATTAAGGGGGTTTTCCACCCACGAAATGGTAGACATTTTACTTGGAAAATAATCAGAGAACGTTGGAGGAGGATTAGATGATATTTTGACTAAATTTTAGAGGTTTTTGATCCCAGATAATTTCCGACCGAGATATAGGGGGTTATAGTGAATCAAGATTCCCGGGGAATTTTCGCAGACTGCCGTGCATTCTCTATTGCAGTTTAAGAAAAGTGAAAACCGCAAACCGTTTTTTTTTTCTGAGATGTTCTCGGACAAGCTCTGTCACCGTCTTGTTTTTCAATATTTCTTAATGAAAAAATTACAAAATATTGTTAAAAGTGTACTAAATAATGCACAAGAGATTTTAATAAATTTGCTCAATCAATGATGAAACCCTTACCCGGTTCAAAGAAATGTAATATATATATATAATTTTTAGCTTTTCTAGAAAAGTTTACGTAAAAAGTTTATGTATTCATAACATTCCATTGATATCACTTTGGAACAATTTCGAACTTTTTTTAAAACACATTAGAAAATCCAAAAAATTCTTAAAGTAGACGTTAAAAAAAAAATACCCGTTTCTCGTGGTAATTCTCCAGCACGTCACATTTTTTTAATCGATTTTTGAAGTTTTCTTATCCACTGTATGTATATGAAAAAACCAAAAATACCTCATTCTTGTGTTAAATCGATGAACTTAACTATATGATCCTTACATCTGAGGTGTATCATGTGTTCAGTAAACTTATGCAGGATATTGCGGGAAATATTTTTGTAGAAAATTTTAACCCTGTTTGACCCCCACATGTGGGTCAATTTTCCCCTCTCTTAAAAAGGTACAAAAATGACACCCAAAACAGGGAAATATTGAGTCAGTATGTACTTTTTAACTCTTAGTGAAATTTTTCGTAGGATATTTTTGCAAAATTTTTTAACCCATTGCGGCTCAGTTTTAAAAAAAGGGGTCAAAAAGACCCATAAAAACAGGATATAATAGGTTAATGTATTCTAGAAAAATGATCCTTGTGTGATTTCGTTATGATCTTGTGAGAATGAGTTTTGTCCAAAATGTAGTTTTAGAGTTTAACAGTGGGGTGAAATTTGGAAAATATTTATTGTTAGAAGTGCTTACTGATTTTAAAGATTTTTTTGCTTTTGAAATTGAATAGCAAATATTTCTGTGGTACAAACTGACTCAGTATTCCCCTTTTTTAGGTGTCATTTTTGTACCTTTTTAAGAAAAGGGCAAAAAATTACCCACATGTCGGGGTTGTGCAGAGTAAAAATTTTCTACAAAAATATTCCCCGCAATATCCTGCTGAACACATGATTCACCTCAGATGTAAGGATCATATAGTTAAATTCATCGATTTAACACAAGAATGGGGTTTTTTTGTTTTTACATATACAGTGGAAAAAAAAACTTCAAAAATCAATTAAAAAAAAAAATGTGACGTGCTGGAGAAAAACCACGAGACACTGGTATTTTTTTTAACGTCTACTTTAAGAATTTTTTGGATTTTCTCATGTGTGTTTTTTTGTGCCGATCGGTGTATTCTAAGAGGAACCGTCAAAGTTTCAGTATTAAAATTTAAAAAATCGTAAATAAAATTAGTATAGATGTTAGCTTTTGACTTTTAGAAAATCTGAAACCTGATAAAGCATTGGAGTTATCGTTTAGATGTACATGCTTGCTTAAGGAGATCCACATAGTACCATATAGTCTTGGCCTTAGTCTACGGCATGAAGCCATGATCTCATTCTTGTACTTGGTTTTGAAAACATTTCTAAAGATTGGTGAGTGTTTAAAAATTCCAAGCCATGTTAAAAATTGTGATTTCTCAAAAACGGACACCTGATACCAATTCAGAAAAAAAAACGAGCTGGAGGTTTGTTTTAAAATTAAAATCTGTTCCCTTTAGACATTTGAATCCTATTTCAAAATTATGGCAGTCCCGAAAGACTTAGATTTTTGAACCGTTCTAATATTATGACTTTTATGTATACCATCTATGGTATTTTTGTAGAAAAATTGCTTGAAATGGGAGATTTTGTCAAGTGCATCAGAAAAAAAATGTGTATATTAATAATCTAGTCAAATAAGGATCTAAGACCTCAAATTAATGCAGAAAGCACGGCGAGCCTTAACCAAAATAAAGTTTTACTACAACCAAGCGAAATTCGGCGTATGCTGAATTATTCTATATAAAAACACTAATTAATAACTGTAAATAAAAGTTTCGTACCTGATCGTCTGAAGAAGATATTGCATTTTTACAAATTTTTTTTCTTTGAGTGCATTTATTGTCATATTGTTTTAAGTTTGAAGAAAAAGATAAAAAACTGAGTATGCAGAAAATTTTCTTCATGTCTTTAAATTTAAAATCTGGAGATATTGAATTTTAAACTATTTTTAAAGCTTTTTTTAACAAAATCGGTTTTTTTGCATTTAAAAAAACACAAACAAAAACCAGAAACACTTACAGTCATTCTAGATGTGATTTTTGAGGTTTAATCCAATTCCGGTCCTAGAATTGCTATATTACGTCTATGTTTTGAGATATCCTTACATAAATGTTTGAAGGAACCACTTTTTCCTATCTTTGAGGTTATATAACAAGACAGATAAACAGTCGATAGCTCAATTTAAAGTTAAAAGAGAGTACTAAATGATTCTGGTAAAAACAATTCAGAGAAAAAATGTAAATTTTCACTAAATTTTGTAATTTTTTTTTGATCGGGGTAAAACCTAAAAGATGAGTCATACCAAAAAAAAAAAAATCTAAAGAATTTTCTTCCATGAAATTTATTAGAAAATTTTCGATTGTTTCTAAGAACGGATATTATTGAGTTTCAATAACTTGACCAAGTCTTTTGAATATTTAATCAAAAATTCAGATTCCTAATTGAAAAGATTACACTAACATAGTCCCACTTTATACCTCATTTAATTGACATAAATCGCAATATTGGTGGACATTATACATTGCTTAGAATCTACATAAATTTATAAGAAAAAAAAAAACTTCTATTATTCGCTATTAGAGGTGTGCGAATACGATTCGAATTCCCATTCAAATTCCAACATAGACGATCATTTGAATGATTCAGCACATCGCAGTTTTATGAATTATTCGAATCCTTCAGGAATTATCTGAAGATTTTGAATGTTCGCACATCCTTACTATGTATATTTAGTGATTTACTTATTTCTGCAAATACATAGGTGCCATATTTGGAAATGCAAATTTTTTAGCAATATCCTTTTAATTTTTGGTGGTGTATGTGATGTGACAACAACGATTTCATATGTACAGAAGCGTTTAAGTATTTTTGAATAAATATATTTGCATACCAATTCCAACGAAAATTGTAAGGATTTCTTAAGGTTTTCCACATAAAAATATCGAAAGAAATTTAATGTTTTGTTATTTAGTAATATTTACAGCTGAGCTTTAGGGTGTTTTTTTAGTTTTCCAGTATTTCATAAGTACAACATTACAACAATCAAACCAATTTACAAAACACTGGCTTACAATGAACATAATTAAGTCCTAAGGAAGGCAAAAAGTTTATCTTTTTTGTTTGAAAATGGGCTTTAGGGATATTTTATGTTTGTATTCTTGATTATTTTGAAGATTAAAGAATTTTTGAATGAAATTGTTATGCATCAGATAAATTTCAACTAAAGCCCGAAATTCAAAACAATGCATTTTACTGGCATTTACACCAACACCAACAGAGTACAAGAGTTTAAAAAGTGAGCAATCATTCGTCATTTGTTACTAACATTTTTCCATGTGCTTATGCATGTCACCGGTAGTGGACGATGGTGGATTTCACAGATTTCACAGATAATTATCAGAAAATTCAAGCGCCGAAGATTGACTGGCGCGTGATGAACGCGTCAACTGTGAATAACCACCCATTCCGATAGCACTATCATAATCAGAGGAGGTCGTAGCCTCTGGCTGTATGAATATCAACGATTCACGTTGCGTATTCATACCATCGCCATCGATTTGATTGAGGTAGTAATTTTGATGTTGATTCGAGTTGGTGTTAATGATGGTCGCATGATTTTGATGATAATTTTGGTTCATATTCGATGCAGGGTGGTTATAATTGTTGTTGTTGTTATTGTTGATGCTTATGATGTTGTTGTGGTTATGATTGGAATTACCTTGTGTAATTGCTAATGTTGCTGGTGAGAGATGTGTTATGGACGACGATGATGTCGCTGCTGCTGCTGCTGCGGCTGCTGCTGCCGTTGCATACGGCGTCGCATTAGCACCAGTTGTGGTATATGGTATCGTTGTTGCTGTTATGGCGGCTCCGGTCACTGCAGCGGCTGATGTACTACTGCCGTTAAGTGCCGTTGTTTCACCTGGTTTGGCATTGGCATCACGTTCGACCAGTCGCTGACGGAGAAGACGAATTTTTTCTTCTTTCTGTAATGGAAGTTGGGAATTTAAATTAAATAGTTAAATCTTTATTTTAAATTTAATTTTGAAATATTGAAATGGGTGTATGAAGTTATGATTTTGCATTCCTTGAAATAGATTTATTAAATGAAGAAGTAAGGAATGTGTTCAATTCTACATCAAACTTTCGTTTATAGACTCTTAACTAATTAGCTTATTGACAGTTGTTGCTTGCTTTACATGATTGTTTTATACAAAGTTATGACCGTTTGAAAATTACATTATGGGGTGCAAACTCACAGGGGTGTCACTAAAATATAAAGGGTGTTTTTTTTAGAGGTATAGAACTTCGAATTGAAATAAAACACAAGAAAATCGTTTTAATGTCCATCAATTTGGCTTTATTGGAAGTATAATTTTATGCCATTAATGTTTAAATATGATTTCGGGCATGTGGCCGCCGCGGCTGGCTCGAATAAAGCCAATTCTACAGGTCCAATTTTCAACCACTTTTTCGAGCATATGGGGCCGTATGTCGGCAATAACGCCACGAATGTTGGCTTCCAAGTCCCCTAACGTTTCTGGTTTGTTGGCGTAGACGAGCGACTTCACATATCCCCAAAGAAAATAATCCAATGGTGTCAAATCACACGATCTTGGTGGCCAATTGACAAATCCATTCCGCGAAATTATGCGCTCATCGAATGTTTCCTTCAATAAATCGATTGTGACGTGCGCTGTGTGGCATGTAGCGCCGTCTTGTTAGAACCACAACTCATCCACATTTATGCCATCCAATTCGGGAACAAAATAGTCGGTTATCATGGCTCTATACCGGTCTCCATTAACGGTAACTGACTCTCCAGCATTATTTCGGAAGAAGTATGGCCCAATGACTCCACCAGCCCATAGAGCACACCAAACAGTCAGTTTTTGTGGATGTAATGGCGTCTCAAGGGTCTCATGTGGATTCTCTTGACTCCAAATGCGGCAATTTTGCTTGTTGACGTAGCCATTCAACCAAAAATGAGCCTCATCACTGAACAAAATTTTGCGATGAAAATCAGCATCGAGATCAATCTCATTTTCGGCCCATACACCAAAATCACGACGCATTGCATGGTCTCGCGGCTTTAATTCTTGCACAAGCTGGATCTTGTAAGGTCGCAAGCCAAGATTTTTCCGCAAAATCTTCCATAAAGTTGATGGACAAAGCTCCAATTGCTGTGCACGGTGGCGAATCGATTCATTCGGGTCCTCTTCAACATTTTGCTCTACAGCGGCAATTGTTTCTTCGGTGCGCACTGTTCGACTTCTCTGCGGATGCGTATTATCACATAGAGTAAACGTAGTGCGAAAACGATCAATGGTTAACCGAATTAATTGCTCTGATGGACGATTATGTCAACCATAAAATGGACGGAGCTTGCGGTAAACTTCGCGAACTGAACCATTATTTTCGAAATAAATCTGCACGATTTGCAAGCGTTGTTCTTTTGTCAACCTGTTCATGATGAAATGGCAAACCAAAGTGAACATAAATGATATTAGAGTTGCCAGATTTGACCACAAACTGCCAGTTTTATCTCTATTTGAAAAACAAACCTCTTAAAAAAACACCCCATAGTATACGAGTATTTATTATATTGCTGCAGCATGGCATCTTAAAATAGTCATAACTTTGTAGAAAACAATTACAGGAGACCACTTTGTAGCTCATTTTGGAGATAAAGAATAGTATTACAGTAAAAGTCGCCTATAACGACTCCGCTTGTAACGTCGAACCGCTTTTAACGACCATTTATTTCTCAGTTGTTTGGTTGGTTTCTTCATAAACCTTATGAGCATTTTGTCGGTTATAACGACCGCCAGTTAAAGCGACCGGTTTTGCGCGCTCCCTTGACCGTCGCACACTGGTTCAAAATCCCTAAAAGCTGGCCAAAACTCGAAATCATTAAAGTTTCGAGACGAAATTTTTTACCTGGGGGTTTCTGAGGTCGCTGATTACGAATTTGATGTTAGATTTTTAAAAAAGAAAATGGCGGATTCAAAATGGCGGACGATTTGCATAAATATGCAACCGAATCTAACAAAAAAATTTACTCGGGGGTTTTTGGGGTCACTGATTTCGAATCTGATATTAGATTTTTAGAAAACAAAATGGCGGATTCGATATGGCAAAAGACAACACTTGAACAATTTTTATATACAATTTAAAAATTTATCTCAAAACTTTAACTTTGATAGAGTTGTGTGCAACGTTAAATTGATCTACATAAGTATGGATTTTAGATTCCTTTATCATGTAGTATAAGCTGTATAATAATATAAAAATTTTATCATTTCGGGCGAGCATCACATATTGATACTTGGCCAGCAATATGAGTTAAATTTTCCTCTGGTTGCTTCACAAAAAACCGCGTCAAGCAAAAGGGGCAAAAAAAGGCACTTACATTTTTTTATATGTGTTAGAAAAGGTTTTAATCTTCTTAAATCCGAAAAATCTTGCTGGTATGACGTGGTATAAATTAGTTCTGGGCTTTTTTCATAACCATTGCAAACTGATTTTGTGAAATAATTTGATTTTAAGTTAATCACAATCAACGCAAAAGTATAAATTATTGTAAGTTTTCAATATAGAGGTTCGATAGTATTTTCTTTCACAAAGAGATTCCACATTCTAACATTAAAATCGGTTCAGTTTTACAGTAACCACACAATTTTTACAGTGAACATTAAATTTTTACTTTTAACTCACAAAATTTTTCGTCTGAGAAGCGTACTTTTGGAGAGATCCCAAGAGCATTTTAGGAATACCTGGATCTTTCTTATAAATTTTTTCACGTCTATGAATATCTGTTAGACATAAAAATTAAGTTTAAAAAAAATTTTTTTTTCGACTTTTGGCCAGCTTTTTAGGATTTTGAACCAGTGTGCGTCGTTTTAAGCGACTTTCACTGTACATGATTCGGTCAGTAAAAAAAGGCAGGTGAGTTTCGTCCGTATTGTATACAACCTCAAATATAGCCAAAAACCGAGATTTTTATACCCTACACCCAGGGTATATTCACTTTGTCCTTCCGTCTGTAACGTAGAGAAGGAGGCGTGACAGATATAGAAAAGTATATATATTCTTGATCAGCGTCACCTCCTGAGTCGATAAAGCCATGTCCGTCTGTCTGGCTGGCTGGCTGGCTGGGTGGCTGGTTGGCTGGTTGGCTGGCTGGCTGGCTGTGTGCTGAAATACACTTTTTGGGAAAACTGAGCAAGATAACTAAATGAAATTTGGTACACTACCTCCATTGTCAAAGATAGCTCCGGAGATTGAAAATGAGTAAAATCGGTCAACGAACACGCCTACCGCCCATACGAAAAATATGCAACCAAAAACCTGAGCGAATTCGGACAAGAGGGCGCGGCACCTCCCATAGAAGCAAAAGCTTCAAAACGCTATACTGAAAGCGTTTTTTGAGTTATTTGATCCAAATTTGTCTCTGGCACCAAGAATTATAAATGAAAGCTTTCAACAAAAATTGGGTGAAATCGGACAAGGGGGCGTGGCTCTTCCCATATAAGCTAAAGTTTCAAAATGCAAAACTGAAAGAGTTTTTTGAGATAATCCAACCAAATTTCACTCAAATACTAAGGACTATAAATGCATGCTCTAAGCTAAAACTAGACGAAATCAGACAAAAGGGCGTGGCACGTGCTATATAAGCAAACCTTCAAAACGCTATACTGAAAACGTTTTTTGAGATTATCCAACCAAATTGCACTCAGACACTATAAACTATAAATGCAAGCTTTGAACTTAGACTAGGTGAACTCGGACAATAGGGCGTGGCACCTCCCATATAAGCCAAATTTTCTAAATACTGCAGTGTATGGTATTTATTTTTGGCCACGCCAAAAGTTACACCCTTACTAGTTCACTTTCAGTTTCATGATGTGATTTTAAAATTATCATAACTTTGCAGAGAAATATTAAAAATAACCATTTGATAGCTCAATTTGAAGCCAAAAAAAGTACCAAATGATTTTGGTGATAGAGATTCACAGAAAAATTTTGTGCGTCATGCATATGATATCCAATATAGCCAAAAATCGTGTTTTTGCACTTTTTTAGCATTTTAGGTTAAAATATCTCCGACAAAACAAAAGATATCGATATTGGTCTAATTGCGTTATGAAGAAAAAAACTAGGGCTTCTAGTTGTCATACCAGATTTTTCGGCTTAAAATTACCTTGTCTTGTTATATAACTTCAAAAATAGGAAAAAATGGCGTCCTTTAAACTTTTATGTAAGGATATCTCAAAACTCAGACGTAATATAGCAATTTTAATACCGGATTCAGATTAAACATCAAAAATCACATCTGGAATGACTATTAGTATTTCGGGGTTTTGTTTGTGTTAGTATTAAATACGAAAAAACCGATTTTTAAAAAAAAAGCATAAAAAATAGTTTAAAATTCAATATCTCCTGAATGGAATCAGCTAGGATTTTTTGAATTGCAGTTTTTAAATTTAAAAGCAAGCAAAAAATTTTCTGCATACTCAGTTTTTTATCTTTTTCTTCAAACTTAAAACAATATGAAAATAAATGCACTCAAAGAAAAAAAATTAGTGAAAATGCAATATCTTCTTCAGATGATCAGGTACGAAACTTTTATTTACAGTTATTATTTCGACGCATGATACGAAAAGTAGGATGATTCTATTCTCCTGCGAAAAGTAGGTTATTTTATATTCTTGGAAGAAAAGTAGGAGATTTCAGAATTTTTAACAGAAAGTATGATGTTTCATATTTTTTTATGAAAAATAGGATGTTTTACATTCTTGGACGAAAAGTAGGAAGTTTCATAATTTGTTACGAAAAGTAGGTTGTGTTAAACTTTTAAACGAAACATAGGATGTTTCATATTGAACGACATAAAAAAAAAAAGGTGGATCATTTCATAAGCGCATATAAAAATTTGTTAACTTATTTTATGTATTTAAATGAACCCTAACCTTCCCCGTGAGCTTCTTTTAGTTTATGCATGACCTAAAACGATTGTGTCATTAACAAATCTGCTTAAATGTTTATTGTTTTGATGTTCGAACTAAACATACAGCAGCCGAGATGGCTAAAATAAAACGTGGATTAGCCTAAACAAAACTACAACAAACTAACGATCACATATCAGATGAATATGACTAAATTCAGAATGTTTTCAAAAATGATTATCCGTAAAGTAAAATCCTATTTTTATCCTTGGATAGTTGAGAATCTCATGCTCAGCAACGTGTTCCGCTTTTAAAAAGTGGTTTGAAGTTGTGTTTATGGCAAACCGTCTAAAAGAGCCAAAAATTAGTGTTAAACGTGAAAACGTGTATTCTATGAAGGGGCGTGGCACCGCCTATCTAAAACATTATGGTCATGTTATCGTTGCTAAGTGCTAACCCTATCTCCATACCAAATTTCATAAAAATCAATGCGGTGGTTTAGCCTTGAGAGGGTTTTTTCTATTTAGGGGCGTGGTACCGCCCACTTAAAAAAAAATATCCTATGCATTGCTACTCTTCACAGCCTTTCCAGCAAAAAAATCAAATGAATATGTTGAAATTTAGGCAAATTAAGCAAATTTGGGAACGAATTTTGCAAACAAAAAAAAAGTTGTAAGCAAAAGATATCATGTCCAACGTAAAAGTTGGTGAGTTGGTAGTTTTTAGTTATTTTTGTATTGTTTTGTTTAAAACTAGAAAACCAAAAACAAAAATTGAATAAATACTTTTGAAATCTGTAGGCAGAATAAAGATTTTTCGACTATTAAATCGTTGTCACTATTTCATATTGATTTACAGGGATAATAACAATTTCAACGTATAATTTGGATAAAATGAATACATATGAGTTTCAACCTATGTTCTGTTCCTGTAAACAAATGTTCTATGAGGAAAGTTGGTAACTTAACTTGCCAACTAGCATTAAAAAAATATTTAACGGAGATTACTTTGGTATGTAAGACATACATTCACTGATTTTTAAAGAAACATTAACTAAAAAAAATTAACAAACATGCTCATCATTGATCATAGAGCCTCCACTCAAGATTGGATGATAAATTTCCGTTGGCGATGTGCGCCGTGTGCGACGTTACCATATTAATTTTACCATCTGATTTGTACGGAAATAGGATCTTGTCATCCTTTGATGAGCAGTTTGATAGTGGTGAGGGGTTCTACAAAACCAATGTTCAGAATTCATTAAAGAAAATTACCAAGTCGCTGTTGGTTAACGACGTTTGACAGCCATATACATAGATGAACTGGTTTTACTATCGAATTAAAGTTTCTGAATTTTGTTTTGGTCAGCAAAAATAAATACTGCCAGAGCTTACAAAGGCAGTCAAAAGGCCGGTGCCAATGAGTGCTGATGCGTTGAGATGTATATTTACAGAAGTATTACTCCCTTGAACAATTTCAATGTGTTGGAGCATACTCAACAAATTTTCCGTATTACTATTACGATTATTATGCACTGAGAAAAGAGTATGTTTCCCTGAAAGAAATGTATTTGATTGAACATTATAGAAAATATTTGTTAATAGTTAACAAACTTCGGTAAATATTAATATGTCTTTAATTGAACCTTGATGTATTGTTTATTGGGCTGAAAATGATATTTGTTTGATGATATATGAATTGTTGGGTCGAATATGTGCTATAGCTTCAAAAAAAAAAACCTTGTCTTGGATTCGAATGCATTCTCCAGGGTATTAAAAAAATAAATTAATTAAAAATAACTTTCTTGTCTGGAATTCGAACATACTGATAACCAGTAAAACGTTTTATACATTCAGCTAGCTCTATCTACATTAATTTTAACCAAAAACCCATACACAAAATTCAACAAGTATTGAAAAACTTCAAAACGTTCTGTCATTATTTTCAAAACTACTTATATTAAATAAGTAATAACAATCAATATTCAAACTTTTTACAAAACAATTACAAGAGACCACTTAATAGCTTATTTTGAAGATAAAGAATGGTTTTAAATGCTTCGGTTAGTAAAAAAGAGCAGACGAATTTCGTCCGTACTGTATACAACCTCAAATATAGCCGAAAACCGAGATTTTTCGCTTTAAGTTTCATGGTGTGATTTTAAAGTTAACATAACTTCGCAGAAAAATATTGCAGATGAACATTTGATAGCTCAATTTAAAGCCAAAAGAAAGTACCAAATGTTTCTGGTAATAGAAATTCCCAAAAAAATTTTGTGTGTCCTGCATATAACATCCAATATAGCCAAAAATCGTGTTTTTGCACTTTTTTAACTTTTTAGGCAAAGATATCTCCGACAAAAAAAAAGATATCGTTATCGGTTTGATTGAGTTTTTAAGGAAAAAACTAGGGCTATTAACTGTCATACCAGATTTTACTGCATAATATTACCTTATCTAGTTATATAACTTCAAAAATAGGAAAAAAAATGGTGTCCTTTAAACATATATGTAAGGATATCTCAAAGTCCAGACGTAATAGAGCAATTCTAATACCGGAATCGGATTAAGCATCAAAAATCACATTTGAAGTGATTACTTTCGTTTCCGGTTTTTGTTTGTGTTTTTCTTAAATACGAAAAAACCGATTTTTTAAAAAATAAATTTTGCGGAAATGATACCTTTTATATATATGTATGTATGTATGTATATATATATCCATATATATATATTACACATATATACATATACAATTATATATATGTACGTATATACATATATACATATACAATTATATATATGTACGTATATACATATATATGTGTACATAACATGTATATACACACCGAGATATAATAAAAAATCGTTAAAAAAACTAAAAGGTCGAAAAAAAAAAACGGCTGGACGTCCGATTTCGCGGATTGCGGATTTAGATACTAGAAGGGTCCCCCAACATTATCCCTGAAAAAAATCCCGGGTGGTATTTCAAAAAGTTAAAATTTTTTAAAAACCACCGTGTACAGATAAGATTTTTTTTGTTTTTTTTTTTTAAATTTTTTTATAACTTGGCGAGTTCATTCAAATTTCAGAGAAGAGTTTTTTTTTTAAATTTATAACAAATAATATATTTTATGATGTCACCGTGATCCTAGCAAATATCGTCATGTTAGTTCCTTATTAATAAAAAGATAAATAAAAAATAATAAAGGTTTTTTGATTCAAACAAGTATATTTGGTAATTATTAACGAATATAAGTTTGAAACAAAAAAATGGCTGATATATGCCGCTCATTAAATGATATAAAATATTTGATTCGCCTGTGTCAAATATATTATTTGTTAATTATTACCAAATTTTGATGTACATATATAATCATACTATTTTCTCGGTGTGGTGTTTATTATGGATCAAAGACTGAACGTTCATTTTAAGTTTTCCAACAATTGTATAAAATTTAATTAATATTCCAAGCAATATATTGAAGCGATTTATTCATGTACAAGTTGGCAATCTTTGGTTGACAATTGTAATAGTAATACCGTAGTCACAATTCACAGTGTGCATGCGGTGCAGTGTGGACTTGTAATTCCTGTGCACATGCGATATAGCGCTTATCAACATCTTGAAAGATTATCTGGAATTCATTTTCTCGAATGCAACTAAATTGGCTCAAGCAATGCATGCGTAAGAATCATATTCTCCTTTGCGTATGTGTGCACTGGCATGTGGATGTGTAGTGGTTATTGTGGCTGCTATGGTTACAAATAGTTCTTTGGATTAAAACGCACACATGCACAGTCACACATATACATATGCACGTACATATGAATACAACTCACGTTTTTATCTCGTTAGTTTGTAAATTTTCTCGATTCGTAAGTAAAATGAAACAAATTAATGTTAAAGCACTATCTGATATCAACTCTGCTCAGTTAGCTTTATAGGGTAAGTGGGGCAGAATTTTGAGTATGGATTTGTCTTTGTTTGAGTCTTTATGAATAAGTTTAATAGAAAATATTAAGTCTGTGCAACGAACGCAGTCCGCCCGATCCAACTCGCACTTTGAGCAATTTAAACAGAAATTTATGTTCAATCAGTTCTAACAGTAGGTATGTATCGTTCGTGCGGTCAATTCCAATTTGTTGCTTACAACCACGACTGGATTAACAGATTACCAAGAGAGGCCGCCACAAGAAATATTTTTTTTTGTTAAGTAATGCAACGAAAAATACTTTGAGAAAAGTTCTTTTAAAAAACCTTACATATTTTTTAAAGGTTGCCACCTGATTATTTTCTGAAATTTCGTTAAAATCATATTTGGTTTCAGGAACGGTCAGATAGCTACAGATAGTACAGACTGTACAGATAGCGAATAACGTCTGGCAACCCAAATACGGCAATCCTAATTTTTATGTCGTTGTTTTTGGACGTAAGATGTCAATTCATAGAGAGAAAATGATGATCTTAGCAATTTATTGAAAGAAAATTTTGATATTATTAAAAAACCAGGTGGCAACCCTAAAAAAATTACTATGGGTTTTTTGGGTCGAATATATACTTTTTCAATACAGAAACAAATATACGCAATTTTGCGAAAAAAAAATCTGGCAACTTAAATATGGCAACCTCAAATTTTTGTTTCGTTGTTTTTGGACCCAAGATGTTAGTTTATAGAGAAAAAATGATGATCTTATTAATTTATTGAAAGTAAATTTTGATTTTATTAAAGAACCAGATGGCAACTCTAAAAAATTACTTTGATTTTTTGGGTCGAAAATATGATTCTACATTAAAGAATCTTAACGAAGAAATGCAATTTTGCGAAAAAAGTCTGGCAACCTTAAATTTTGCATTCGTTATTCAAAATTTAAAAAATACAATTCAAAAAAACTTTATCCAATCATTTCTAAAACCAAGAATTTCAATTAAGTCATAAATGGAAAATACTTAGGTGGCAACTCTTAAAATATATAGGGCAACAATAAGCTTAAGTCCGGACCTGCACACAACTTGTATGTATGATGCAAGCAAACCAATGTGTTTGCTGTAACGTTGCGTCAACAGTTGCCTTTGCAACAACATGCAATAAAAGCGAAGCAGTTGGCAAACATGTTGCAAGCTACGAATGTTCGAACAAACGAGCTGCTCGAACACTCGATCTGCTTTTTTTAGACTCGATACAATGACAGAATTCTCGAACAGCTCTTTGCATACCCTTAGAAAATATGAGAAAATAATTAATACAACAATTGATCAAAATTTTTGTTTCATATAAAAGTGGAAAATGAATTTGGGGAATGTTTAAGCTTTTTAGATTCAAATAATTGCCAACGCATCCTATTTACTGCGTTAATATACTTTTGCTGCCACATTTTGCTACATTCACCCTATACCTTGGTGTACTGTTATACAATTTTCACTTGATGACTTTTTATCCTTTAGCCACTTACATATATAGAGAAAAAAAACAAAATGAAAATTGCAAATCGAACACAACATAAAAAGTTGAATAAGGTACTAGGAGGACAAAAAAAATCAAAGAATAAAAAAATATTATTGTTGTTACTCTGCCATGGACTCTGTAACCTGAGTTTTGCTGCAGTGCATTTATTTTAAACCATCACACCACTGGATCTCTGGCTAGAGATAAAGTGAATAGCACTGTCTGCAGCAGAACAGCAAAAGTTATGTTGACAATATTAAAAACGTACTACTGTGGAGCATTTATAGTACAAACAAGTAACCTAGTCATGTTCTCAAGTGTAGGTGTAAGATCATTCAAAAAAACCTTATACACTTTCCATTTTAATGGCATAAATTTTTTAATGGATTATTCACTGAAAATTATCGATGAAAAGTGTTTAAAGTTTCGTCATACAGATTGAAATTCTCTAAATTTTCTGAAGAAACATCCATCGAATTTTCTAAAATGCCACTGAATGGTAAGTGGAAGATCTGAAAAAAAAAACTAAGTGAATTCGGTCAAGACGGCGAGTCACTTCCCGAACAAGCAAAATTTTCAAAATACTAAAGTAAAGTGTATTTAATTTTTGACCAGGCCAAAGGCAACACTCTTACTAGTTTGCCATACACTTGATTTTTTTCCACCTTACGGCATGCCGCGGCAGCCATGTTGCAACTGCCTTTTTAGCCACCAATTTTTTTAAAGCCCGGACGCTGGACTGTGCGGCTAATACCCCAGTTGAACCCCTGGTTAGACAGGAACTTTGGCTGCTATCAGGACATGGATATTTTCAGAAATTCCTATACAAGATAGCAACGACAGATATAATAGACTGAGAGATAGCGGGAGTTACAGGATCGCGTTAGTCCACTTACAGCCGAAAACATCATACCAACTGTGCTGATAAGCGAAGAAAAGTGGATATTAATAGGACGATATGTAGAGAGCGTACTTCGCTTAAAGAAGAGAGATCTGGATCCTTATCAAGCTGGCAGAAGTCAAGAAATCCTTTGACATTAAAAAACGCTGCCGCTATGCATCATCTTGCCTAGCCACCGGCGCTCTCAATTTTTTCTTTGGTGGGGGTCTCGACACTAGACCTCGTTTGCCTTGGCAGAGACCAAGAGGGTTCCAGAACAGGTAAATTTTCGTCCTGGCAGAGATCGCAATCAGTAGGACATCGTTCGTCCTCGGCTAAGGCCCAAGTCCTGAAGCGGTTTCTCCCCCCTGGTTTGCCCCCTTTACGAAAAAGATAAATAAAGAAGCTGGCAGGGGCTGCTGAAGCACTATTCAGCCCACTCTCTTACAGGAGTAATAAAGCGGAAGCCCAACGTAGGTAAATTGAAAGAGATGGCATTAAATGTCTTATAGGGAGCTCCTCTGATGCAATGCCAAAAACGGTTTCCCAGGGGAGAGATCCCGATGAAGGGGAAGTGTTTTTAGTCGGTAGGACGTTTAAGAGAGTCCGACACGACGAGTACTGGTGACGATTGGGCCTAAGAGCACAAATCCTTTTTCACTCCTCATCCGCAAGAAAAAAAAAAGACCCAAATTTTGGGAATGCAGGTTATCTGGTTACCGTGAAAAAATCCTTACTAAATTAATTTAATGGTACGAATAATAAAACATGCATTAAACAATATCGTCGCATTTATTCAACGATGCATGATGTAAAGACAATGATCAAACTATTGAATTATAACTCTATAACTTTATTATAACTTTATATATTCAAAGGTGCAAACAATTAACATGTTAATAGAACGAACTACTGCATTATTATTCTTGTACCATTTAGTTGATAGTTCTCGTACCATTAAATTAATAGTTATAATATAATAATTATTATTATAAATTTATTATTTTGATAGTACAGATCCCTTTGATCAGATTTAGTAAGAAAAACTGCCTAATCTAATTGCGAGTTCCATTATTATTGTTGTTAGTTTTTTGTTTTCTGAGTTATTCGATCTCTTTAATATATTAGTGTTGTTGCTGATATAGTTTTGCTGATGCTGATACTGATATTGATTTACTGATAGTAGCTGATGGTTATTTTTTCTCTATTTAATTAGAGTACAAATTAAAATTCATTTCAAAAGAAATTGCATATATTTTAGTTAGAAAAGGTCATTAAAATCGGAAATAATACCCGACTAGAAATTTGCTTAGGCATGCCTAAAAATACATTAGGCCCTAATTGGGAAGCAATGGGGTTAGCCTAAATTAGGAATGCCTATTACTTGCCTAGTTAAGTAGGCTTTGGGTTTGCCCAAATTAAGTTTGCCTAATAAACGCCTAATGCGGTGATCATAGTGCTAAACGAACAGTTGCCGAATTTCGTTTGCCTTACGAAAACCTAACGTGGGGGTCATAGTGATAAACGAACAGTTGCCTAGTTTCGGAATGCCTAACAATTGCCTAGTTAGGCAGGCTCAGGATATTCCTAAATTAGGTTTGCCTAATGAACGCCTAATGCGGTGGTCATAGTGATAAACGAATAGTTTCCTAGTTTCGGAATGCCTAACATTTGCCTAGTTGGGCAGGCTCAGGATATTCCTAAATTAGGTTTGCCTAATGAACGCCTAATGCGGTGGTCATAGTGATAAACGAACAGTTGCCTAGTTTCGGAATGCCTAACATTTGCCTAGTTGGGCAGGCTCAGGATATTCCTAAATTAGGTTTGCCTAATGAACGCCTAATGCGGTGGTCATAGTGATAAACGAACAGTTGCCTAGTTTCGGAATGCCTAACATTTGCCTAGTTGGGCAGGCTCAGGATATTCCTAAATTAGGTTTGCCTAATGAACGCCTAATGCGCTTGTCATAATGAAAAACGAGAAGTTGCCGAATTTCGGTAAATCTGAGGAAAAAGTAATGCGATATTGATGAGAACATTTGAAGCTGCTCCAAAATTAAATAATGTAAATGTACGAATAAAATGTTTGTTCTATTCTATAAGATAAAATATTATTAAAAACTTGAATTTTTTAAGTGCTTTTATTGCTCTCAAAAAGTAGCATTTTCATTTTATTAGTACCACGATTATTACCACACGAACTTAAGATCATGACAGCTGTCATAGTTTTTTTACCAGGGACTCCATAGTGAATTTTCTTTTTTCTATGTGCTTATACGAGCATATATCAAATGTCGTCTAAAACACAGCTACATATTTTACATATTTACGAACGCCTACCTTATTAGGCCGGCATTAGGCATTCTTTATTGGGAAAATATGGGGAACACCGTTACATCCGATATGAGGGCCTTGTTAGGCTCCCGCGTTTGACCCTAACGTTCTGGTTAGGCAAAACTAACGGGGCCCTAATTGTCGCCGCACAAAATTTTCTAGTCGGGTACATTACAAAAATATGTAAAAAAAACATTGAAAGTGAAATAACACATTAAAACCAAAAAAGCAAACTGTTTTTCTAAAACACATTCTTACAATGGTTTTCCATTCCATTATAGCCAAAAATTATGGTGTGGCCTCTTACTTACGAATCTTAACTTGTTCATGTCAAGATACTAAGATATCTGGCTTCAAAGTGAAGTAATCGCTACTTCGAAGCATTTTTGAAGCTAAATACATCAAACTTACAGTAAATGATGTAATTGTTATTTGCTAATAGCGTCTGATAGGCATAATTTTACTTACTAAACTTTGCCTGTCAACTTTTTCAATAAGGTGATAATTTTCCGACTAATTCTTCGTTGATAGTAAGGTTCACCAACTCTTTGCAATTATATTTGTATGGCGCTGAGTTACCTGTACTTCAACGGATGAAAACTCAAAACTTAAGGATCCAATTGGAAAAGTAAACAAGTTAAAGTTTTAAAAAGAAGTTCATGGCTATCCGATGTATTTGGCTAAACATATAACACCTTATTCTGGAAGTGCACCATATAACTGAATACAGCGCTTTCTGAAATTTTAAGTAAGGTTGCTTAAAATCCTAACGTAGTAGAAAGAACCAAGTTCAATTTCGTAAATAGGAGGTCCAAAACACCATAATCGGTTACAAAGTTTGGGAATGAAAACAAGCTGTAAATTTGTGCAATAAGTCAATGATGTAAAGAATATTTAATAAATAAAAGCTGTGATGGTTTTTGGCGATCTTATCAGAAATGTTTTGCTGGTGCGGATGCTGACATTTATTCTATGGCGATTATCAGCTGATTACTGATGCTAAATTGATATCAGCAACAACACTACTCTATATCCATACATAGTACTTATAAAGGCTCTTACCGAAGACTTGGAATGCTTGTGTAGAAACAAAACTATATTATTCATATCTATTTAGAAGAGCATGGTCATCACAAAATTTACCTCCGTTTAGGCGCTTCTGATTTCGATTACTCAAAATAATTTTTTGTTTGGTCAAAAACTGATATTTTTAGTTCGATAAGGAGTGATTAAAATCCAGCTGGACTAGTAACATATAAAAATCACAAACAAAAATAAAAATAATTCTTGTTTGTATACTGTGCAGTGATGTCGTTACGAAAAATAGGACAGCGTTAACATACAAAAAAAAAAAAAAAATGCAAGTGATGGCACTGCCAAGGTTTTATCTTGCACCCACTCTCCTCACCAGGCTCATCTACTCGAACCGAATACTTGCTGTGCTTTTTCTACACCAAGCGCACTACTCGCTTAAAGTCAACTTTTGTTGTGTTGCATCCAAATGGGTATTGCATGCTCACTGTTTCGTTGTCTGGTTCAAGCTAATGGTTTTGAAGACGCTTTTCCCCAATCACTACCATTGGGGAGCTACGAGTGTACCCCAGAAGTGTATGCTAAATATCATAGCGCTACTGTAAAATTTATTCCGTAACAAAAAGAGAGAGACACAGAGAGAATGCAAAAAGTTAAGAGAGGGAAGGTGAAGTAGTGAAAACGTTTTGCGACTATGGAGTAGTTATGAAGGTGCACCCAACCCACTGTACGTGTGTAATTTACATGTGTCAATTCTCAATTGATGAACAGTAAAAATATTGATTGACTCGGTGGAGTAGAATTGAATGCAATCAGTGATTTGCGGATTTTAATACGTTGTGGTTATTGATTGGTTTTGCTGCTTGACAACAACACCAACAACAACAACAATGCGAGCAACATGAATACCAGCGACTGTGACAATATCAAAAAATTGAATCAAGAAAAAACAAAATTATGTGGAAAATTACTTTTTCGTATTACATTTAGTACAATTGATAAGAGTGAAGTGAAATTGTAAAAGATATTTGGGTGTTTTGACATAATAAAAGAGAAAGCTGATGGAGTTTTCGATAATTACACTATCCAAGGCGAAAATTGTTACATTGACGAGTTTTGGGTTTTGTTATGGTTAAAGATATTTAAAGTTTAAGTTTAAAACTAATTACGTATAAGTTTCACTAATTCCAGAAAGAATGTAAAATGCGTTCTTTTCATAAATTTTTATTTTTGAAATGGTAAGAAAATTGTTATTTTATCATAATATTTGCGAAAGCCAAATAGATAAGGCTCCAGACGGACTAGAGTATGCAAAATATGAGAATCGAAATCCAAGCTCAGATTTTTATTGGCAGGGTAGCACCCAAAGTAACTAGAAAATGGATGTTGCCAGGATCTGCGGTGGTCTATTTTTTTATCGCCTTCCCCCCCGTGAAAGCTTACCAGGGTTTTCCGTCCCCATTTTTTATAGCAGTAGATGGTTAGGTCTTTATTTGTTATTTTCTATAGTTATCCCTGATAAAAAATATCAAAGTTCAGATTTGTTATAAGAAAGACCTAATTTTCTATCATTATCCCTCACTTATGCTGCATTAGCATGGTGGCCAAAGGTAGACCAATTAAAGGGTCAGAATGAACTAAACAGGGTCTTTAGAATAGCCTGCTTGGGTGTTACAGGGGCACTAAGGACGTGCCTGACATGACATGTTTACGGGACTCACTCCTATTCACCTTATGGTTAAGAAGGAAGCAGCATGTGCGGCTCTCAGACTACCTCATTTACAATAACTTAGAGAAGGCAATCTAACAGGACATGTCAGAATCCTGGATGTATTCTGGGACACACCATGCCTTTTGGTCTCCGATAAGTTAGGTAAAAAGTTTGTTTTCTCTAGAAAATTCAAAATGGTAATCAATGACCGCGTAGAATGGCTGAGGATGGACATAAATGTAAAACAGGGCTCACAGCTATTCACTGATGGGTCCAAAATGGAAGATGGCAGCACAGGCGATGGATCGTGGGATAAAGATTCTTAAAAGCATTTGTAATGGGAAAACAGTTACAATTTTCAGGCGGAGGTCCACGCCTTAGAGAGACATATACATTTATTCGGACAGCCAAGCAACTCTAAAATCACTAATGGCTTTTTTAATGCAATCAAAGCTTGTCTGGGAGTGTTTTGAACTTCTTCAAGCCCTATCCAGGAGGAATGAAGCTACTCTAGTTTGGATACCAGGGCACGAAGGGCATGAAGGCAATGAAACGGCAGACTACTTGGTCAAGAGGGGCACACTCAATACTTTCACAGGCCCAGAACATATCTGTGGAGTAAACAACAGTTTTAAAAATATTTTAATACGGGAATGAGTAAAAAAAAGCTTCTCCGATCACTGGAGAGTCCAAGAAGGTATGCGACAGGCGAAGAGGCTGATCGATCCAAGACGTATTAAGGTATAAACTGTTTTGAATCAAAGTAGAAAAGATATAAAAACGTACAGTGAAATAATGACAGGTCACTGTAAACTCAATTATCACCTAAAAAAGATGGGTTTGGTGAACGATAATTCCTGTAGACTCTGCTTAGAGGACTCGGAAACAGCAGAGCATGTACTATGTTCTTGCCCCGCTGCGGTGAGATGCAGAGTAAAATACCTAGGTGCCGGTATTTACATAAAATTCAAATGACATAGATTAAATTAATCCCACGGCAGTGACAAGATTTATAGATAGTCTGGAACTGTTCTGATGGAAAGAGGCTGCACAAAAGATTTTTCGGGTCGCAGTGCAATCCAGAGCTTTTGAATAATAATAATAATAATAAAAATCATTATCCCTTTTTTAAAGTGCAGAAATCACTGCCATTACAAAATGTGGTTTTTTCAGCGCCATACAAGGGATTAATGATTTCATGGTTTAAGATTTTATTACATATCTCACAAACTACACAAGCGATTTTGATGAAAATTGGTGGATAAACGGCAAATAAAAATACCATACACTGGGCGGAAAGCAGACAGAATCAAATAAATACCACGCCCAGTTTTTAACGATTGGATAATTTAATAAGTTAAAAAGTGGGAAAAATGATTACACAGCGTTGCGTTTCTGAAAAAATAAAAAAAGTATGAAATGAGAGTAGGTGATTTTTATAAATTTTTGATCGCTGAATCCGAATATGACCTCCGATTTGCTCCATCACGTCTGAGATTCGATTGATATAAAGTGCAAGAAACGCAATCTTCAGACACATGACGTACATTCTGAAAGTAGTCTAGTTCATTTTTGTTAGCGGCATTGAATAGTCCTGAGTATCTTCTTTAAAGTTTATTTTTAAGTTTTTCAATTGGATCATTAGTTTCCGAGATATCATCGATTGAAGTAAAGGTATCGCTAAGCCCTGTAAAGGACTATATTCAATTTGTATACTTTTACTTTAATGGATGATATCTCAGATACTAATGATCCAATTGCAAAAAATAAAAGCATGCTTTAAAGAAGAAGCTCAGGGCTATTTAATGCCGCTATCAAAAGTGAACTAGAATACCTTCAGGATGTACGCCATATGTTTGAAAATAGCGTTTTCTGCACTTTAAATCAAGGATAACTCAGATTTCAGACATAATGGAGCAAATCGGAGATCATATTCGGATTCAACGAGCAAAAATCTACTCTGATCTCATATTTTTTTTCATCGCAGGACTGTGTTATTGGACATTACTTTTGCACCTTTTTGGACTTATTTCACTAGAAAAAAGAAAACACATTCATGTCATTTACAATACCCATAACAGCATTTCTTCACAATAATCGCTTTTATTCTTCAAGGCAACTAGATCTCATTTTTATTTTAAAATATGCATATTTATTGCTAACAGCTTTTCCATAAATTATATGTTACCAATAAAGTTCCCGATATTGATTTACTGAATTTCTTAGAATTTGAAAATAGTTTAAAAAAACCTTACTAAGCATTTTTGTAATTGTAGAAGGTACTACCCACTAGCAAAACAAACCAGACTTAATTGAAACAAACAAAACAAGATATGACCATTTAGATTGATTGACTACAAAATCAATTTTGTTCATTACTAAACATGCCAGAAGTGTATGATGCATTTTCTTAAAATTCTTCTCATATTTCGTACACTGCTGAGGTCAGCTTGTTATTTTTGCATTCCAACTGCACTTTTACAAAACAACACACAGGACATTTATTCATATCGACATTCGAGAAGATACGAGAGCAATCAATTGTAAATGTTTGTTAACGATTACCCAAAGGAAGTAAATTTTAGATTCTTTCCACACAAGTAACAAAAATATTTCCATGCTATGAAAAATACAGGAAAATTGGATTTGGGTAGATTGGGTGAAGTATGTAACTCTGAATTGTCTACGCATTTCTTTACAGGCGTGTGTGAAATGATATCGATATTTTAGACAATTAAAGCGATAATATTTCTGATCTATACTAACGTCTATATAACTTATTTAGCGTTGTTGACAATATCTTAATTTTTGAAATTTCGAAGATTTTGGGAAATTTTTTATGTTTTTCAATTATTATTTCCACATTTTTTCGACATTTTCAATATTTCCATTGAAGCAGGCATTGAAATAAGCTGTAATAATACTCTATTTCTGCAGTAATAACTTCAAATTTGCAGTAATAACTTCAGAATATTGTAAAAAATTGTAATAATAATTTTCACCTTAATTCATATTACTTTGTTTTGCGTTAATCGTTGAAACTAAATACTCATTTAATTTAGCTTATAACTGTTGTTTTAGTTGTCTAACCTCACCAATTTGGGCTAAAATGTAGCAACCACAGTAAGTACTCGGCAACTCTACTTTACACATATTTTTATAAATGCATTCGAAGAAAATTTTGCTATAAATTTTCAATTTTAAATTGAACCGTTGCCATGATATCTGTTATTTAATATAAATATATAATATTGATCACTTGAATAAGACATTAAAAAATTTTTCTAAAAATTGCAATTAAAAACAAAAAAAAAATTCTGCAGTAATAACTTTTTCTTATTTCAACCCCTGCATTGAAGTATATATGTAATATTATAGGCGAAGAGCCGGCAATACTAAAAGTGCCGTCATCGCGGATTTTGAAATTTTTAATGAATAATGGTTGTTTACACTAAGACGAATAAGAAAAGCTTGGTCGGCGTGGTTATAGCCTGGCAAAAAAATTTTTAAATGATTTTTGAATTATTAAATTTTCGAAATGTTTTGCCGTCATCGCGGATTTTGATTAATCTTATATTAATGGATGCTAAATTTCGCAACCATTCAGAAAAAATCCGGCTGACCAAATTTCTCTTGCCGAAAATGACCGGCAGACCTATATTTTAATGGTGCTATAAATGGTGAGTACAATTTCTCTGTTATCACGGAAATTTTTTACATTTTTTTTTAATTGACGTGTTTTAATAGTGGTATTCACGAAGTAAGGCAGCTGGCGGGGCAGATGAGTAAAAAAGCACAGTGTAAACTAAGTAAGTGAACGACTTTATAGTATTATTGCTAAAGAGCTCCAAAATCAGCTGGTTTTTGTTTACTTTTGAAAAATAAAAATATTTAGTGTCAGAATTTATGAATCAAAATTTATGAAAATACCTACCACGGAAGTCCAATAATTGTCCAACAGAGTTTTTAGAGGTTCTTCAGCTTTACGCTTTTCCTTTTGGCGGTCCATTTTATTTTAATTTACAAAACAAAAAATTCAATTTTATTTGAACGCAAATGTCAACATAATTCTGACACATTTTCTGTAGTAGAAAAGCTATTCAAATTTACTCTAGGGTTTTGTGTAGCAAAATAGCTTACTCGTAGCTTAGTTTCTTCAATCTATTTTGTTGTTGTTTGGAGCAGATTTGCTCTTTTACCCTTTTGCCACACCGGCTGCCCTACTTCGTGAATACCGTTTATGTTTAATTTAAAAATATCTTGATATACCAGTTTTTTTACCCGGGGCATATTCACTTAGCCCTACCGTTTGCAATGCAGAAAAGAATGCGTGGCAGGTATAGAAAATTATATATATTATTGATCAGCGCTCCCTTCTGATTCGATAAAACCATGTTCTTCTGTCTGTCTGATTGTCCGTCTGGCTGGCTGGCTAGGTGTAAATTGGATTCGTTGCAAAAGTTAGCTAGTGGTATTGAAAAAGACCGAAATCAGTGAAAGGACACGCCCACCGCCCATACAAATAGAGAACTAAAAGCGTAATTTTGTAAGCAAAATATGTAGATATAAATACTAGGCATAGTATGTACAAGTTCTGGACAAAAATTATGTGAGTTTGGACGGTACCACCCAGATAAGCAAAAGTTTCAATATACTTTACTGAAAGCGAATTTTAAGAAAATCCGACCAAATTTTGCACAGGATAGTAAATTAAAGTTCTGAGCAAAAACGAGATTAAGATGGACAAGATCGTGTGATTAATAAAAATTTAAAATTTAGCAAGAGTCATATTGTATCGAAAAGCAACCGAAAACGAAATAAATTGACAAAGGAGTTATATCATCGAAAAATATTGAATCCAGGAATCAAGAAAATTTAGCAACATACAAAAGTTTGAATATTTCTTTGCCTTTTCTTACAGAATATTTTGTGACTAAGAATTGTATAAGTCATACAAATTTGTAACAAATATTTCAATTTGTTAAAAATGAAAGTGGAATAAATCCATTCAGATCAAAAAAACTCGGCTATTTTCTAATAGACTTGTACAAATTTTTAGAGCCTGAAAAAACTTTATAATTTTGCAGTTGTCAAAACTTTACACCAGTTAAATACTGCTTACCAATATTTTCAAATTGATTTAAAAGGAAAACCTTCTATATAGCATTAGTTGAAAAATTTAACTTCTTCCACTTTCAAA
This sequence comes from Calliopum simillimum, assembly GCA_951812925.1. Classification (NCBI taxonomy): domain Eukaryota; kingdom Metazoa; phylum Arthropoda; class Insecta; order Diptera; family Lauxaniidae; genus Calliopum; species Calliopum simillimum. Next base: position 89,927,856 of record OX638369.1, on the reverse strand, counting down.
TAAACCTATTCATTTAATGATTTCAAAATTTTTTAATTTTTCAAAATCTTACGAGTTGTTTTATATTTCTGACTTTAATTTTTTTGCTTTTAAAAATTTTGGAACATATCCAAAATTTTTCGTAATTTTTTTACTTTTTCAAAAACTTTTGAACTTAATTTTTGACGAATAAATTCATTGACTGTCTTAGTAGTTTGCAATTTTGACATAACTATCCATGAGTGAAACCATTTTATATGTTTTTTTATTTCAAATTTTTTGCTTAAAATAAGAATTTACGTGCTTTCGTGCTTTTCGTTCGTATACCTATGTAGAAAATTTTACACAATTTTGTATGACGACTAAGTTTTGGTGATATATATCAAGGAGACATACATATCTAACCATACAAAAAACCAGAGACTGCATTGAACTTTTTGCATCCAAATGATGCTCCATATAGATGGCAATTTCCTGAGTTTGTTACTATCACAATCTATTTATTTGTGTGTCTGAGACATGCAATCAAGATGTTAATTGGTTACATTTTTGTTATTGCTGTCTCCTTTTTTATATTTTTTTTTTTTTTTCAAAAAAGGATAGTTGAGTTTATTTAAAAACTTGAAAATATTTGCTTTTTTATCTATGAAACTAAGAAATTTTAAGATTTTCATTCAACAGCAGCACCTACCTGAGATATCAGTCGTTGCAATTCCTCATTTTCTGTTACCAACTTTTGATAACGTTCTTCGTCCTCTTTCGATATGCCTGAATCTGGGTTATACTTGGACTCAGCTTTATCTTTCGGATGACGTATTACTTCAATAACCTATTATAAAAAATAAAACATTTGTTAATGAAAATATAGTCAAACACAGGACTCACCTTTGGCACAAATATGAGTAACATGCTTAGGAAACAACAAAATATCACAGCTAAAGCAACAAATGCAAATGATGCATCCTGTTGCGATGCAATGACCATCCCCACTGGGGTTGTTATCAAACATAACACCACAACATTGTAAATACTCATACCAACATAACGTGAATCATTGATTTGTTTCACTTTAATCGATCGCGTTTCATATGCAAGAAACAGGCCAAATACGAGTATAAGGCCTTTAAAGCCATAAACGAGACCTACAGAGAGAGGGAGAGAGAGAAAAAAGTATTTTCAGATCATTAGTACGTTGGATAGATATTTTAAATAAAAATACAATTTTCTTATGCTTTGGCTACTCACCAAGCCACATTGAATTGCGCTCGCTCTCGCAATGCTCAAGCTCAGGACGTATTTTGATGTCATCAGTCGTTGAGACAGGATCTTCGAGTGGGAATTGTTCGAGTACTCGTTGCAGTGGATCAAATATTTGCCATGCAATAAGTATAACTAAATCTACGGATAATAGGCCGGAAACCATGGTGTAAAGTTTCCATGGTTCAACTTTTTTCTGTAATGAAAAATGGAAAAATAGCAAAATATTAGTAACTTTTTGAAGAATAATTTTAGATCAGAAAAAAAAAAACACTTTTAACGCTTAATGACTTAACAACCCATAGATTTATATCATTGTTTTCAAAATTTTCAGCATTTTTTTATAATTTTCAAATTTATTATTCGTAATTTTTAACACTTGTACATATTTAGGGTTGCTTTGAATTGCGCAGAATTTTTCACCATTTTAAATTTAACATAACGATATTTGCATATCTTTCATGCTTTTCGAATATATAATTTTTTCTTGGTTTTCATATACAATGTTGATTCTCCGAAAAATGTACCAAAACATACCTCTTTTTGTCATTATCTACATTTTATATTTTTTTTTATTAATTGAAAATGTAGAATTTGATGCACTTTATTTCTGGAACATTTTTGAAAAATTCACATAAACTTTCAGAATTGCCATTCGGTTTTTTTTTTTTGTAAGTTTTGCTTCAATTTTATGCATAAAAATTAAAAATTTAAGCCTTAAAATGCGAAGATAAACTGGGCTGACAACTGGCTGTTTTCCAAAATTATGTTTAAATCTTACTATTTCTGACTCAATTGAAATTTTTGGTTTCAAATACGGTTAAATAACCTTTTTTAAAATGTACAAAACAAAATCAATTTTCAACCCAGAAAGTTTTTTGTACAATTTAAAGAAAAAGGTAATTTGAGCTTTTTTGAAACCAAAAATTTCAATTTCCCTCCAAGAAAAATTTACGGTTCGTAAATTGCGTACCCAAAGCGAATTGCTTATGAACTCCCATTTCACCAACACATGTATACATTGAATGTGCAAGTAAACAATATTTCTCTTTTTATTTGTCAAAATTTTTTTGGTTCCATTTTTTTATTAAAAGTTTTATTATTGATTCATCACAAAGTGTTCGTACACAATGGCAGCAAACCAGGAGCGTACTTTCATCGCGATTATGTCCTATGGCGTTCAACGTGGTCTTGTTGGTAAGATTATCCAACGCATTGAGGGCAAGGGCTTCAATCTGGTGGCAATAAAATTCACCTGGGCATCACAAAAATTTCTTTAGATGCACTTCGCTGCTAGTCCTTTCTTTCCCGGTTTGATCACTTTCATATATTCTGGCCCAGTGGTTAAAATGATTTTGGAAGGCTTAAACGTGAAAACTGGATGTAAGATATTGGGTGAGACCAACCCTGCTGATCCAAGTGGTGAAGATTCATAATATAAAAAATTTTCTGAAATTCCAATACATAGAAATTACTACGTTTTCAATTCTACTGTTCTTATTCTAACAATTACGTTAACGGTTCCTAATCGTATCTCCAAAGTGGTACGTTTACGAAGTCTTGTTTGACTTATAGACTTCGCTAGCGTTATGCTTTCGTATTGCTTTCCTTAGAAGGTTACTTAAAAAAAATGAAAAATTTAAACAAAATTTTCGAAAATGGCAACCCTGATATATGCATACATAATCGGCATCTGCACTCTTTTTCATAAAACCCTCTCCCCCTAGAAGCTTCACAAGGTTTATGAAATGCCCATAATCATAAACTAGAAAATAAATTCAAGAAGAATAATAAATTAACTAATAAACGTTATTCTCCTGTAAGAAACGCATTCCCCGCCGGGAGAATGCAAAAATATTGCAAAAACGATAATATCAGAATGAAAACAGCAATATTTTAAAAAGATAAAAACTAGGGGATAGGAGTTCAAATTGTTAATTGATTTAATTATCAAAAGATGAAAGACTTCGTGTTCTTTACAAAATTTCTAAAATTAAAAAAAAAAATAGCACTATCACTCAATTTCGAAAAATAAATACTATCTGAGCTTAAAAAGAACTGAGTCCCAGTTTTATTTTTTTATGAACATTTTTTAAAATTTAAAAGAAATACTTATATGATTTTTTTAAAGAATTCTAAACTTTTAAATCATAATTTTATCAATGATTATATAATTTTTTTAAAAAAAATTATATTAACATATCAAAAAATTTCCTCATTGCCAGGAGAGGAAAAAAATGTTCACAGTCCCTCATTAATATGTTTTTTCCAACATTTTTTTCGAACATACTTGCCACTTTTATACACCTCCTTAGGGGCCTCCCGTACAAAATTGATAAGTTTGTACATAGATAGAAATATTAATTTTGTATGAAAGGCACCTTAAGAGTTGGAAAAAGGAGAATAGTATGTTAAAGAAAAATGTTGAGGAGTAGAAATTAATGGGGGGGTCTGTCAACATATTTTCCTTCTTTCGGCAATGAGAAATTTGTTTGATATTTTTATATAATTTTCATAGAAGTTCCACGTTAAGGGTTGGAAAAAATTAGGTAGCATATTTAAGAGAAATGTTGGAGAGGAAAACATTATTTCCCTCTCTTTGCACTGAAGAATTTTTTTGATGTTTTTATCAAAATTTTGTATGTAAGCCCTCTTAGTTAGTAGAAAAAGAACGCTAAGAACGCTACAGGAAATTATTATATAATATATAATTATAAAATAAAGGAAAGTTGATGAGGGTGAAAATATTTGTCTACTCCTGGCAATGAGGAATTTCTTGATATTTCTATCAAAATTGTATGGGAGCTTACTTAAGGGGTGGAAAATAGGGGGTAGTATGTTTGACAGAAATATTTTCTAAAAATATATTCTAAAGATAATCTAAAAATTTGTCAAAAAAAAAACTTGTAATAGGGACACACATTTCATTATAACATATGCAGAAATAATATTTTTCTCTGCAGTCAATTTTTGATGGAATCCATAGAAAAGTTACGGTATACAACGGGACTTCAAAACGACACTCCCGTTTTATTAACAAATATTGCTATTTCGAAAAAAAAAAACTATAAAAAATTGTTCACTCTTCGTTTTGGGACTGGAAAAAATAATAGGGACAAAACATGATTTTAAGTGCTTGGTACCTGTTATAGAGCTGATTGTTGGTTTAAAAGTGGTAAGTTGAGTACCATTGATTATAGTGAAAAAAGTTAAGAATTTGCTTGAGCAATTTTATAGATTAAATGCGAAACTTATGCAAAATGGGTTGAGGAGTCTATTGTTCCGAAGAACAGGAGAAAATAATAAAGAATCTAAGGGGCAGCGGATAAAATCATAAAGTAAATTGTGGCTTTAATGAATTGCTCTAAGAACATGATCTGAACGTAATGAAATCAGTTCCGGAAAAAGAAAAACAGAGCCAAACTTCAAGACAGTTTGAAAACATTCTTGTGAGGCATTGGAAAAAAAATGCATTTCATTTTTCCACTGACATCAAGCTGGCTCCAAGAGCTCCCGTTACAAGCCGCATTGCAAGAAACAAGCTTCGAGAAGCAGGGTTGTGCAGCAAAAGTGACAGAAAAGTACCATTTTTAAGCCAAAAGAACATATCCCAGATGATTAATTTTGCCACCAGGCTCAATTTTCATCAAAACTACTGCGGTTTGAAGAAACTCACATTTATTTGTTTGATTCTGGTCGTAGATTGTTTGTTAGATGACTTTAGAAAGCAGCATTCGAAACCAGATATAGTAGAAAGCAAGTTAAACATGGTGATATGGTATCATGATATGGGAATAATTTTTGCCGGCTGAAGTTGCGCCAGTATTATATGTTAAAGAACAAATATGTGCAGCTTATTATGTTGATATCCTCTATACAGTTATGCGGCCTTATGAGGGAGAGAAAATTCCTTTGATCTGAGATGTCATGCATGGTAATGACCCCAAACATTCGTCAAAGCTAGTGAATTCATGAATGAATCGAAAAAAAGATCAAAGTTATGGATTGGTCATCACTGTCAACAAATCTCAACCCCATTGAGCACGTCTGGGTAGTACTGAAGAAGTTCATTGGTTTTTATAAATCAAAAAATAACAACGATTTATTGCAACAAATACTAGAAGAATGGTACTACGCTGTTTGGAATTTGTCCAAGTTTTATGGAATCTCGTAGATGCCTCGCAGACGCTTAAAGATACTTTAAATGGAAGGAGCGTCGACCAAATATTGAAGTGGTGATGTTTTAAAACTCATGTTCGGACTAAAATAAGAGTTAATCCACAGATAAACGACGTTTGTCCCTATTATTTTTTCCAGGACGAAAACCAAGAATGTCGCTTATTTTTTTCATCTAAGGACTTGAAGTCAATTTTTTTTTCAGTTTCTTTAAACTATACTAAAATTACCTCAAACTGCGTAATATATTTTCCAGAGTTACTGATTAATTAAAAAATATGGTTGAAAACTAAAAAAATTGCTTGTCCCTATTATTTTTTCCAACACTGTACATTAAAGTTTTTTTTTAAAAATCGAGGAAAGTAATCATTGATAAAAATGAGGAAATCGTCAAATAGTCCCATATCTTCCCAGAAGTCACTCCTAGAGGAATCAAATATATGATCGACTTCCATTAGCCCCCCTCCAAAGTTTTTTCTCAGCATACCTACCCCCTATTTCCAATCCTTAAGGGGCTTCCATACAAATTTACTGTTTTTATATAAAATGCCCCACATCTCTAACTGGCCCACGGGTACTCCTAGAAGGGTCAAATGTATGACCGACCCCCATTATTTTTTTGCGACCTATATTTTCTCCCCACTTATGTACTCCTTATTTTCAACCTTGAAAGGGGCTGCCATACAATTTTTTTTTTTTTATAAATTTTCCTAGAAATAATGGGGTCAGTCATAAATTTGACCCTTCTAGGGGTACCCATGATCCAGTTAGGGCTGTGGGGGCGGTTTACGTCAGTTTTGTATGGGAGCCCCCTAAAGAGCTGGAGATAGAGGGTAAGTATGGTGGGAAAAAATGTTGCGGAGGAAAAAATATTAGGGGCCAGTCATACATTTGACCCTTCTAGGGGCACCTTGGGAGTGGTTGGGGTCAATTTTCTAAAAATGGCAATTTTGTATGGAAGCCCCATTAGGGGTTAGAGATAAGAGGTAGGGGGAGAAAAAATAATGTGGGTCTGTCATCCATTTAAACCCTCTAGAGGTGGCCCCTCTTGTACTGCTGTTAATAAATTGTTTCTCCTTTTCTCTCATCTTTGACCTCGAAGCGCCAACCCTTACCCTCACCCCACCCCCAACATTTTTTTCGCAAATTCATTTTTTTTTTTCAACCTCGCAAAATTAAGTGGTGTCAAGTATCAAAATCCAAAACTGGTGCACTAAAACACTCATAGTGTTGATATTAAATCATCAATACCAAATATAAAGTTAGAAAACAATATCCAATTTCTCAATTAATACACATTTCAGAGGCACAAAAAAAAAAAAAAAATTGATTGAAAAATTATTTTGAATGTCAACAAAGTTAAGTGAATTTGTCAAAAACAAAAAAAAAGGTAATAAAGAAAGTATCAGTCAAAGACACACGCACTCACACACAAATGTCACAAGGCCAACAAAAGCCATAGGGTGAAAGAAGTTTTATACAAAAAAAGTACAACAACAGTAGAAATTTAATTTACAAAAGGATCAGACAAGAACAAGCACACAAATACCCATAAGTACCATACCATGAATAAAAGACACGCAACCAATTTTCAAGTGTACGCCATGGAATTTAAGCAGGTCAAATCGAAGTTCAAGTTCGCATACCATCAAGCAAGCAGTTCATTTTGAAACTGAACCGAACAATGGACACAATCAAGGTCAATGTGCAGAAAGTATACTCGTGTGTACGGCAGAAGGCATTGTTATGTAGAGTTAATAAGAAATGGTCTTTTTCGAAATGCTTTCAAATGTAAAGAATGTTGCACGATCTAAAAATGAGGCAGGAGAGACGAATGTAATTCAATTTGTATGTAATTTGCTTGCACAATGCCTTACTGCGACATATTGAGAGGGCGAAATCAAATATGCATGTGAATTGTGAACGGCCTTTATGCTTTTGTAAATATATCTTTTTTTTAATTAATGGTAACTTTTTCCAAATGAGTTTAAGAAATTTTCTTTGTTTTTTCTTCGTCATTAAATAATTAGGGATCAATCACAAGACCTGTTGAACAATTTAGATCTCTTTGTGAATAATTAATCTCTTATGTAAATAAATATGCATTAAGGTGGGTCGCCAAAAAAAAATTTTTTCTTGTAACCATTAAAATATGTTCCTTGGCTTATTTGGTTAGACTTTTCACAAAATATTTTGACTCTTGTGAAAACTTCAAAATTGAGCCTGACAGAACCCTACATTTCTGTGGAGTTTTAGATAACGCAGAGCATAAAAGTATGCCATGCCATTGTGAAATTATTTCTACAAAACATATCGCCTGACCAAGAGTATGCCAGTATTTTTTTTTTTAAAAAAGGTATCAAATTTAAAGGTCAAAAATAATTTTTTGTTAGTCTGAACCTCTTCTATCACCTCTCAAAAGCGTTGAGATCTAATGCGATACACCTTGTTTGGGGTTCTTATGAAAGTAAATAATAAACAAAAAAGTTAATGAATGTTTTATTGAAAAATAATTGTCATCATTTCAATAATCTTTATTCCATTTATTCAGTAGCTTATCATGGATGCGTTATAAATAACTTTATCAAACCATCAAAAAGCTTTAAAAATTTTTATACTCTCTTGGCAAATTAAACACTTTTATGTTTTCACTATTAATGGCTGTTGAACATTGCATTTAATTAAAACACTTAATTGAAGAAATGGAAAATATTGCACTCATAGCGTCTCTTTTATGGTGCAATAATGTTTAACATTTCTTCTTGTGTGCATAAAAGTTTATGTGAAAGTTTTCGTAACGTAAAAATATACAAAACTTTGACAAGAAACTGATAAAAGCATGTAATTAAATTAATGGATGTATATGTAAGTATTTGGTTTGTACTGCAGAATCAAAGATTATTCCATTTTAATTAAAATGAAAGATGCTGCGTAATAAAACTTGAAATTTTTACTTATTTCTTTTAAGTTAATAGCTGTGTGTTGAGTGTGATGAGATTTCGATTAAACATTTGCATATCTTAATAAATACATATATTAAATACTGGCTAATAAAGATAAAAAAAATTTCTATGTTTAGGTTAATTTTTTGGTTTTGAAAACGGTTTTTGTTTAAATATATATTCCCTGAAATGGACCAAATTTAACATGGTACTTAATTACATGATAACAAAACTTTTGGTGCACAGTAAAAAAAATTTCGAGTAGTTTTAACTTTTGAATCAACCTTGTGTTCGGCTATATTTTCTTATGCTAAAATAGGCCATCTGCATTTTTATTTAAAAAATCCTTTTATTTAGAAATCAAAATGTTTATATTCACATTTGTCAAGCATTAAATTTCAAAGTAAACGTAAGCAATTCGCGATATATGTGCAAAAATCATAAATTAGAGGAATAAGGTACACCCAAAAGTTGGTGAACATCCTGTGCACCTTGTTATATTTGTTTTAATGTTTTTATTATTGAAGAAATTTCCTGCTAAATACCTTGCCTTTTAACAAATTTGGAAAATACACAAATTTAGTATATTTTTCGATGGAAACGAGATGCACAGTTGAAATATGGCCAATTTTGTTTGCATTCCATAGAAAAAAAAAAAAAAAAGATTCGAAACGCATCGAAAAGTTCGATAAAGTTGATAATTTGTAAATTCAAAAAGATTTTGTAAAAAAAGTACTTTGCAGAAAAAGAATCTTTTAATAAGCCGACGTAGCATTGCGAAGGAAATCGTTAAGGTTGAAGAGTATCGTAAAATATTGAGCGAAGCTGCGTGTGTATAATCAAAAAAGCCGAAAATAATGAATAAAAAAGTCGACGGCTTTTAAATTAGTAAAACCAAATATTGTGTTTTTGACTATCGTAAAAGTATCAAAAAAGTTAAAAATTATCGAATGTTGCCGAAGAATATCTAAAGTATCAAAAAGCATCAAAAACTTAATAATTTAGTCCCTGAATCATTCTTTTTACGACACCAAACATCCAGATGGAAAGGCTCGTACGGGCATTGGCATCCTCATTAAAAAAAATTTATTCACTTTGTTCTAGAAGATTTCAGTAAAGACAACATTCAATCAACAGCTATTCAATTACAAGAATATGAAATGAACCTCAAAATAGCCTCTGTTTACTGCCCTCTTCAGCACAGTATCACAGAACAGGATTTCCAAAACTATATAAAAACACTTGGCCCAAAGTTCATAGTTACAGGAGACTTCCATGCCAAATACACTTTTTGGAAATCTCGACTTATAACACCTAGAAGTCAAAAAATCCTCTCAGCAATTAAAACGAAGGTCTCAATATATTTGGTCTAAGCAAAAATATTAACCAAGCCTTAATATCTGCATCGCCATAACTGGAGCTTTCGTCGGACCATTCATCCGCTATAGTAACACTAAAAAGCAAACACTATAGGGAAACAAATTCCCAATATTGTTTTTAAAAAAACGATAACGATAACAACATCCATTTGGGGTTATTTTATATTATGAAAGCCTATCAAATTCTACATATTTTAGTGAATTTTTAAAAAAATCGTTAGAGCAAAATTTGGAAAAAATGACAAAAAACCTTTAAAATTGGAATGAACAAAACGTTTTGATATTTTGGGGCTTTGCCGATATTTTAGAAGTTTTTGTATACTATTGGTCCTTTATCGATATTTTTGATGTTTGTCGATACTTTTGGACTTTTACCAATGTTTTGGATGTTTCTCGATACTTTTGGACTTTTACCGTCTTTTTGGGTATTTCACGATACTTTTGACTTTTACCGATATTTTGGACGTTTTTCAATACTTTTAGACTTTCATCGCTTTCTTCGAATTGTTTAATATTTTCGATACTTATGGACTGTAGTTCTGCAATGACGTGGACACACTTTCGACCTTGCCTATTACTATGTAATGGTTTTTGGTTTTGTTTAGATAAGAGCATAGTGCCATTTTTGCAGTGAGATGCGGTTTGATAATACTCTGTCACGGCTGAAATTTAACACAGGTTCTTATGCCTTAATATGCTAAGCCTGAGGAAGAAAGCTTAAGAAAAATTTATATGCGAGTGGTGTCATACGCCTAAAGAGAAAATAGTTTATCTCGGCTAATTTGGAACGGAGATAAATGAATTTTTGAGTAAGAATATTGATTTTTTTTTAGTAGAAGGTGCCTCACTCCCAAAATTAAATACGCTAGCTACAACGGCAAAGCCACTACACCAATTTTTATGTAATTCGATTTTGAGATACAAAAAGCCTTCTGCATCCAAAAACGGTTACTACAAGTATTGAATTCTGTCAATAACTAATATTCTGGCTTTCTTTTATACAAAACAGTACTCGCAAAAATTGTATCCATCTTTAGGAGAATAGCCAAAATTTGGCCACCGGCGATACTAGTAGGCATAAATACACATTTTTGTACCCTACACCTGGGGTATATTCGTTTTGCACTTCTCTTTGTATGAGTTATGAAGGAAGCGTGGCAGGTATAGAAAAATATTTATGTATAGGGGAGATGTGTATACCTTGGTCCGAGTGTACCTCGGTCCGAGTGACTGTTGCCACCCAACAGTTGTACGTGTACAATAATGTTCTTCTATGGAATTTTCCACTCATACCGGTGACTCATATTAGTAGACTTCAGACCGTCAAGCTGTATGCGTGTATAAAAAGTGACGGAAAAAGTGTTTTTTGTGTGTAAAAATTTGTTTTTGGAGTAAACTATGAAACGTTTTGTGAGATACTTACTTGAAATATTTCAGTTTTACAACATCAGGAAGGAAGTTTAGTTATTGTTTTAAGCTTTTAGTGTGTTTTAGATGTATTTTCAATAATATATGTTTTGTGTGTTGACAGTTTTTAAAACATGCTGTCTGTGTGTACCTTGGACCTATGAAATTGACCAGCGAGCCTTCTTCGACGGGCAACCAAAAAGCCATAATCGCCTCTCAATATAATTTTATTATATTGATTACGTGATTAATGTATTTATTTGCTACCATTTTTGTTTAATTAATTGTTTTTTACTAAATGCACTTTTTTGTGTTATAATTTTTGTTTATGATTAATTTTTTTTTTTTTATTTAAAAAAATGTTAATTTTGATTACATAATAAATGGTACTTTCATAATTTCTTACCTAAATACAATGTTTTCTCTTTTATTTTTAATAGTCCAAGGTACACTTGCATGGTGTACCTTGGACCGTTTGAGATTGCAACGGAAAAAGTAATATTTCTACTCAATGGTAAGACACAGAAATATCATTATCACGTCATTTGATGCTGCAAGCATTGTAGAAATATAACTTAATCAAAAAACTAATGAAACTTTTTTGGAAAATCCCGCACATTGAAAAAACTGAAAAGCGGACCAAGGTACACACATATCCCCTATTATTGAACAGCGCCACCGCATGAGTCGATATAGTTAGGTTGGTCTGCCTATTTATCCGTCCGTCTGTTCATCTGTCCGTCCATATGTATGTCAGACCACCGATTTATCACGATTACGGGAAAATGCATCAAGATAACTCTATGAAATTTTTGGCGATATTGTCAAAAAAGGTGCAGGAAGTTGTTCTTGAGCAAAATCGGTCAATGAACACGCCTACCGCCCACACAAAGCAATTATTTAAAAGGTAATATTGAGAGAATTGTTTGAGATAGTGCAAATGGTGCAAGTTCTGATCAATATCTCGACATTTATTTTATATAGATCCATTCCAGGATATTCTTTAATCCAAAGAGAATTGGTTTCTTAAAAAATTTCTAACCAATAAATCCTCTAATCAATAAATCTTGTCAGATAGGTCAGATATACTATCGGAATTTCCTATCTTGCTTTATATATCTGTATCTGTATTTATTCTCATTTAAATCAAAATTCAAAAAAAAGTTCAAAGAAAAAGAAATATACTACTTTCTTCAACCCCGGAAAAATGGTAACTTTTTGCACCATTAAACACAATTGTAGCCACATGCTAAATTAAAAAAATCGCTGAAGTCTATCCGTGCTTTTATTAAACTGCTTATATTTATAGTATTGTAAAGACATGTTTACTTAATTTATTACTAGATTTAGTTCATTTTGCATTATATAATTTTTTTTTTCAAAAATTAAAAAACAAAGTCTCTCATTAAGCAAAAAATTTAGTTTTGAAAAACACCTTTCTTAAAAGTGCTATTTTCGTAGCGTAGGCTTCGAACTACAAATTTTTAGATTTCTAGGTTGTCTTAAGAATCTAAAGAACCATAATAATCAAAAAAAATATTACATAAATTAAGTCTACATGGCTACACAGTGCCACTAAAAGTTGTATCCCATATAGGCTACAAATGAGCGAAAGAGTTAACAAAAAAACAGTGAAAAAAATATTTACGAAAATTTCTCATTTAAAAAATATCGATAAAATTGGAATTAGCCCAGAAAAAATCGGATTTTTCTGTAAAATACACCAAAGTAAAATTTTTTCTCCAGAATGTTCTATATATATGCATGAGAAATAAAATGTGAAAAGTTCATAGCAAGATCTTGTATGAATAAAAAGTTATTCAAGGTCAAAAGTCGATCGTTTTTTTTCTTCTTAGCCTTGTATTCTTTTTCTTTAGAATTTAATATGCTTTCATAATATAAACACACAATAATCATTATTTGTTATAATAATGATAAAAATTTAATTTTTGTGTGTTAACTCAAAACTTTTTGTTTATTCCAATTTCAACGATTATTTGCCATTTTTTCCAAAATCTGCTGTAACGATTTTTTTAAATATTCACCAAAATATGCAGAATTTGATAGGCTTTCATAATATAAAATAACCCCAGTATCTAAGTAGCTGCAGTATTCAAGACAAGAAGTTATTTTTTGGGTACAGTGCTACGTATTAATTAACTTTAGAAGTTATAGTGTTACACTTATTTTACGAACTTGAATTCATTATTTCCAAGAATCTAAAATTCTATGCATTCTCCAACTTAGAAAATCATGACAATTAGGATTAAGTAGAGAAAAAAACCACTAAACATGGCTATGGTGACATATGTTTCAGTTACCGCCACGTAACCATCTTCAGACCAATTTATGTTTTATTTAATTTATTTTAAATTATATGAAATAACAATTGAAATATTTTTGAACTTTTTGTCTGAGGCCAGGATTGAACCAGGAACTTTCGAAGTCAATCTCTAACATAGCGCATTTATCAATGGACTGCGCTATGTATCCTCAAAAAAATTGGTAGCTTAACCCGAATCCTCCTAGCGTGATCATATGAACACACCAACTTTGTGTTTTTACTAAAACTTAGTAAGAAAAAAAAAACCGTATCCCGTAGCTCCTAGCGTAGTCATATGATCACGGACATATCCTGATGAGCCGCGGCGAAGGATTATATCGAAAACCAAAAATTAAGTGCTTAATCATCCTAGGAATTATATTAATTAAAGTTTTTATTTCAAAAATTAAACAAAAAAATCCAGGAGGATTCGGGTTAAGTGCCTATATTCATGTAGTGAGATTTTTGTTCTCTTTCTACCTTGTCATGACTCCTATTGTTGTTGTTGTTCAACAATACACGGATTTAGTTTTGTAGATTTTAATAAGCGATCTAGCACTTTAGTTCCCAGCGAACTTTGCGAAAAACTATTCTGAGAAATTATTAATAATATAGTACTTCAGTAAAGTAAAAGAAGAACATATCTCGCCTTCGATATAGCAAAGACCCATATGTTTCAAAAATATTTGTTAAATATTGAGCAATCTGTAATATAAATCGATTTTGAACAATGGCCCCATCATTTTTGAAAAAACCAGAAAAAATTTGTAGATCAGACCTTATAACTATTTTCTTAATGTATTAAATAACTCTGCAAGCGTGGAGTTTTCAGAACATTTACAGTAATAACACAAAAATATTTCTGATATTAATATCAATGAAATTGAAATACAAATTAATATAAAAATTATGCTAATTATAAGACTTAAAATAACATTTCCTATAATTTTTATTTAATGCACAACGGGGCGAATGATGAACATGAAATTAATTAATGACACGTTCTTATGAGCAGACGTCATTTTATTAATACGAGCGCACATCAACCATGACGACAACGAGGATTAAAAAAAACATTCTTTTTTATCTGCGACAAATTAAAAATATGTACCTACTCGTGTATGAAAAGGTATCCATTTTTTTACAATGAATTTTCATATTTTGACATAACTGACATAACACATGATTTCATTATAAAGTGTCAATTTGTTTTTTTTTTTATTTTATTATATACAGAAACATCTTCTATTCTTGGTTAAAATATTAATGTTGATTGAAATTTCTTGTTGTTATCTTTAATACTCTTACATACACACACGCACAATGCATATACGTTGTGTGTCATTGTCAATTATGATGGAAATGTATTTATTTTTAGTAAATTAATAACGAGCTTAATTTAAAAATTATCTTTTTATTTTAAGTGCATATCAATATTATCTATTAATAATTATATACAATGTATATAAATAAAGTAATTTGTTTTGTTTTTTTTTTAAGTTTAAAGCACAGTGTTTTAATATTTCTTTTTTTTTCTGGAAAGCACACTTACCTTGGGATCTGTTTTTGCTTTTGTTGTAAATCGATGCACACGCCAGACTTTACTAAACATGGCACCATACGCTAAAGTAAAACCGGTGGATAGTAACCAAGCACGTGCTTGACAGACCTGTTAATGGAAAATTAGAAAGAAACATAAGAATTTCTGCAAAGTTGTAAAAAAATAAAATAAATATGAAAAAAATATCTAAAATTAAAGTCTTGAAAAATCGCAGCCTCTCTTTAAATATTTATCGTTTAGTAATTTCTAGTCTTCATTATTATCAAACTTTAATATTGGCCACTAAAATTGATATTTCTTTATATCATTTCCTTGAAACAGTGAAGAATTTGTAGCAAAATCTATTAAAAAGTTTTGAAACTAGAATTCAGTGCGATAAAAATTTATAAAATTTTCTTTTAAATCATAAGGGGTGAGATTGAAAAATCTTAACATATATAAGATTCAATAATTTTTGAACGGTTGACCTTAGGGTTTTGATTTTTTTTTATTTAATTGATAATATTTTACAAATTACAGAAAAATATAACCTTTATAGTTCTAACTACTATTTATGAACTTGTGGACCTTTTTTGGTAAGCCTTCCGCTAGAGGTTTAAAAGTTGTTTAAGACACCTTTTTGGAACAGTTTGCCCATCTACTTTGAAAAATTTGGATATTTTGGGACACCTTTTTTGTGCTCCTTAAGTTTCTTTTCACAAGAGACCAATATCTCTCCACTGGTCTTAGCTCTGGACAATTTGGAGGATTGGCCTCTAGTGGTACAAAAACTATGTTATTTCTTTGGTATCACTCCAGAGCTCTCTTGCCGTAGTGACATGATGCCAAATTGGGCCGAAAATATGTGGACACATTGTGCTCTCTTATGAAAGGAAAAAGTTTTTTTTCAAACATTCTTTGATGCATATTTCGGTATTTATAGAGCCCACTGTAACAAATAACTTGCTATGAGGTTTTCTATCAAGCGTCAAATTCTCCTGAAACTGTTTAATAACATTGAAAACAGTTTGATGGCAGACCTTCAATTCTTTGGCCACCTTGAATAAAACTATAAGTTTAATTCTCATACTGAATAAAGTTTAATTATAAAATCAATAAATTAAAATTAAAGTCTAATACTCAATAAAGAGTTCACCATAAAATTTGTACAATTGTAAAATTGTGATTTCTTTCGTGTGGGTGCTACATAGTGTGGTTTTTTCACATCCAGTGGCTAAGCAGTGCCAAAGTCTTCGGAACACCAACGTTCCTCAGTGGAGGAATTGGTATGACGAGCAGGCGATTTATCTCAAGCAATGTACCGGCAAGGTGTTAATATGGAGAGAGACATATACAGCAACTTCTAATAAGTACATTTTAGGACAAGGACAAGTTTCGCCTTTGACATTTCTTCCACATTTCCCCAAAAAAAGAATTCTCTGGCTCCTGGTTCATAGCTCAAGACAGTGGCTAAAACAAATATATTAACTTAAGAAGTTAGTTTTATTAATAATTGGATTTTTCACTATATCTTCTCTTCTTATACGAGATAAAATTGTATGTTTCTTTGTACTTATTTCTGTGCCAAAATTTTTTCTCGAAAACGGCTACAGCGATTTTAATGAAACTTGGAGTAGTGTTAGATATTAGCATACAATGAAGAATGAGCTAAGTTTAAACTTTGTAAATGCTCACCAGAGGGCGTGGCACAGCCTTAAATTTTAAATTTGATTAAGTAATAACTCGTAAACCATACAAGGTATTTGGATGAAATTTGGTGAGCGCGTACGGGTTAATAATACCTCATAACGGACAAAAAATGGGCGGGATCGAAGAAGTGCCACGCCCACTTTTTAGCCCTTGAAAATTTTGATCCAATATTACTCGAAAACGACTCCAACAATTTTAATGAAAATTTAGGAGAAGTTACCCCTGCAAACAAGTATTAATATGTTGTATGCCGTTATATTGGGAAAACTCGGTGAAGGGCGTGGCACCGCCCACAAAAATATAAAACGGTATAAAAAGAAAACTAATGAAGCAAACATTCTGAAATTAACTGTGAGGAGCCTAATTGCAATAGGGCATCTCTGATTTGAAAGTGGGCGAAATGTCGCCATTGCGCGTGGAACCTCCCATACAAGCAAAATACGTTAAATGCTATTTCTCGCAAATGTTACAAGATATTTTTATGAAATTTGGTATGTAGGTACTACATATCAATGCCTTGTAATAACCGAAAAGTGGGCGGGATCGAAGAAGTGCCACGCCCCTTTTTTAACCATTGAAAATTTTGATTCAATATTACTCGAAAACGACTTCAACAATTTTAATGAAAATTTCAAAGATTTTACCCCTGAAAACAAGTATCAATATGTGATGTGCTGTTATATTAGGAAAACTCGTTGGAGGGCGTGGCACCGCACACAAAAATATAATACGCTATAAAAAGAAAACTACTTAAGCAATCTTTCTGAATTTAACTATAGGGAATCTACTTTTTATTAGGCACCTACGACCTGAAAGTGGGCAAAATATCACCGGTGCGCGTGGAACCTCCCATACAAGTAAAACAAATTAAATGCTATTTCTCGCAAATGCTACAACATATTTTGATGAAATTTGGTATGCGGATCTGGATTACAAGTATCTAAAGCATAACGAAAAGTGGGCTTTGTTCAATAATGGTAAGGCCCACTTTTTACCAAAATAAAAATTTTAGTTAATAACTCATGCACAAAAAAAAATTTAATGAACTTTCCGAGGCATGATGGTAAGATATTTCAGCCCCCATACAAGAGGCGAAATATTTTGGGTGCGTGGCATATCCCATTTATTTATTTTAGGTCATTCTAATTCTCTTAAAAAATTTGGAGTTCTTGATATTTTTCTATACCATTCGATATTTTCCGAGTTTTTTCTTATTATTTTTCTCATCGGTTAATTTATCATTATGAAAGCTTTGGAGGTGAAAAGGTACGAATTTCATTGAAAAAAATAGCTATGAATAAAAACATCGACTAAAATGATAAGATAAGATTGTTGACCGAGCAGGGATCGGTCTCCAGGTACTTTTTGAAATTTGGCGTACCGATAAACTTTGAAAAAATTACAACATTTTTAATACTTCTGACGTACGTACTTTTTTCTTATGCACTAATATGCATATATCTAAATATCTATGTCTAAAATATCTAAAAATTCTTAGTTATGCGTAATGTTTACCTCTGGATATTCATCTGGACTAACAAAACGTCCATCAATTCCCAGCAGTATGACGGATGTGAGACAAATAATGACGCCAAACAGCATGATTGTATTGCATACCGGATGTGATGATTGTATGACTCTGTAAGTAAAAAACAAGAAGGAAAAGTTAACATAACAACAAATAAACAAGTTCACAAGTTAAACTATTTAACTTATTTATTAAGAATTTATCTTGAAATTTATTAAATCATTTTTTTTATATGGATTTTTGTGTTTCAATAAAATGCAGCATCAAGTAGTATTTGAGATTCTAGCCTAATGAAACAGAACAGCATAAGACCTTTCTTCACTTACTTACAAGTAATAACTATCAAAGTACCAACAAGTTGCAACAACGCATTTAACGATTCCCAGAAAAATAAAATTTTATTTAAACATACGAGTCCTGTTAATCTGCAGGAATATTTACATTCAATGGATTATTATAAATGATAAAAAACATAGTTTATAAGATTTTTTGCCCGACATTAGTTTTAAATGCCCATCAAAGCTGCGAAAATTAGTTGCTTTTGCAAATAAATTTTCTACCAGAAAAATGATTGTCGACAATTTTGTAGGTTAGGAAATTTTCTATTAAGAAAATGCAAAGATATTTTAAGTTTCAGTTTTTACATACATACAAGTATAAGCATATGCGCCGTACAAACATACATATCTACGTCATATGTGCAACAGAAAATCTGTCTTTCAATACAAAGATGTGTCCATTTTCACGCCAACATATAACAAAGCACTGGCAAAAACCCAATCTCAAATACAGAACAACTCACACAAAGGCAAACGGAAAATATCCAGAGGAACAATTGCAGAGAATGCACACAAAAAAAAAAAAAAAAAGCCAATGCATCGCAATTTCCAGATGCCAAAGGCATATCACAGAATGACGTAAAATGGAGTACAGTGAAACATACAAAGGACGCTTTGGTAGTGTGCGTGCTGCTGCACCTTTGCATAAACATCATCAACGAATACGAACTTTGTGGCATATTGTTTGTTGACACAGCCCAATGGAAATAACACAAAAAAGCACAGGTAAAATGGCAAAAAGAGCAAAGTTTGGGTACGACGGAAATGACAGAATTCTAAAACATTTGCCTATGTAGCATTTTTTGGGTGAGATATTGAACTATTTCTTTTTTTATGCTTTGTAGGCAGCGGTCATTTATCACCTGAGTTCACATTTCTGTTGTGAACTCAGGTGATATGATCAGTGAATTTGGTCAACTTTTCGTTTTTTGCTTTAAAATATGATTTTATATATGCTAAACTTGGTGTACAACTTAAAAACCGGAATTTTTTAGCGAAATTTGATGCTTTATTGTCGAAAAATGTTACAATATATTTTATTCAAAGTATTGTCCATTGGAAGCTACAACATTTCCCCATCTTTCAGGCAATTTATGAATTCCATCCTAAAAAAATTGCGCCGGCTTGGCGGCCAAAAATGAATCTATCCAATTTCGGATGCCTTGCTCTGATGTGAAGCGTATTCCGGTGAGAGCGTTTTGCATCGAGCGAAATAAATGAAAGTCAGACGGAGCAAGGTCCGGACTATAAGGTGGGTGAGCCAAAACTTCCCATCCACTATTTTCCAAATAGTTTTTCACGGGTCTTGCAACATGCGGCCGAGCGTTGTCATGATGAAAAATTATTGCTTCGTGTCTGGTCGCATTTTCCGGGCATTTTTCGATGATGGCACGCTTCAAACGTATTAATTGTGTACGGTACAGGTCACGTTGTCTGGCCCGATTTCAACAACTCATAATATAACGGCCCCTTCTGATCCCACCAAATACACAACATAACCTTGGCGCCATGGATATTTGACTTCGAGGTTGATTTGGCTGGTTGGCCGGGTTTCACGTTTGACTTTTTGCGCTTGGGATTGTCATAATGGATCCATTTTTCATCCCCAGTCACAATCCGATGCAAAAATGATTTGTTTTTATGGCGCTCAAGCAGCATTTCAGACATACAGAAGCGCCGTTCAACGTCTCTCGGCTTCAACTCATAGGGGACCCAATTACCTTGCTTCTGAATGTATCCGGCGGCTTTCAAACGTTTTAAAATGGCTTTCTGAGTCACTCCCAACGATTTGGCAAGCTCGCCTTGTGTTTGACACGAATCCTCATCGAGTAGCTTCTCTAATTCTTTGTCTTCATACTTTTTTGGCTGTCCTGGGCTTTCTTTGACTTTGATGTCAAAATCGGCACTTTTGAAGCGTTTAAACCATTCAAAACACTGTGTTTTTCCTAAAGCATCGTCGCTATAAACTTCTACTCGTACATGCAAACTATGACTTTCCGCAGCAGTTTTCTTTGCAAAAAAATGTCCCAACAGAACCTCCCGCAAATGCTGTCTTTTTCTCGAATTTTCGAAGTTATTCATCGTGAAAAATAATAATGATGCACACAAGATCAAATTGTTTTGTTGACTGATTTTGACAGCTGTCAAACGTACCTTCAAAATGACATATATATAAAGTTCGAGCTTTCAAGATATTTGTTAGTACGGACATCCACCGTCACATTCCGGTTTTTAAGTTGTTCACCCAATAGATCAGTATTTTTTTTTAAATAATTTGAGCCGCCACTATCAAAGTGTGGCCTAAAAACATGCATTATAACACTGCTTTACAAAATCCAAGTTTGGGAAAATACCAAGAATGAAATTAATGCTGTTTGAAAAAATGGCATTTTCTAAGAAAACATTTTTTTTTTTTTTATATGTAAATTTTACCTGG
Source organism: Calliopum simillimum (assembly GCA_951812925.1). Classification (NCBI taxonomy): domain Eukaryota; kingdom Metazoa; phylum Arthropoda; class Insecta; order Diptera; family Lauxaniidae; genus Calliopum; species Calliopum simillimum. Next base: position 89,906,840 of record OX638369.1, on the reverse strand, counting down.
AGACCATTTTATGTTTATCAGAGATGGTTTCATTAAAATCCTAATGAAATCCAAACAGAAAGTCGGATCAAAATAAACGTATAATTAAATAAGCTTTCCAACAATATATAGTGTGATTATGATCGGACCAGAATTTGCTGAGTTATGACTCCTTAAATTTGAAAAATTTGAATTTTTTCATTTTCAGTTTTGTTATATTTTAATAAAAATTTACGTCCAGGTAATATATGTAGTATATTTATATTATATTCAGTTACAAAACAAAGCCTTCGGAATGATGATGGAATTTTCTATATGAATCAAAAGAATTATTTACATTTAAAAATTATTAATAGAATATGGTTTAAATAAAGCACATATTTCTAAAATTCGTCTAGATCCTGGTTATTTAAAGAATTATGAGTAAGAAGTACTTTTGGATAATAACCATGAATATCGTAAGGCGATCGGATCCTTGTTATATCTCGCTGGGAACACAAGACGTGATATTTCCGTATCAGTTTCGATTTTGCCACGTAAGGCTAGTAATCCAAGTAAGAGATATTGGTTGGAGGTTAAAAGAGTGCTGAAGAACCTCATAGAAACTCAAGACTTGCAGTTACGTGTTGGAACAAAAACCAATCTGACCCTTACTGGATTCTCTGATGCCGATTGGGCAGGTGACATGAAAGATCGAAAATCCACCAGTGGATATATTTTCATGCTTGGTTCAGCTACAATAAGCTATGCCAGTCGCATGCAATCCAATGTTTCACTGTCGTCAACAGAAGCTGAACTGGTTGCACTTGCAGAAGCGTCGCAAGAAGCTGTTTGGCTGAAAACATTATTAAATGATTTTGGATATACTGACATAAAAACAGCTATCTACGAGGACAATCAAAGTTGCTTAAAAATAATAGAAGACGACAAAATAAGTTAACGAAGCAAGCACATCCATGTTAAATACTTTTACACTCAAGAAATGGGCTCCCTGAAATAACGCCATAGGAAATAACGCCAGAAAATTTTTTGGAAATAACGCCAGAAAAATCTTCATTCAAAATTCTGGCGTTATTTCAATTTTGTTTTGGAAATAAAGCCAAAAACATTTCTGGCGTTATTTCCAAAAATTGTGGTGTTATTTCCAAAAATAATGTAGTTTAGAAAAAGGAAATAACTCCATAGGAAATAACGCCAGAAAATTGATTGGAAATAACGCCAGAAAAATTGGCATACAAAATTCTGGCGTTATTTATTAAATTTCGAATGCTTTCAAGATTAAGTTGTTATGTTATTGAGAAGGGGTGTTGCGATAATTACAATAACACTTGTTCTCAAAGAACCTTTTGTTTTCTAAATATTTGAATCCGTTTCACATTGATATTTTTTTTTTTTCAAAATATAATTTTATTCAAATATTTTTTCACTTCCTAATAAAGCGTCGGCAGTGGCAGTGGCTGTGTTCGAAAACAGTTGTCATTTTAGAACGCACTACTTTATATGAAAGTAACTACAATACAGCAGCGGCAGTACACAGCGCTGTGCAATATTTCTCTATTTCTAAATTCACTGCCACTGCCTCTCATTTGAATATTTTCGAATTTTTCGAACTTCAAAAATATAAAAGAAAAACATGTCATTTGTAAAAATATTTAAATCTGTGAAAATTTAAAATTTATATTGTGTGTTTTGTGTTAAAATTAAAAGAAAAATAATTGAGTTTGTTCGCGAAAACAGTTTATATTAGAACACTGCCAGTGCCACTGACGACGCGCTATTGTGGATACATTGGCAGTGGCAGCAAATACTGGCAGTAAAATACTGCTTCGAAAACTGCCACAGCAACTGCCGACGCGCTATTGGAGTTTGGGCTTAAATCTTCAAACGAATTGTATGCTTCTGTGTTTAAATTTTTCTGAGATAACCAACTTATGTAGTTTGAACTCTTAGAAAATATTTCAAATTTACTGCTGAGTAGTGTGTTAACACCACCTCCACCTATTTTAAATGTGTTACTGATATCATTGAAAAACAATTTTTTTAAGAGCAACATCACTTAAAGATCATCTATCAGAAAGCCTTTGAAATTGACCAACGCTTCTTGATTATTTACATTAAGTATATTTGATTTCTTGACCTTTTATCACTTCAAAATGGCGAAATGTCCTTTTAATGCAAAATATTTCCAAAGTTCAGAATTTGTTTTAAAACAACACACACACATACACATGAACACACGTTGTTATAAAACAAATACACACACTCACACACACAACTTAAATGAAGCAACATCGCCAGGGTTATCCCTTAAACAGCACACTACATTTTATTTGCTTCAATTTTCCACACCATTCAGCAAATTCAACAAGCACTCACACTTCGACACACACACACACTCATTCATATAGCACGCGTTGAAGTTGCAGTGTCAAAGAGGAAGTATAAGAGGAAGGAGAAGAAGAAGTTCATAACTATTTGAGCAGTAAACTTTAAACGGTTGCTGTAAGCAGCTGTTGCTGTTCCGGCTGCTATGGCAGCTCACAAATTGTTAACGACGTCGTGAGTTAACGTAGCGTTAATGCTGCTGTTGCCGTGCAGTAATTAGGTGACCCTTTGGGGATTTTCGTTCAACTTAGTTGGAATTTTAGTAAAACAGCTTACGGAATTGTAAAATTGTGTATTATATACTCGTATGTACATGTGTTTGTATGAAAGATCTTGTAAGTGTAAAACATATACGGTCATAATTAACAGATGACCCTTTCAGCTGACCTTTTGTTTTTTACTATCCTCATATGTTTTACATAAATCAAAAATGTAAAAAACCTTGTTCCCAGGGGCTGAAAAGTTTCCTATTGGTGTAAGTATTAAGCATAAAATTTTGGTCCTGACAAAAAAATAGGTCTAATATACATTTCATATGTTGCTGGATACCAAACAACTATGGTCACAACTTCATCCTTGATTTCCTGCCAGTCGAACTATCTAACTGCCCCACATATTACATTTGCCCCATACAAAATTTTGAGTAAAGTTTTGGTGTGTGGTTTTCCGAAAAAACTCAATAGGAAGACATACCCATAAATTTCGCAACCACCGTATGCACTGACGGCTCGAAAACGGACTGTGACGTGGGTACAGGTGTATTTGCAAACGACCTTATTTTTCCAATATTTTTGGCTACTCAATTTTGTTAGCCGAAGTTTACGCCATTCTCAAAGTCATGTGGGAATTTTCTGTGACAGTCAAGCCGCTACCAAGGCGCTGAGATCAGTAAGAACAACAGTAAAAATTTTATAAAACTAGGACATCAAGCCGAACACTTACTCTGGTTTGGGTTCCAAGTCACTAGAATATTGAGGGTAACGAAAAGGCTGATATACCAGCAAGGCATGGCTCATCTCTGAGCGGAAACCTTTCAGAGTGTGTATACTCTCCGCTAGACCTAGTGAAGAAAAGGATTTTCCCGTATTTCCTCAGCGAGGCGAATGCCAGAAAAGCTTTAGAAACTTGCGGGATTTCCACAGCAATTAGGACTTCATTCAACAATTAAAAAACATCAGACCAACTATCCATAAGCCGCTCTGATATTTTTATGCCGAAAATTCCTTCTGTAGTAGTGGCACGGATGTAAACGAGAAGAAATCTCCCAAAACACTTTCACTGCAACTGTGCTGCTCTATCTAGAGCCAGGCTTAGAGCCTTAAAAAAGCCATCTTTAACGCTCAACTTCACCAATAGAACAAACTGGATATGCAGTTTCCTTTAAAGGGCCTCTAGTTCTGTCCCTAATAACCCCTCCTACCAGCCTGGCCGACCATTTGTGTGCTATTAAAACGGTTCTAACAGTGCTACTTAGGAATAACATCGTTTGCTAAGCCACCACTCTAACCTTACCTACATCTTTTATCATGGTGGTGAATAACTATATACTAACTATTTTTTGCTAATTTATTTAAAGAGCCAAGAATTTATGGTAAGGGTCTTAAACTTAAGAATGTGTTTGTATTACTTTGAGGAGTCAGCTTATCAAGAAAGCCATAAAAATTTGCATGATATATTTCTTGTATGTATTTGTTTGAAGACTAAGTCCCGCACAATAGTTGTGTGTCAGCTCATTGTCAAAAAATTCTAAAGTTTTGATGTAAATTTTTGTAGCTCAGTTCTCAGAGGAGGAGGAATATTTTTCTAATTTTCCTTTTACGCATTTTATGAAAGCTTTTTTATGCATAAATTTTCATTTCATTTTTTTGATATTTAATTTTGTATAAAAGCAATATTCACTATATTAATCGCTATCGACCTTTTTGTTCTATGTGAGGTATTGAGAATGCCACCACTTGAAGCTATATGCATTTAAAAATTTTATAAAGATGCTGGTGCAAATGAGCTGTACCTCTGTATTTTAAATTTTTCAATACTATGCTTTTGCACATTCGAAACTTTTAATTTTTAATTAGCTTTATTTTTATGTCTTTTAATAACTCTTTCAATATTATTTTGTCATTAAATGATTTTTTTCGGTACGTTCTAGTAGAATTGAAACAATATCACTATCTTTGTGTTTTTGAAATCATTCGGTATTTAAAGAATTTTTTCAATTATTCTAACTTTTATTACTTTTTTAAATTTTTAGGCTTTTTTTTATGTTTCGATATTTTTTTTTTCACTGAAAAAAAAAAAAAAAAAATACCGTCCCGACGAATCTTGTATGGTACTTAGGGATTCCAATTTTTGGACTTTTTGCGATCCCGGTATTTCGGGATCAGAAATTTTTGAATCCCGGGATCCCGGGATTTTTCGGGATTTGTATGAATTTTGTTTTCTTCGTAAATAGAACAGAATTTAGTATTAAAAATTCCTAATATTTTGTCTTATATACCCCTACTACACCCCTACAAAGATATTTTATTTAAAAAAGAACAATTTCTTAAAGCAGGTACATTTTATTAAGCAATTCACGCCGTTTTTAAAAAAACAAAAATTCATCAATATTTATTTATTTCAAAAACAAGCACAAAGGTACATTGCTGCATTATATGCTTAGTTAAATACATATCGATACCTTAGAGCGCTATAGTTCTATCTCCATTTTTTCAATTATTGGGAAATGCAAAAAGAACACTTCAAACAGTGGTTATTTAGAATTGGCTGCGATTTTGAAAAAAACTACACATGCAATAATTTTACCTTAGTATATTTTAACATAATTTTGTGTTAAAAACTAATTTTATTAATTTTGAACAAAATCAATTTAACAAATTATATGGAATTGCACTACTATTCAAATAAACGACACATTTAGTAAATTTTATGAGCGACTAGCATTTCCCGGTGTGCGTTGCGATACCTTCTTTTGTACGGAGGGCAGAGCATTTCCAATTAAACCAATGAATGTAAATTGTTCCGATGCAATTTATATGCGCACCAAAACTCATCTATGTGCATTAGATAGTTTCAGAGGTATGATACTTTCTTAAGGACGTGGGACCGCCTATTTTTCCCTTTGACATTTTTTGTCCCGTGACTCTTAATACACATACCACATCTCATCCATATCCTTTAAATGATTTCAGAGACATGAAAAATTATTTTTTTTTTTTCGAATCATGGAAAAAACAAGAAATTTTCAAAAATTTCTGGTTCTGACCTTTGGGTGAAAAAAAAAAAAATGTTTCCACTAAAAACATGAAAAATGTCATGAAGGGTGTAGAAAAGACGAAAAAAATTAAAAAATTTTCTTAAAAATGTGACTTATTTGAATATTCAGTGGAGATAGCACAGTAGCGCTCTTCAAAAAATTACAGTTTGGAGATAGGATTTTTCTTAATTCTCGAATATTTCGGTGTTTTAGTGGTATTTTGACATCCCACAGATTTCCACTCAGTAAAGAAGCCCACAAGGATACCATATCTGCAAAAATAGCAAAAAGTGGAGATAGGACTATAGCGCTCTAAGTTATTGATATATAAAATATCATACATATTTAATTATATGTATAAAATAGTGAGATCAAAGTTTTAACAAGTGTTGGACTTGGAAGAATTAACTTTTGTTTTAATCAGTTTTATTATTATTAAAATATGATTTTAGGAAAATTAAAGCATTTATTATTTTATCATCCAATTTGGATCTAAATTTATTACGTTTATAGCCTGCACACGAAAATCATCTTTCTGATTCAACACTTGTTGGTTGAATTAAAAAAAGATAATCGAAAGTTTTCTGGAGGAAATAACCCCTATCACCACATTACAAAATATATCAATTTCTTTCACTAAAACGTTGAATAAATTATAAGACTTTCTAGAAAACAAATTTTTTGAAGTAGTATTCAAAACTAGATTTAATTTTTCTTTCAAGTTTATTGATGAGTTTACTTTAACTCTATGGCTATTGTCCTCAATTTCTCAAGAAGTTTCAGTTTCAAATCTAGAGAGAATACGTTTTATCTCTACTTTAACGCGATTTTAAGATGGAGCTTTACAGAAGTCATTATTGGGACTCATCAAAAATGAAAAAATGTCAGAAAAAATCCTTTCCACGAGCTTAAAGCCGCTTCAGACTATCTGAGTGATAGTGGGAATGTACATTTATTACACAAATGATTTATCAGAAGAAAACTCATATGAGTTATTTTGGCATTAGATTTGAGTCTATTTGAAAATAGAAGTCATAGGAGTTTTCAAATTTTTAAATGTTGTTTGAAAAATAAAATACAATAAAAAATTGACAGTCAGAGAAAAAATCATACAGAAAAACATAATAGAACTAGTCTGAAGTGCCTTTTAGCAAAAATGATATTACTCAAAGCAGATTTATCTTATATTATAATATCAATAGTGATTTTGATTGGTTGAGCAGTACGAGCTAATTGTTTAATAATTTTAAATTCGCTACTGTGGATCGAAGAAACCTTTAAGTCAATACATGCTGTTTTTATGCTACTCTCAAGCATAATAAAGCGCTGCAGCATATCTAAAAGACTACTCCATCTCGTTTTGCAATCTAAGATTAACTTCAGCTCTTTATTATGTTCAATTTAACCATAATGTTGTAAGACTTTTGTTGGTGATTTTTGGAACATTCTAACAATTTTTCTAACCTAAAACACTTACAAAAGAAATCCCGGGATTGGTAGCACTAATCCCGGGATTTTCGGGACTGCAAAAAAGCTCGAATCCCGGGATTCCGGGATCCCTAATGGTAGCGCATGATTATACAACTTCAAAAACTCATGACTTGATAACTGCAAAATAAAGTACAGTTTGGAGGGCCGGAAATTAATTGTTATAAAATTTACTTTAAAATAAAAAAATTTCAAAAAAAAGACAAGCCCAAAATTCTCATTGAAAAAAAAAAAAGTTTTTTTCAACCAAAAATTATTTTTTTTTTGCTAAAAATTTCATACTTTTCGTATAAAAAGCCGAGGAGCTATGCATTTTCAAATATTTGAATATCCAAAGGTTGGATCGAAATTCCTGTTTCCGACATCTTGCAAATTTTCGGAATTTCAGAAAATCATTTTATCACACCAATTTTTATAAAAAGCAGAGATGTCAACTTGAATCTTGGCCGGTAACGCAAAGAAAAACTCTCAAATGTTTTACTTGTCTGGGGTTGACTTTTTCGGTAGTAGTCAATACTTTTGGATATCTCATGCTTTCCTCTTTGTTAATTTTCGGGATACTTACTGAAATTAATATTATATATACCCATTAATTATTTATTATTTTTTGTCTTCTATGATACTTTTAATTCTAACTATACTTAAAAATTCCCAAAGTTACACCCTATTCGTCCTCAGAAAACTTTGCTGCTGTAACAATAAAAATAAGTTGTACGCCTGAAATACGCTATAAAAATAGCACTAGTTGCAAGTTTTCGCACAGCCAAACTCACAAAGTCAACTTCAATGAAAAACAGTAACTGGAGGATAGCACACTTTTTAGGTAGCATCTTATCTGCATAGTGCAATGCTACGTATATGTATTAATGTGTGAGATTTAACGGTTGTTTTTATATTTTTACACTTTTCTTTTTTCGTATTCTTTTGCTTGTGTTCAGTTCTCAAAAATAACTTCTACTTTGGCTGAGTTATTAATATCATGTGCAAGTGTGTTTACTGTACATACCCAAGGGGAAAAGAAGTGCTTCAAAAACCCTTCTGAAGTGCATCCTTTTCACCAATAAGCGCTTCCGCTCCGTAAGAACAATACTTTCTTTTTAACATTGCATGTCATAGGATGTAAGCGAGCAAAAGCTTACCGCAGCCTTACCAAAAAAGAGTTTTTAAAGCGCTTATTTGTAATGCTGCGGTAAGCGTTTTTTCAATAAAATTAAAAAAAAAGAAACAAAAAAAAAAAAACTGGCCGGGCCAGGATTTGAATCCACGACCCTCCGCGTGCTAGTTATTTTTTTCTTACATTTTCCAACCCTTTAGACCGCTCCACCAACACCCGATGATGTGAACAGGTATTAAATTTGTATATTAAGCAAATGTTCTCCAAACAGAATTTGACATACAAATGCTCCTGCAGCCTTACATAGAATCATTGTGCAATCAGTTTCAATTCAAGTAAGCAAAAGTAAATAAAAACTAGCAAGGGTATAAAATTTGGGCTGGCCAAACATTAAATACCCTAAACTGTAGTATTTTTAAAATTTTGCTCATATGGAAGGTGCTACGCCCTCTTGTCCGAGTTCACAAAGTTTTTGTTCAGAGCTTGCATTTATAGTTTTTAGTGTCTGAGTGAAAAACGTTTTCAGTATAGCATTTTGAAGCTTTTGCTTATATAGGATGTGCCACACCTTCTTGTCCGAGTTCCTCCAGTTTTGGCTAAGAGCGTGCATTTATAGTCTTTAGTATTTGAGTGAAGTTTGGTTGGATTATCTCAAAAGCTCCTTCAGTATAGCATTTTGTAACTTTTGTTCATATGGGAGGTGCCACGCCCCCTTGTCCGATTTCACCCAATTTTTGTTGAGAGCTTTTGTTTATGATTTTTAGTGTCTGAGTCAAATTTGGATTCAATATCTCATAAAACGCTTTCAGTATAGCGTTTTGAAGCTTTTGCTTATATGGGAGGTGCCACGCCCTCTTGTCCGAATTTGTTCACTTTTTTTTCGGAGCTTGCGCTTACAATTCTTAATATACATGCATATTTTGGTTGCTTTGTCGTGAAAAATACTCCTGAAATTGCATTTTGAATATATTTTTTGTATGGGCGGTAGGCGTGTCCGTTGACCGATTTCGCTCATTTGCAATCCCACGAGCTATCTTTGACGACGGAGGCAGTGTACCAAATTTCATTGAAACGTCTTGCTCAGTTTTCCCAAAAAGAATATATCAACACACAGCCAGCCAGCCAGCCAGCCAGCCAGCCAGACAGACCGACATGGCTATATCGACTCAGGAGGTGACGCTGATCAAGAATATATATACTTTTCTATATCGGCCACGCCTCCTTCTCTGCGTTACAAACGGAAGGGCAAAGTGAATATACCCTGGGTGTAGGGTATAATGAGAAAGGAAAATAGAAAAGTGAAATAAAAAAAGGTTGAATAAAAAATATTTTAATAAAAAAAAAAAAATAAAGCAAAAACAAATAAAAAAACGGAAAAAAAAAATCAACCGGGCTGTGTTCGAACTCACGTTGTACTTACTGCAGCCTTATATGGAATCATTGGGTAATCAATTTCAATTCAGTTAAACAAAAGTAAATTAATAAGAGAAAGGAAAATACAATAGAAAAGTGAAATAATAGATGTTGAATAAAAAATATTTTAATAAAAAAAAAATAAAGCAAAAAAAAGTAAAAAAAAGTAAAAAAAAAATCTCGCGGGCTGGGTTCGAACTCACGTTGTTCTTACTGCAGCCTTATAAAAAATCATTGTGATAATGCTTCTAAATTTCTATGGGGACAAGCACTTTTGAAGTGCTTGGATCAGAAGCGCTAGAAATTTTTCCTCTTGGGTATGTGATGTGCTACATTGTGTTAGTGGTAGTGTGTGTCTCTGTGTGTATGCACGTGTGTGGCTGTGTGCTTAAATTTGATACCCTCGTTAGTATGTGCACTGCGCATTGTTAACTTTAACGATGCAAGGACAATGACGAAAGAATGAAAAAACTTTTATAATGAGCTTCTACTTATTTAATATGAACTGCTTATTACACATTTTCATCATATCATTTTTGAAGTAAAAAAAAAAGTAACAAGTACTTAAATTGCTTTCTTCTCTTATTGGTTTTTGTCAGAACTTATATGGGTTAGCGTATTTCGTAAAGCCCAGCTTACTTACATACACTAAAATGTTTCTCGTTGGGCTTCCATTTGTATTTCTAGTACATAAGTGTCACAAATTTGGTTCCATACAATGTCATTTGATTGCGAACAAAAAAAAAAAACAGCTTTCGAAAACATTTTTTTGTAAAATTTTATTGATTGTCCTAGCTGAAATATGTAAAAACTGTTCTCATTCTTCAGTTTGTGTGCTCGAAAACACTTCGCCATTTGGAAGGCTTAACAGTTTTTTTCATATTTAAGTTTTGCTATCTAGCTGTGTACAGCTGAAACTGTACACGGATAGTCACTTCGAAGGTAGATACTAACCACCAAGGGCAGATTGCACTACAGATCACTTGATGTGGAATGTAGCTCGGTCGTAGATTGATTGCAGTTCAATATGGCTAGAGGTTTGGCTATTAAATACAAGTAAATCATATTTAATCAGCAAAGTTGAAATGAAAAATAATTTTATTTAAAGAAGAAGTGAATTGCTGTTAAGTCAAATACAGATATTTTAAGAAATAGAAAGTGTCGGTGTGCATAAGATATTTTTAAATATAGCCCAAGAGGAAAAATTTTTAGCTCTTCTGATCCAAGCACTTCAAAAGCGCTTGTCCCTATAGAAATTTAAAAGCACATTCTCAATAATTTTTTTTAATGCTGCAGTAAAAACAACATGGGTTCGAACCTAGCCCAGGTGATTTTTTTTTTACTTTTTTTATTTTTTTAGCTATTTTTTTTTATTAAAATATTTTTTTTTCAACATTTTTATTTCACTTTTCTATTTTCCTTTCTCTTATTAACTTACTTTTGTTTAATTGAATTGAAATTGATTATACAATGATTCCATGTAAGGCTGCAGTAAAAACAATTTGGGTTCGAACTCAGCCCGGGTGACTTTTTTTACTTCTATTTATTTTTTTTTTTTTGCTTTATTTTTTTTTATTGAAATATTTTTTACTCAACATTTTTATATATCACTTTTTATTTCCCTTTTTCTTATTTATTTGCATTTGTTTAATTGAATTGAATGATTCTATGTAAGGCTGTAGGAGCATTCGAATGTCAAATTCTGTTTGGACAACATTTGCTTAATATACAAATTTAATACCTCTACATATCATCGGACACTGGTGTAGTGGTTTAAAGAGTTGGTAAATGTTAGTAATAATAATCTGTTTCTACTTAGCACACGCGACAGTCGAGAATTCAAATCCTGGTGTGGCCAGTATTTTTCTTTTTTTTTAATTTTATTGAAAAAACGCTCACCGCAGCATTACAAATAAGCGTTTCGAAAGGCCTTTTGCAGGAAGGCTGTGGTAAGCCTAAGCGCACTTACATTCTGTGACATGTAATATAAAAAAGAAAAAATAGTTCTTACCGAGCGGAGGCGCATATTGGTGAAAAAGAAACACTTCAGAAGGATTTTGGAAGCAAATATTTTTCCCTTGGGTGTGTACTTATTTTTACTCTAAGATTTTACACTGAACTTAAATCAGTTTAACACATAGGTTAAGAAAACCTAAAGTAAAATTTATGATGTGGTACACATACCAGTTGCAACGCATAACTGAATGAAGTATTTTATAAATAAAAAGCGGGGACAAGGCAACTCGCATCTTGAAACGAAAGTCTTTAAACTCCAACAAGACGTCTTGTATAGACTCTTAGTCGAATCGTTATATTTGTTGCATTACAAAACGTAGGCAGATTCATAAAAAGTTAAAACGATTTGACAATAAAGGCCGACTACCATGCAAAAAAAAAAAAAAAAATAAATTTTTCAGGTAACCACACACTTCAATAGGTTAATGTCAATTGTGTTATTGGTGTTAATGTCGATAATTATCATATCATTCATATCTTCACTTTTTTACCCGTTACGGATCCGTTACTGTCGGATCCGCATTTTAATTCGTTACGGATCAGTAACAGATCCGTAACGGGTAAAAAAACGAAGATATGAACCGTCTGGCACATTGGGTACATTTGAATTGGCAAATGTTAAAAAGGTGGAAGTCAATAAAAAGCAAATGTTATGTCATACACATTATGTGCCATAACAATATGTTATGTTTACTGATATTATTTTTTAAGCTATGATATATGCTATCAACAATTTCACACTATCAAGTAAACTTTCTGTGGAAACAGAGGTACATTTTATTGATTTCTAACGAAATGACAGCTACTTAATATTTTGGCATTACTTTTGCCCTTTATTGACTTCCGTCCTTTTAACATTTGGCGATTCATTTATTTGCCAAAAAAAACATTAAACTGTAAAAAAACAGAATATTTTTTTTTCATGAGATTTATTACTGTTGTTCGCTAATGTTTTGTACTGCCTTCATTCTTTGAAGTGACATCAATAATTCCATCTCTTATCGGCTCATACAATTGTTCTGGTAATCCTGCGAGATTTTAGTCCAGGAGCCTTTGAAGACTTGAATGAGAGATTCCTTATCATTACATTGTTTTTCACTATCATGAACAATAAGTTTAAGCCAACCCGAAACGTTTTCCATAATGTCCAGGTTCGGGGAGTAAGGTTGTTGTGTAAAAAACTACACTAAAAGCATAAGTGTTGAGAGAATTTGAAACATTAAATTTAGTGATTAACAAAATAAGTCTTGGTCTTGAGTTTTGTTCTTGGTCTTAGTAATTTTTCGAGACCAAGACCTAGAACAAGACACTGATACCTTTGTGCGACCAACACCAAGACTACTATGATCTTGGTGTTGGACTATGTCACGATAATCGTCAAGACAAAGACTGCTTTTCAGTCTGATTACTCAATAATTTCTAGAAATTTTTTCAAGACTAAGACCAAGACCAAGGCTTAATGAAGAAGATCAAGACCAGAACCAAAACTCAATACCAAAACCAAGACCAAGTCAAGACTCAATGTGCAAGATCAAGACTAGGACTACTATGATCTTATTCTTGGTCTTGGTTTGCTCATCACTTATTAAATTTCACATGTTTTGTTTAGGATAGAAAAGATTTTCTGATATTTTCTACACGAAACTGGATTGTTAAAGCATTCAGTTTGAAAATTATAAGAGTGAGCTGTGAAAACTGTGTTCAGGTTGTGAAATAAATAAATAAAGCAAACTTAAAATATAAACATATCATGGGGATTGGATGGAAAGTATCGTCGTATTTTTATCATACAATTCTGGTAGGTAAGTTTTGTCTAGCTATGAGGCTTATTTTCCTGGCCTCTATAACTTCTTTTTCTATTTAAATTAACAAAACAAATCAAAAACAAACTTTCGAAGAGAATGTTATCGACAAGTGACTTTTTCTCTATCAACTAGAAGCTTAGTTATGTGTTCAAAAACCTCGAAAATATATATGACCCACCTCTGAATCTATATATGGCTCTAAGGTTCCAAAGGGCTTAAAATATTTGTCGTAGCATCCCGCTACTTAAATAAAGAGAATTTATTTTCTTAATATTAACTGGCATTTGCCTGACCAAGAATCACTTTCTTCCCCACTCTCATCTGATCTTTCTCATTTCATTTTATGAGTAATTGTTATCCAATTGATTGACTTTTCGTGTTAAATACAAAATTTCAAGCACAATAACACAAAGCTCCAATCATTCGGAAAATGAAAAAATTAAATTTAGAATCAAACTAATCGAAGCCAAATAAAAAGTAACGACTTGTGACAAAACATTCCTCTAATACAAAAATGTTAAAAAGTAATAGAAAAATGTAGCAGAAAAAAAGTAGGTAGCATTAAAAATTCCAGAGAGTCATCAACCCTGAGCTTTTGTGTAGTCAACTAACCAACCACCCATACCTCCAAGCAATTTAATTTTCCTTTTTTTTTTTTTATTTTCTGTCTTAATGTTGGTTACTTTTTGTGTTTGCATTTTGCGTGTTCATTAAAATTTGTCATTGTATTATTGTTATTATTGTTGTTGTTGTCGTAGTAGTTGGTCCTTTTATGTTTATATACATAGTACATTTTATTTTCTTTAACTTTCAACTTTTGTCCTCAACAAACAAAAGTTTTCGCAGTTACGGAAGCGGAAATGCAAGCCATTTTCTTTTTTCTATTATGTTTCGTAGTCAAAGTACATCTAGTTGGGTCAAGTTTGAGGTTATTTTGTTTTAATGGTAACATAGGAAATGTACTAATCTGAAAATATTTGTAAAGTGGATACGCAAAAGTTGAAACCCTTGACCTTTTTGTTTGTGTTTTTAATTCAATCAGATAATTTAAGTTACGTGTGCATGGGCCAAGTTTTCTTTTGTATTGTGGCAACAAGTTATTCAACGGCATTGAAAACATATCAATTTATGGCCCAAAATGTAAGGTTTTCTCAGAGTTGAAATTAATTTTAAAGTAAGCCAATTAACAATATTGTGCTAAAAGTTTTCAAGGAATTAAATTGAATTTTCATTATTTCACATGCATTTGTCGAAAATGTTCTCTTTACATAATTTACTCCTTTAAGCGTTCAACATAATGTGCAGATTGTTATGCAATCGTAATGAGTTTAAGCACATCAACCAACTCTGAACTTTAGCGCAACCCCAACATACTGCATATTGCTTGCTGCTGCGGCTGCACTTCATTTACCACAAGCACCACAACAATCAGCCGCTGGTGCAATGCCGCTTATTCCATTTAACCAACATTCAACAACAAGTCCAACTGGTTGGAATTAATCCACCATTCAGCTGGTGCAGTAAAATGTTGCTCCACATACACATATAGTACATGCATGGGAATAACGTCATGCAAGCTTGAGGCAGCTGCATCTTAAATTCAAATGCATCATATGGAAATATTCTGACAAAAGGTGAAATGCTAAGGAAAAGGTTGCATTTCATTTATGCAGCCACATTGTGTAGGACGTATTTGCACACAAACATTTTAGCCAGAAATTAGTGGTAATAAATAGCTGTCATCTTTTCCTATTGCCTTAAGTCGGTTCTTCAATATATTGTTTCCTTTAAGGCAAAAAAGTTCAATAGCAGTCAGAGGAGGTGGAAAGAATGTTTCAGCGAGAAGAAGATAAGTGGGCAGTGGTTGAAGTTCTGAAAAGATAATATAGCACAAAAGTATGTTTACATAAGTTTTCCTATTCAAATCTTTACCGATTACTCGTTTTTTCAAATATGGGCACAATGAAAAGAAAAAAAATTTGCTACCGAGAAGCATGGATCAGATAACATTGTTGATTTGAGCTTATTGTTCTCTATATTTATGAAGACACTAATAAAATCACAAGACAAGGCAAAATACATAAATGAAAAAAAAAAAAAAAAGCAAAAAATTAACTGGCTGGTTTGCGTTACTAGTTTCGGAAAAAATTTTGAAAGTTTTTCCATACTACCGCTATGTTTTCCTGAACTAAAATTTTTTAAAAAGTTCAAGTTTTATAATACAATTGAAAGCCTATTTTATTATGAAAACTTTGAGCCCTTGCGAACGAATTTTTGGGCTTGAATAGGTAATCGAACTAAATTTCTATCATTCGAATCACATTTTTTTCTGTAAAACAGGGACTATGCGAAGTTTTTTTTAATGCTTGAATTCATTTATTGAATCTTCTCATCTTAGGAGACTTAGTCCTAAATAACATTATTATACATATTTAATCTTATATATAATTTAGTGCTTAATGTATCTCCAGAGTTAATAGGGAATTGTACATCCTAGGTGTTCAGTAAGCGCGCAGAAGAACGCAATTGTTGTACGTTCAGTCTTCTCACAAACATGCCACCCTCCTAGCAGTATGTTTGAATGAAAAGAACTCCATACAAATTTGCGCTAGTAGTGCCGGCTGCATATGTAGAAGGAACAAGAAAGGTAAGAAAGAGTACGCGCCTGTAGCTGCATCTATAATTTTGAAGTCCCGCGGAAGAGAATGCGCCAGATGCCGGCTGCATAGAAAAAATTTTGCGCCAACGGCTGCATAAACTATTTAGAATTCGGTTAGCTTAACATAGCTAATTGCTAACGATATTCTTAGCATGACGATCCTTTCTTTTTAGTCTGGAGAAATTTTCTAACTTTTTAACCTCCGTGCCAATGGATTTGGATGATACGGCAATATTGCAACGTAACTTTGCTTGTTTTTCTTAATTTCGTCTTTGACCAAGTGGATGCGAAGGTCCCGATCACGTAGTTCTACTCTTTATCTTAAAAAAGAGTCGTATGATGTTTCCTTCAAAAGTTATGGCCAAATTAAGATGATATAACGCCTAACCCGAAGCAATCTATGAATTTTGTGATGTCATCTTAAATCGACCATAGCTTTTGGAGAAAACATCGTACGACACTTTTTAAGAGCTCATTTTAAAGAAAAAGAATAATACTACGTTATGAAAAATAAAAAGACAATTTGTGCAATCTGCATCGAACCTCAAAAATGTTCGTGTTTGTGGCTTCAACTTCAATAATCTCAAAATCTAGAGCTGATGGGCCAAGTCCGACCTCGGATTTGGATTTTACGCTGAAAGTTCCTTCAGAAATTACCTTCAGCTGCCCTGAAACAAAATCATTGTTGGCTTGTATGACCGCATTTAAATTCAGCATGGCAGTTATTAATATTCAATTTTTCTAGTGTAGAGCTCGGACCGAACTTAACAAGTCAAGCTTTGGATTCAACGGTTTATTTTTCCTATCAAAAAGCAATGTTTTATCAACATACTAAATTCTTAGATTTTTCACTGTTTTGAAATTTACAAAAGTTTTTTCTCTAAAGCCACTGTTATTTTTAAAGAAAACGTTGGGTAATCATCATATTTTTACAGCTATATTTTAAAAGTAAGCACTTACCAAAAAAATTTATTAGTTTTGTTTTTGAGTGTAAGACTATGGACAGACCAACCGATGAGTTATATTTTACATTTTGTTAATTAATGGTACTTAAGTACGTTAAGATAAAAAAAGCGTTTTTCAAATTTATATCATGTACGATCATGACAGTCTCACATCTGAGTTTTCGCTATTTTTACAAATGTGGAAATCAGCTTTAAAGAAAAATCTTTGCTGATATATTATTAGATATTTTAGTTTTGAGTTGGTATGCACTAGAATTAAAAATTAAATGATTTGGATAAACTTTGATTGAGATTTAATAATACTACAATATATTCAGCAAAAGCGTTCAGCGAACTAAAGTATTTACAATCAGGTTAAGAATGCTAACAGCAAGGTCTTTTTCATGATTCATATTTACAGATTTCAGTGCAATCTCACAATGAATAATTATGACTGTTGTATACTCTGCTGATGTTTAATATCTCAATTAAGATATGCTTAAGAATGAAAAATTTGAAATCTTTTTTAAGGAGTACAAAAAATTATTATTTCATTAGTGGCTGGAATTTTCCTAACTTTTGGTATTCCTTAAAAGATTTTTTGAAAATAATTTTTATCTTAGACCGTATTTTAATTTCGGTATTCCAACACGGGTGTGATATAAAACAGACAAGCGTCCAAATTTTTTTCAATTTTACTACGTTGACATATTTAAGAGTATACAAGCGAATTTACCCAAGAATGTTTATAATCGATTTAAAGTTTATTTTATAAGCTGGCAATTTTTTTAACAACCAATTCATGTGTTTAAAATCTTTTTCTTTCATATATCTCTGTCAATATTTTGCTCTACTTCAAATATACATACATATACACTTAAACGCCCTTAACACTTTTTGCTGACTTAGTTTTTGTAATATTGATTTATTTTTGTCCCAAAGCTTATTATAAAAGTTATGTGGTGACGACATTGATAATGGCCGAGATGACGCCTATCACTATAACAATGTTAAAAGTTGCACCCACAACAAAACTGCATTCTGTAGGAAAAAATTTTGTAGAAAGATTTAACAACATCGTACATGGGCAAAGTAAAGCAGCGGATGAGTTAGTGGCTTAAGAAAACGAAACTTTTAGTACTTTAACTATATCCTGGATGCTGCGCCTAAGGCTGCCCGCTGCTTTAAGGTTCGTCTACATTGTGTGTGTGTATAATACGTGTATTTGTGAGAGTATACGCTTTACTTGTTGTTATTGCTGCTTTTGTTATTAAAATGGTACCGACTTAACACTAAATTATTATAAAAAACACTGAAATAGTTAAAACTTAAATAAAATTTGCTTTTTTGGCACCCACTTTGAAATGAGAGACAGAACAGTGGGAATGAGGTTGAACTACTTATATAGACTTATTTCTTTAAAATGATTTAATTATTTTGAATTTGTAATGAAACTGATAGTTGTCTGAAGCAAGTATTATGCCTTTAAATTTCATAACACTTCAATAATCATGGCTTAGCATCATAGCTGGAGAAGCTCAATCTGCCGCTAATTTGGATTGTATTAATCTAAAACTTCCAGAATATTAAGGAGAAGATAAATAAATAATTGGAAACAAAAGAAAATTAGAAAATTAAAAAATATGAAAAAAGTAATACCATGCCTGAACCGGGAATCGAACCCGTGCCCTCTTGAACGTGAGAAAAATACGCTAACACTGCGCCACAAGTCGCTAAAATATTGAAAATCTCTTCAGTATCAAAACGATGATTCGAAAAATACATTTTGATGAAAAATCAGAATATTAATTTTTATTTTTTTTTTTGTTTTCAGTGTCAAATAATAAAACGTCCCAAATATACATATTTTGAGTTTAGGAGATATGATTTTTCCCAAAACTTGTCCAATTTATCAATAATGTTTCGCTGAGACTTATTTTGTACTACTCTCAAATTAGCAGAACTAGGCTTAATTTGAAGTTAGTTCCAAAATAACCGTTTTGTGAAACGTCCGAGTACTTTCTATTACACAGCACAATACATGATAGGTTTGTGGTAGTGGTTTTTCAATCACAAAGAAAATTTCCACGTAAAATTCAAATTCGACGCAGGAATTGGCCCATCAGCTCTTGATTTTGAGATATTTTAGGTAAAAAGCACATATCTAGAGGGGATCCACTGAAAAAATGGTCTGCACCAAGCCGTTTTTATAAGAAAAAATTAAATTTAGCCATACTTATCTCTGAACGTATATGAAGCTGAAGAATGAGGTATATTACATATGAACTGTTAAAATAATCGACTGAATGAAACGTCCATCATGTAGGCAGTGCAATTTAAAGATTATTATTAAGCAATGTGTAAAGAAAGTCCCGACAAATAACTTCTCACAAAATTTTTCTTTATAAAAGCCTTTTCTTCAAAATTTCATTCTTCACGTATTCAAATATCATCAATCTTCGGGCGTGCATTAAATTGTCTCACTTACATTTTAATTACGTTACTCACACCTTTAAAGCAAGAAAAAAGCGCACCCTATAGCCTCAAACCCCTACTGGCAATGATTTATATTCACCCTTTTGAAGATTCTTCTCTTGTTGATGCTTTTGAACCTAACCAAACATTAACATTGACAATAACTGTCAGTTCATCAAATATACTGTCACTGCCATTGCTACGACTACTACTACTACTACTACTGACTACCACTGCTACTGTTCATTGCTTTTGTCTGGCTTTAATCAGTTAGCCAAGTTAACCAAAAAGAGTGCAAGCGAGCGTACAAAGTAAAACACTGTAAATACTGTTCATAAATGTGTACACAGCGAAATAAAAGAAGTAAAAAATAAAAAAGTCACGCACACAATAATAACAAACAATGCCATTAGGAAATTTTCCCAGCTATGTGACTTGAACTTAAACTTAAAGCTTTTCCTTAGACAGTTTCAGCTCCAGCAGGATACAAAAAATTGTTTTCTTTATCCCATAATAATCAACTACATTTCCTAATGGGTTACCAATGTCAGCCGCAGACTAATGAACATACCTAGTGTTCATTAGTATGTGTGTACTTTGTGGTTGCTTTTTCATAAGAAAATTGACAAGAAAATCCTTTTCTTAGCACCCCACAGTTTGTAATAAACAACAGGACTAACGGCAACAACAACAAAAAGAACAATAAACAACTGACAATTTAGGGTACACAAAAGTGTTGCCATCATGAAAAGAAGACACGAAAGCGTTTCTCAAAAAGAAGACGATGAATAAGAAATAAAACGAAATTGAAGGCAATGTCACCAATGAATGGGAAAATATGAACTTGTCGCAAACAAAAAGTGTTGTGTGTAAAAATTCTAAAAGAATTTAATTTTGCAGGAGAGGAACTGTAAATGTATGCCTGTTGCCAAGCTCACCCGCGTTTGCAATAAATGCTTAACTTTATTCATTTATTTTGGAAAGTGGAAATACATAATTAATATATTTAATTGATAACATTTTCATACTGAATTATTTGTTTGAAGGTTTAGTATTAGGAGACTACAGAAGGGTGTACTGCTCTAGTCCACTCTACAACGCAAGGTCTAAAACTACTCACTACACTCGTGGAATGGTTCGTATTTTTAATGAGTGGAAATATTGTCGGCAAAGAATTTTTTTTTTAAACTTGGGGTACTCATTTAAGTTTTTGAGCACATTATTTGTAAATGTTTACGTACAACGTAAACCGTGTGTGTACGGCACAAACGAATCGTTTCTGCTAACGGCCGCGAACACTGAAAGCGCTGCTATCGCATTGAACAAAAATCCGAAGTGGGGTCTTCGTTTGATCGCCGCCATCATCATTGATTTTTAACCAGTCACGCAGAAAACAACACCAAATTTCACAAGACAACATACAAATTTTACTTTTACATCCAAACACAATAAAATACAAGTAACATCAATTTCACGGGATCACCAACATCAAGGCTTACCACAATTTCAACAATCGGCATAAACATCTACGAGTTAACCCAGCGTTGGACACAAATCTACACACCACAAAAGGCCATCAACGTTGGACTAGGACTAGCTCGTAAAATCGTCCCCCAAAGTTCATCCAGAGCTGTGCAAATGGAGATGGATTGGTCACCCTCTCCGGAAACCACACAGCGAAGTTTGTCGCCAGGCTCTTGAGTGGAATCCACATGGTAGTAGAGCACGTGGTAGACCCAAAACCAACTAGAGGAGGTCGCTGGAAAAGGAAATCCAAGAATCGGGAAAGTCGTGGCAAGAGATTAAAGTCATCGCAAGGGATCGTGACAAATGGAGAGATTTCATCTTGGCCCTATGCTCCTCCTAGGAGTTAAAGGAGAATACATACATACATACAACTATATCGTCGTTGGATTTTTACCTAAAGCATTGATTTGTATTGTAAGTTGTTGTCTAAAATTACTAGTGAAAAATAACTCTTGAACATTAAACTTTTAGAACGTTGTTGAAAAAACACTAATCTTTTATTTTCTTTTAAATCTAGTACTCCGACCCTTCCACCTTAACAGTAAATATTTTGTCCGTTGCGTCCTATCTCTTTTCAGTCCTGAATTATTCAATGTTCTTTTGAAAAATTTGAAGTTGGCGTATACGTATACCGCAAAACAATAGGTGCTCAGCCGACGATATGTATTTGATGTAAAAAAAAGTATTTTTTATTGTATGGAAATATGTAGACTAGGGGTGTTTTAGTGCACGAAATTTGGATTTTGATACTTGACACCCCTCAATTTTGTGAGGTTGGAAAAAAAAATTAGTTTGCAAAAAAAATTTTGGGGGTGGGGTGAGGGTAAGGGTTGGCGCATCGAGGTCAAAGATGAGAGAAAAGGAGAAACAATTTACTTACAGCCCTACAAGAGGGGCCACCTCTAGAGGGTTCAAATGTATGACCGACCCACATTTTTTTTTCTCCCCCAACATTTTTACCAAACATACCTACCCCTTATCTCTAACCCCTAAGGGGGCTTCCATACAAAATTGAAATTTTTAGGAAATCGACCCCCACCACACTCAGGGTGCCCCTAGAAGGGTCAAATGTATGACCGGCCCCTAATATTTTTTCTTCTGCAACATTTTTTCCCACCATGCATACCCTCTATCTTTAGCTCCTTAGGGGGCTCCCATACAAAACTGACGTCATAGACATAAAAAATATGGAAAGGAAATTGTCAAATAGGCCCATAACTGCCCAGGAGTCTCTCCTAGAGGAGTCAAATATATGACCGACCCCCACTACCCCCCCTCCAAAGTTTCACAGCTTACCTACCCCCCTGTTTCCAATCCTTAAGGGGGCTCCCATACAAAGTTACGGTTTTTTTAAAAACTGCCCCCACTGCTCTAACTGCACCGTGACTGAACCATGGGTACCCCTAGAAGGGTCAAATGTATGACCGACCCCCATTATTTCTAGGAAAGTTTATAAAAAAACAAAAATTGTATGGCAGCCCCTTTCAGGGTTGAAAATAGGGGGTAAGTATGTGGCCAAAAAATATAGGTCGCTAAAAAATAATGGGGGTCGGTCATACATTTAACCCTTCTATGGGTACCCGTGGGCCAGTTAGGGCAGTTGGGGCATTTTATATAAAACAGTAACTTTGTATGGGAGCCCCCTTAAGGATTGGAAATAGGGGGTAGGTATGCTGAGAAAAATCTTTGGAAGGGGGCTAATGGGGTCGGTCTTATATTTGACTCCTCTAGGAGTGACTTCTGGGCAGTTATGGGCCTATTTGACGATTTCCTTTCCATATTTTTCATGTCCATGAAATCTATTTCGTATGGGAGTCCCCTAAAGAGTAAGAGATAGAGGGTAAGTATGTTAGGAAAAAATGTTGGGGAGAAAAAAATATTAGGGACCAGTCATACATTAGACCCTTCTAGGGGCACCCAGGGAGTGGTGGGGGTCAATTTCCTAAAAATGTCAATTTTATATGGGAGCCCCCTTAGGAGATAGAGATAGGGGGTAAGTATGTTTGGTAAAAATTTTGGTGGGGGAAAAATAATGTGGGTTGGTCACACATTTGACCCCTCTAGAGGTGACCCCTGAGCATTTGTAGGGCTGTATGTAAATTTTTTCTCTTTTTCTCTCACCTTTGACCTGGATGCGCCAACCTTTACCCTCACCCCACCCCCAAAATTTTTTTTCCAATGTCATTTTTTTTTCCAACCTCACAAAATTGAGGGGTGTCAAGTATCAAAATGTTGTTACTAAGGATCTCCATACATTCTTAAAACACCTCTAATGTAGACATTAATAAAAGTTCGCTGAGTTGATTAGGAGGAAGTCGGGAAAGATATTTAAAAACATATTTTATATCTTTATCCATTTTAATCTTCTGTACATAAGCGCTATTCATCTCAATACATTTCTTTGGCCTGTGCATAGATTCACTTATTAAAACCGTCCACAGTACAATGTTTTCTTGATTTCTACATTACTTAGCTCTGCATTATATGATTGTACGTTTTATCCTGTAACTCCTAAAATGATCGTAGGGCCAAAATGAAACATCTCAATTTGTCACGATCGACACTGGCTAAAAATCCTTAAAAGCTGGCCAAAAGTGGAAATAATTATATCGAGACAAAATTTTTTACCCGGGGGTTTTTGGGGTCGCTGATTACGAATCCGATGTTTGATTTTTTAAAAAGAAAATGGCGAATTCCAAATTTTTGATTATTTGCATAAATATTCGAAATGGCAAAAAACAACAATTAGATAATTTTTATTTCTTATTTAAAAATTTATTTTATTTATTTAACTTTGACAGAGTTGTGTTCAACGGTAAAATGATCTACATAAAAATGGGTATAAAAATTTATTTATCATGGAGTATGAACTGTATAATAATATACAAATTTTATTATTTCGGGCGAGCAACACTGTGTCAAAAATGTTCTTTACACAATATAATTTTTGGGTTTTACCAAAGTTGTGGCATTTTCAGTGTTTGTTGATTTATTTGGAAATACATAAGCAGGTCAAAGCGGGTCTTACATATGTACACATATTTTGCAAAAATATTTTTCAAATTAATATTTAACTTTGAAGTTGGAAATTGATGTATCAGATTGATTTCATCAACCTCTCAACAAAATTTTGAACTGCCACCCAAGCATGAATAAAAGCATATATTTTCTTGTGACCAAAATTCGACCATCATTAATAAATGGCTCTGCCTTATAAAACAAAAATCAATTCAATTGGGATAAAAACAGCTAAAAAAGAGCTGAACTGCTTTGTACCGAAACTTTTTTGCTTGTGCTGCGCGACAATCTAAAAATGATCGATTTTGTTAGAATCCTGCTTTCATTTAGGTAAAAAAGAACAAACGATTATGGATAAAGTCAAAGGACATGGCTTTAACAATTATTTTTCAATTGAATTAATCAAGTATATTTTCACACCCCAAGGGAAAAAGAATGCTTTCTGAAGTACTTCTTTTTCAACCATGAGCATTTCTTTCATTTTAACATTGCATGCCCTAGGTTGCAAGAGTTCTGAAGCTTACCGTAGTCTTATGGGAAAAGGCCTTTGGAAGCTTTTATTTGTAATGCGGCGTTAAGCGTTCTTTCATCTAAAAAAAAGAACCGCCCTAACCACACTACGTTTCGAACCGATGAAACTCCGTGTGATAAATAGAAGCATATTATTTTTACTTACAATCACAAGCTTGTTAGATCTCTAAATAACTGACCTATACAATGAGGAGGTATAAAATTTGTATATTTAGAAAATGTCTCTTCAAACAGAATTTGAAGTACGAATGCTTATGGCAGATTTACAAGGAATCGTTGTGTAATCAATTTCATTCCAATAAAACAAAAAAAAAAAAAAAAAATAAATTAAAAAGTAAAATAAAACAAAAGAAAAACTAGTAAGGGTGTTACCTTTGGTTTGGCCAAATTTAAACACCCTACACTGTAGTATTTTAAAAATTTTGCTTAAACGGGAGGTGCCATGCTCTCTTGACCAATTTTATCGAGTTTTCGCACAGATCTTGCACTAAATATTCCAAGTTTCTATGCGAAATTTGGTTTCATTACCTCAAATAACACTTGCACTACAGAAGTACGTACATTTTGCTTTCATGAGATATGCCACTCCATTTTGTTTAAGTTCGTCTAGTCCTCTGTCAGAGCTTGCACATACTGTTCTTATTATTTTATGGATATTTGGGTCGATTATTTCAAAAAACGCTTTCAGTATAGCATTTTAAAACTTTTGCTTGTATGGGAGTTACCACGCCCTCTTGTCTGAGTTCGCTTGGCTTACGCTCAGAGCTTGTACTCGCTATTTCTAGTAATCATGTGTCTTTTGCTTGCGTTATCGCAAAGAATGCTTTTTATATTGCATTTTGAATATATTTTTTGTATGGGCAGTAGGCGTGTCCGTTGACCAGTTTTGCTTATTTTCAATTCTACGATTTAACTTTGATGATGGGGTCAATGTCATTGACTTATCTTGCTCAGTATTTCCGAAAAATGTATTTCCACGCACAGACACCCAGTCACCTGAACTGACGGACATGAGTATTTCGACTCAAGAGGTGATGCTGATCAAAAATATGTATACCTTTCTATTACTGCCATTACACTTTTTCTGCGACACAAGCGGAAGGAAAAATTGAATATACCCTGGGCATAGGGTATAAAAAGTGTGGAAAAAATAATAGGGTAAGCTGGGGTACATTTGACACCGGGGCACATTTGACTTTGCCATTTTCGGTGTGAACACGCCTTTCGAATCAAAAACCTGAAATGCAGAAACATAACTAATTAGAGTGGAAGCAACGTAATGAACTTTGGTAGTTCTCTTTCAACTCCTCCCGCGCTAATACGCTTTTTTAACTTTTTGTGTATTTTTTTGTTATTTTCGACATCTTGTGCGTAAGGGTTTTGCAAATAAAGTTGTATCTTTTTTAAAAGTAAGTATGAAAATTTGGTAGCACTAACCTTTATAATTAATGGAATAAAAGTGTTTTTTATCAAGGTCAAATAGTTTTAATTTTAAAATATTTTTAATTCTTCAAGAGATTTTGGGGCACATTTGACTTTTGCCGAAGGGGCACATTTGACGTTCGTCCAGACAGATGTTTGTGTATTTTAGAAGATTTCGTAGTGTTATCTTTTTAAAGATATGGTATACCATTATTAAATGAAGACGAACAGACGCGATGGCGATGAAAAAAAGTTAAATAAGCTATTTCTAATATCGGAAACCAGATAGAAACTCCGACTTCCGACACAAAATCCATCCCATTTGATTTAGATTTTTGAATAGATGCTTTCCAGGTCCTCTACCACTTATATTCATTTGAAAATCTGGATGGATAAATTCCCGAAGTAAACATATTACAAAAATCATCATTTATGCGAAGTTTTTAATAATTATAATTATGCTTACTTCCAATCAATTTGATAATTATCAAATTGATTGGAAGTAAGCCCCATCATGTGAAAGCGCTGCAGATATCTTGACGATGGTGTTACCCAAACTCCAGACCAAAGAAATTTCCATCAAACTGGGTCTTAACAAACATTTTATGTTGATGTTTTCATTAGGGGTGTTGTTGGAAATTGTACTTTATACTTATATATTGTCCTTGGGAAATCTGGCGAAAAATCCAAAAACCCATTTATTCAATGTTTACATACCGACACAAAAGATGGAGCACCCTGTATAAAACCGGAAACGAAGATGTTTGCCTCACACATTCACGCACTAAATACGTATTTGACATCGACTTCTCACATTTATATATGAAATAAGTCTTCGTTAGTACATACATACTTATAATTTGTATTTATATGAAAAAAGTATATGTATTAATGTTTTGTTTAATGTTTCTGTGTTATTTTTGTGAGTGTCAAATGTGCCCCTTGCAATGTCAAATGTGCCCCGTACCTGGGGCACATTTGACAAAATGACTTTTTTTGAAAAAATTTACAAAAGGACTATTAATGCAGTTTTTTTGAAATTTTTTTTTTATGGGTTTTCATCTTAAATAATCAATGTTTCAGAAATAGTAAAGAGTACTAAGATCGTGTGATAATTTTTAAAGATACAGGTCTTTGAAAATTTAGTGTCAAATGTGCCCCAGTCTCCCCTATATGTGTATAATAAAACTTTTATTTTTTTATTTTCGTGCTCTCTCTCTTCCTCTCTTTTTAAAAATACTACTCCAATATGAAAACAAACATGCCTCTTCAAGCAGATGTTGATAATCGAACGCTCACCACAGTCTTACAAAAAATAACTGTGTGAGCGCTTCTAAATTGCTATGGAAATAGGTCCCTTAGAAGAGCTTTCTTAAGAAGCGCTTGATATTTTTCCCCTTGGTATGTCCTTAGAGACTTCCAGCTTTTAACACATTTTGGGCACCCATGTTAGTTGTTTTCATACAAATTTGAACATTCAAATCATAAAGGTTCTAAGAAAATTTTCAAAAAATTTATATAACTTCAAAACCTGGCATGTTAAAATTGAAATCATAGGAAAAGAATAGTTTTTAACTTAGTATTGTGCTTGAAAGAAAAAAGTGTAGCATACGTTTTTTGCGTTAGAAATTTTTAATTGTTTTTTTAAAATTGTTTTCCATTTTGTGCTTGAAGCCTTCCTCCAACCACAATTTTCATTCATTCAACACTTCCACTTACCTTCTATGTTTATTCCATATGTTGAATACGATGAGCGCTAATGCCACAATAATCCCACAACTTGATATCGTGCACATGCACACGAAGAGCGGCAATGAAACTGTTCGTAAAACGCGCCGCACTATTGTGCGATCCTGCGGTACCTGCGAAACAAAAACAAAAGTAAAGAGAGAAATAGTGAGCGAAAATGTTACATTTTTTTATTAAAGAAAAAAGGAACTGTGGGAAAATTTATTACAAAGAAAGTTTTTATCACGCTGTATTTTTTGTTTTTTGTTTCTTTTCGAATTGTTAGCATTTACTTAGCAAGTAGCATTGGCTTTGAAACTTTTTACAAAGCTATAAATTTTTGGTTGTAGCGTAGAGCGTTTTTCTATTTATTTTGCACACACAATTGCAATGAAAGGACGCAGCAAGGACGCATGTATGTATGCGCAACATTATTTCTCGCCACAAAGTATGGTATTGCGAAACAAAAAGTTACATTTTAAATTGTTACATTTTGTAGTGAGTTTTTGCGCTTTGTTCCCTGGTGAGCTTAAAAGCTTTCACGGAAATTAAGTAGCACTTTGAATTAGTGAAATTTTCTACTCTATTTTTACGCAAAAACAATAGTGTTGCATTTTTATGTGTTAAACAATGCGAATTGTATTGTGAAAATGTGTGAAAATTGCAGAGTAGTGCAATGAAAATTAAGGGAGAGGTTCCTTTAAATGCAGATATACCTTTTGTTTGGAACATTAAAATGTTAAAAAAATAAATATCTTTGTATGAAATTTTGTTCTTAAATTATTTTTATTGCTTAAGAGTTTTAATTCTTGATTGCGATGCACTAAAATCACAAATAACTCCTATCCCTTCATAAAACATAAGGAAGAAGATAGTAAAGAGAGTTTTCTATAGCTCCTACAGGAGTAGAGTTGTATCAATTTAAGTGTTTTTTTTTTTTTTTTTTTTTTGTTAACACATTGACTGCCAGACCAAATTTTGTACTGTTTCCCAGGGTGCCAAAATTTTTTTTTTCTATTTTCATGTTTTATATGAAATAACGGTCATTGTTAGGTGTTAAGTTGCGTTTCTACAACTTTTGGAAGTGCTAGAAAAGATTTAGTCCTGGCTATTGAATATCATAGCCACGGCACCCTATGTAAAGATAGACGTCTATCTGTTTGCCAAGTACCGTGGCTATTATTTTCAATAGCCAGGAAGAAGAAAGAAGTGTTATAAAGTTAACAGTACTGTATATAAATATATATGGGACGTTTCACGTCAACCGGCCACCTCCGTCGCGAGAATTTGTGCAGACGGAAAATTAAGTTTTGGATCCCAAAATTTTCGTTTTTTTCAAATCTTTTGAAAGACCAGTAGCGCTTTTAAAAATTTCAATATGAAAACGTTGTAGAACGCGCCGAAAGGGATCGTAAAATAAATTTTTTTTTAATATTTTGGCGTAAATTGCATCATCCGGGGGTTTTGGGGATCGCTGATCACGAATCTGAAGCCAAAATTTGAGAATTCTTAAATCCAAGATGGCGAATGCACACATTGTGGGAAGATCCTAATTTTGAGCAAGTCGAAAAAATAAAGCTAGAGTTGTTCAAATTCGTCCAAACTTACACATATAGCTTGGAAATACTTATTAAGGTATCATGCCTGCATAGTTTGAGAAGCCTACCGTTATTTTTTCGAGTTTTAGCTATTAGAATTTTCCCACACTGAAATAGTTTTCATTATTTCTCAAAATAAATGGCTATAAAATCTAAACTATCCAAAAACTCCTCAAATCATGTTCACTTAGCACTAAGAGTGGTAATAAGCTTTTCGTTTTGTATTGAATTTTGTTTCTAGAGGCTATGCATTTTTCATGACGAGGCAAAATAACAAAAAACTACTGGCTATGGAAATCCATAGCCACAAGCCTGAATGAAACTGTACTGGCTATTGAAATCAATAGCCATGGCAGCCAATGTGTTAAAGGAAATCAACGCCCTATTTCCCCAAAATGCTGTAACGATTTAATTTTTTATTTTTTGTATGGTAGGGGAGAAGCTTACAACAATTTTTGTAAGACTCTTTGTAAAGAAAAACTACGCTCACATACAAAGCTTCAAAGGATAGTGGTTATGAGTGCAGAAATTTTACATGCTTGCGGCGTTTTTTTGGGGGTGTAACACCTCTTGCTATAATCCTTTTTATTTATGGCATGGTCTTCATAAATATTCACGTATCAATATTCTAATTAAAACATGCCAATAAATGCAGAGATATATCATTTTTTTTTTGTGAGAGCTGAATCTTCCCCTCATCTATTTCCTTCTACGTTTGACAGGGAGTTTTGTGAGAACAGACTTAATCCATTTATTAAACATTCACCGTGTGCCTTAACTCGTTTTAAATCGGACGTCGTAGCACATGAAATTTTTTTCCAGATTCTGTTTACTTATGGTTCAAATGATGTATAAAAAAATTTTCACTCGTGACTCCTCCACTAAATTTTGAGATAATCGCTTTTCCAATTGGGGCATTTTCCCATACAAAAGGAAAAAAAAAATTTGTTTTAACTACATTAAACAAAAATTAAAATAATCACAATCGATGTGTTTTGCAATGCTAACGCGAATCCAACCTCAGAATTGCTCTATCGTGTATAGTTTATGAGATATTGTAACCTAAAGACCAAAAAAAGTAGTTTTTTTTTTCCAATTTTTGAAGCTATATAACTATGTAACATATTATTTATTTGTCAAATGTAGCTTAAATACTTGAAAGTCCTAATTTTTTCCTTTAAAACCTAATTTAAATTATATTTATATCTTCATGCTTCTAAGAGATATCGTAGACCGAAATATTGTCAAAACAGATTTTTTGCACTTTTGTGCCTTTTTAGGTTAGGATATCTTTGAGGACAAGAAAGATATCAACATAATTTAAATTAAGTTTTAAAGGTAAAGATTAGGACTTTAAAGTTGCTTACCAGATTTAACGAAATTAAAATTTCTTTCACATTTTAAAAATGTTCAACGAACAGACTACTTCTAAATTCAGCCATTTGACACCCCGTTGTTGTTGTTACGTGTATGGCATACGGCTGAATTTTGAAATGGTCGGTTCGTTGAACATGTTTAAAATGTGAAAGAAATTTTAATTTCGTTAAATCT
This sequence comes from Calliopum simillimum, assembly GCA_951812925.1. Lineage (NCBI taxonomy): Eukaryota > Metazoa > Arthropoda > Insecta > Diptera > Lauxaniidae > Calliopum > Calliopum simillimum. The sequence continues at coordinate 89,875,931 of OX638369.1, read as the reverse complement.
GGTAAGCAACTTTAAAGTCCTAATCTTTGCCTTTAAAACCTAATTTAAATTATGTTGATATCTTTCTTGTCCTCAAAGATATCCTAACCTAAAAAGGCACAAAAGTGCAAAAAACCCGTTTTGACAATATTTCGGTCTACGATATCTCTTAGAAGCATGAAGATATAAATATAATTTAAATTAGGTTTTAAAGGAAAAGATTGAGACTTTCAAGTATTTAAGCCACATTTGACGAATAAATTATATGTTACATAGTTATATAGCTTCAAAAAATGGCAAAAAACGACTTTTTTTGGTCTTTAGGTTACAGTATCTCATAAACTATACACGATAGAGCGATTCTGAGGTTGGATTCGCGTTTAGGATTGCAAAACACATCGATTGTGATTATTTTAATTTTTGTTTAATGTAGTTAAAAAATTTATTTTTTTTCTTTTTGTATGGGAAAATGCCCCAATTGGAAAAGCGATTATCTCAAAATTTTGTCGAGGAGTCACGAGTGAAAATTTTTATATACATCATTTGAACCATAATTAAACAGAATCTGGAAAAAAATTTGATGTGCTACGACGTCCGATTTAAAACGGGTTAAGGCACACCGTGCATTATAACGATAGGTACTATAGGTGCGGTGATATACAGTTTTAACACATGGTGTTCAAATCAAATATCTTAACGGGACGCCGTACCGTACCCTGTTTTTTGCTGGTACCAATAGTCCTAAGTTTCCTGAGTCAATTAATGTGCTTTTTAAAATCGAAACCTTGGCACTTCGTTTTTATTTGTCACAATGGTATTAACCCATAGAAAGTTTTCATAGATTTTCTAAGTAAAGTAAAAAAATAAGTATATCCGGCCTGTTCCGTAATCCGTGTAATTTCGAAGACTTGTTGATTACTTTTTATTTTCGATGTGAATATGATGCCTATTCAACGACTGTTCAAGACGTTTAACTTTTCAAAGTAGAAACGCAAACTTTTTAGCTGTCAAATAAAAAATTCACACAAGTAAACAAGATTTATGAATCAAAATGCTTTTTATTAAATTTATTAACTTTAATTGAGTTTCACTTAAACAACGGCTGCTGCAATGCACTTGAAATTATAAATGCTCGCTGTACGAATCTATGTCTACAAATAATTACGACTTCTTTTGTTCGATGATTTCAAAGACTAACAAAGTTGAATTTTATTCCGTTTGATATTGAATACAAAGAGAGTACTAAAAACTAGTTACATGAATACAGTTTCAAGTATGCGCAAAAAATACCGTATTGAATTCATTGTCTCTATACATATTCTAAAAGAGAAAAAAAAGTGGCGCTGTACAAATTTTAGTTATGATCGTTTAAAATGTTATTTTGTTGTAGCTCATCAGGGTGGCTCGAACATCCCGGGGGCGTTGAAAGATTCCCTTTCAAGATTTAAGCAAAACTGCTAGCTTTTGTACTGGACGACGGTATAGTCCTTATGTTGTTTGAACGTCAGCGACTCTAATTTTACCATCTTTTCCCGGATACGTAGCGACGACTCTGCCTATAAGCCATTTTTGTGGTGGTAAGTTGTCATCGTGTATGAGTACCAAGGCTTCGTTTTGAATGTTGCTTTCATAGCTAGTCCAACGATGACGTTGTAACATGTCGTTCAAGTACTCTACGGACCACCTTTTCCAAAACTGCTGTTTGGCCGCAGTGATTCGTTTCCACCTCTGCAAGTGGCTGATGTCATGACAGTCGATTGGTGGTTCGGGAATAGCGTTTAATGGGCCACCAACTAAGAAGTGCCCAGGTGATAAAGCTTCGAAGTCGTTGGGATCGCTCGACATTGGTGATATTGGGCGCGAGTTCATGATCGCCTCGATCTCAACTAACGCTGTTGTTAATTCTTCAAAAGTCATTTTAGCGTTTGCCAGCGTACGATACAAATGACCCTTTGCTGCTTTGACTGCAGCTTCCCATATGCCGCCAAAATGGGGGGCCCTGGGGGGAATAAAGTTAAATTTAATAAAATGTTTTGAACAAAAATCTGAAATACTATTTTGAAATGATGTATTAGCGAAGGTCATCTTCAAATCTATGAGTTGGGCATTTGCGCCGACGAAGTTAGTGGCATTATCACAAAATATATCCGATGGTAAGCCGCGGCGACCAATTAACCGCTTGAGTGACGCTATAAATGCGTCTGAAGATAAATCAGTGACCGCTTCAATGTGGACTGCTTTGGTTACGAAGCAGACAAATATAGCTACGTAACATTTGTAAGGCTGCTTTCCACGGATCTTGAGGTAAGTATAAATAGGCCCACAAAAGTCAACGCCGCACCGCTGAAATGGACGTGCTGGTGTCACTCGTTCGGATGGTAAGTCGCCCATGACTTGTTGAAGGAGTTTAGGACGATAGCGTATACAGCTTACGCATACCCTTACCGTTTTCCGCGCTATAGTTCGAGCACCAACAATCCAAAATGTTTGACGAATAAAAGCAAGTAGTGCCTTTGGGCCGGCGTGAAAGTTGCTGGTATGTAAGTGGTGAACCAATACTCTGACAAAATTAGAATCTTTTGGTAATAAAAATGGATGTTTCTGACCTTCTGGAATATTTGCATGTCGTAATCTGCCTCCAACTCGAATAAGACGAAAAGCACCGATTGTTTGTATGAACAAACCTAAAGTTTTTAGCGAAGATGTTATTGGTAGGTCTTTCTCAATGCTGGAGAACTCCGAGCTGAAATGCCTTTGCTGCAGGTTCCAAATAATGCAATGGAATGCACGCATTTGTTCATTTACCACGATGGGTTGCAAATTGCTTATTTCTTTAAGTTTCATACTATGAAATCTGTAAAGTAAGCATATAACACGAAGAATTTTGTGAAATGAGCTTGTTCGTTCGATAAATTCTAAAACTTGATTCTCTTTTATGTCACACTGAAGTACAGTTTTACGAACAGCAGCTTCTGCTTCCATGTTATTAATAGAAAACTTATTCTGCGGCCAGAAATCTTCGCTCTTCATTAAGAATGCTGGGCCTGAGAACCAAATTGATTGTATTAACTCTGATACTGTGCAACCGCGCGATACGATGTCCGCTGGGTTACTTGTAGTGGGAACGTGTCTCCAGTTGCATCCTTCTGTTGCTTCTTGAATCTCTGAAACACGGTTTCCGACAAAAACATTAAGTGTGGATGAATGCATATTCAGCCACTGCAAGACCACAGAGGAATCCGACCATAAAAATGTTGTAAAATTCTTGCCTGCAAACAAAGGAACGATTTTTAAGTAAAGTTTCGATAGCAAGTGAGCACCACAAAGCTCTAGCTGTGGAAGAGTCCTTTTCTTCGTTGGTGCCACTCGACACTTTGCTGTTAAAAGATTTACGAAAAATTGTCCAAATTCATCAACGAAGCGAGCGTATATGCAGCAACCATATGCCCTAATGGATGCGTCGCAGAATCCATGCAGCTGTACACTGCGTGGCGATGAATGCAAGACATATCGAGGTATTTGAAATAGATGCAAGTTTTCAAGGTCTTTGATGAAATTTGTAAATAGATCTTTTGAATTTTGAGGAACTTCGGTATCCCAGTCGAATTTTTGTATCCATAAGTCCTGCAATAAGACTCTTGGTTGAATAATTATGGGGCAAACTAAGCCAATAGGATCGAATATCGATGATGTTAGCGATAAGATCGCTCTTTTTGTAACAGATGAATATTTTTTCTTTGGTTGAAATGAAAACAAGATTAAATCCTTGGTCGGATTCCAAGTGATACCTAGTGCACTACTAATTGCAGGCTCACTTATATTGATATTTTTACCACATTCAATTTTTGATTCAAATGAAACATGATTAGATTGAATTTTAGCTAGTTCAAATCCTCCTTCACGTAAAAGTTCCGTTGTTTCCCTTTGAATTTGCAACAGTTCATCATAGTCGTCAGCTCCAGTTAATAAATCGTCTACATAGAATTGAGTTTTAACCGTTTTTGCTCCAACTGGATAGATGTCTTGATATTTATCTGCGAGAAAGTGCAGGCTACGAATCGCTAGAAACGGTGACGCTGACATACCATATGTGATGGTATTCAACTGGTATGAGTGAAGAGTTTCTTCGCTTTTTTCTCTCCACAAAATTTGTTGAAATTTGCGATGGGAAGGATGAACTAGTACCATTCGATACATTTTTACAATGTCTGCAGTAAATGCGTACTGCTTTAAACGAAAACGAAGTATGAGCAGAAACAGCTCGTCTTGTATAGTAGGTCCGATAAGTAAAATGTCGTTCAATGATAATTGGGAAGACGTTTTTGCGGAGGCATCAAAAACGACGCGTAACTTTGTGCTCGTGCTATTTGGCCTAACAACGCAATGATGGGGTATGTAGTAATGTGGTTGATTGAAGTCTTTCATATCCACTCGTGTCATGTGACCAAGTTGTTCATACTCCCTCATGAATTCTATATATTGGCGCTTTAATGGCTCATTACGCTCTAAACGTCTCTCAAGTGAAGCAAATCTTTTTAATGCTAGGTCATATGAATGGCCAAGCTTGAAGGGGTCTTCTTTAAATGGTAACATTACTTGAATTCTACCGTCTTTTAGCCATTCTGTATTCGATACAAATGATGCTTCGCACGCTTGATGCTCTTCGATCCACTGGAACGGCGATAATCTAATCTCTTCAAGAGACCACAAATGTTCAAGTTGCATGCTTAAGTTTTCATCTGTTGCAGTGTTGTCCGTATGCACATGAAAAGTGCGAGCTGAGTTTCTATTTACGTCAGAATTTGTCCTGTAACGACCGGAGACTACCCAACCGAAATGAGTTTCTTGCAATGTAGGCAAGTTGGGTCCTAATTTTATTTGACGGCAACGTAAAATTTCAAAAAAGTTCTCAGCGCCCAATAACAAGTCAATACGCTGAGATTGATAAAAAAGTTCATCTGCTAAATCGATGTTTGTTGGCATGTTCCAGTTCCGTATATCTATATCTAATTCAGGCTGATATCCTGATACCCGATTCGTAATGAGCAAATTTATTTCGAATTCTTTAGCATCATAACGAGAGCGAACAAGAGTTGAAGTTTCGTATTTGATTTTCGATGCAGTACCTCCTACTCCTACAATATCAACCGTATTTTTCCTTTTTGGTAAATTCAGGATTCTGGAAAAATTTTCAGTTATTAAATTAACTTGAGAGCAGGAGTCTAACAGAGCACGACATAACCTCAATTCGCCTAACCCATCGCGAATCAAAATTACTGCCGTTGCTAAGAAAACGCGGTCCGACGATTGCTCAATGTGTGCATGGACTGCTGCTGATGTCGTCGGTTCGCTCCAAGAGGAAGAAGTGGTAGGCTGCGACGCAATGGAGCTATCTACATTGTTGTCTTGACGATGTAATAATGAATGATGCGATTTTCTGCATATTCTACAAGTGTATTTTGACGAGCACTTCGATACCATATGCCCTTCTGAAAGGCAGTTTAAACACAGTCCTAGTTTTTTGACCGAACTATGACGTTCCTCATGCGTCATTGATTTAAACTTGGGACAACCGCTGATCCAATGATCGAAACTTTTGCAAAGTGCACAAGCCTTTTGTTGAGTGTGAAACGATGAACGAAAGTTTTGTTGTCTTGGCACGTTGCGACGAATATTTTTGGATTGAACTATTGGAGTAAGTGAATCAGCGGATTCTAATACTTGACACGTTCTTTCTGAATGTTTACAGAATGCGTCCCAAGAAGGTAAATTATCAAAATCTAGGCTCTGCTTCCACTTAATTTGAGTCTCAGTATCTGTCTTTTTGGAAATCAAATGAATGAGCATGGCACTGCAAATTTCTTCTTCGCTTCCTAATGATTTAAGCGAGCTATAAATAGCAGATGCGCTGTCTATTAAGCTTCGCAATTGAGTTGCTGATGGTTTTTGAATGTCTGGTAAATCATAAAGATTCGCAATATGTTCCAAAAAAATGAGCGCTTTGTTATCGTAACGTTGCTCTAAACGTTTTAGTGCCTTTGGATAGTTGTCAGCTGTGACTTGAAAAGCGCGAACGGTATCTAACGCTGGTCCTGAAAGGCAGTGAAGTAAATGATTGAACTTTTCTATTGGAGAAACTGAAGAATCACTATCGACGAATTGCTTGAAAGACGAAATGAAGTTTTTGTATGTAGAATATTTTCCATCAAATTGTGGCAAATCAAGACTGGGAAGCTTACTTGATGCACATGGAATTACTATAGATGACTCTAAACCTGATCGTTTATAGTTATCGCCTAAAAGTTCAATAATTTTCGCTTTCGTTTTAATAAATGAATCTTCAATATCAGCTCGTGCTGTGTCCTTAGGATTTAACGTCTCAATCTCATTCTGAATTTTCAAAATTTGTTTAAAATATGCTTCTACTAATTCTAACCTGCATTCCAGTTCAGCTGGAGACATCGATGTCGAAACTAAATTCTTGATACGAGTGACGTTGCCCTTTGCAGTTTGTCGCTGCTTTACAAAATTCTCCAAATCACTCATGATTCTAAAAATGTTTCAGCAAAAACGAGAGAAATTATATGCGTTGATATTTTTTCTCGCATGCGATAAAGTCCCAATATCAGTGAAGAAAAGATAACCGATGATGACCACGAAGCAATTGCATGTAATTTCAATGTATACGTATATAGTTACAGTTAAGGCATTCGGTGCTAAGTTTTACCGTTCAATATGTGGTATTTAGATGACCTTCAACTGCGCCAACATATATATATTTACAAATTTATGTACGAATAATAAATATATGTGTAAATGAAATTCCCTTTTACGACGACAGTGCTTCTAATTTTCATGTGGATTTTAGTAAATTGATTGCGCAATATTCTTTTGCCAAATTCCGTTGTGTAGAACTTTAATTTTGATCTCCAATCAATTATAATTTTGCAAGCACGGTCGTGTAAAATGCCAAATAAAAATACCTGGTGGAGAGCGTTTTTATACTTTCTACTCTGTACTAGAATTCCTTGTAGAGGGGTGCTCCAATTTCCATTTCCCAGATTTAATTCCTTGGTACAGCGCCTCTCGAGATGTAATGATGATCTGCAGGTCTTTATTTGGTGGTGGCGAATATTAATTTGATGCGTTTAACTATTAAATTGTTTTCTAAATTTTGCTTTTGCAAAATTAAAAGTATTTTACTAGTTAAAGTAATAAAAAAATCACTTTAAGCTCGTGCCCCACGTTGGGCGCCAAAAAATGTACGAATCTATGTCTACAAATAATTACGACTTCTTTTGTTCGATGATTTCAAAGACTAACAAAGTTGAATTTTATTCCGTTTGATATTGAATACAAAGAGAGTACTAAAAACTAGTTACATGAATACAGTTTCAAGTATGCGCAAAAAATACCGTATTGAATTCATTGTCTCTATACATATTCTAAAAGAGAAAAAAAAGTGGCGCTGTACAAATTTTAGTTATGATCGTTTAAAATGTTATTTTGTTGTAGCTCATCAGGGTGGCTCGAACACTCGCAATTTTGTCTGTCAAAATAGTGTATTAGGCGAGATGCCCAATTATGGGGTTTCCTCTGATTTGAGGGAATTTCGGAAAGTTTTTTTCATGCTCAGTGCATTTTATTGGGTTAATTAGATGTTCCATTGCAATTTAAGAAATAAAATCCTGTTTTCGAACTATTCGTACTAACACCATGATATAATGAAATGTCAAATAATTCACACAAACACTGACTTCGAAAATGCCAATTTGCCGAATTTTTACTTGTCATCGGAAAAAATATATTTTTAGTTAGAGGTTTTTATTCCAGCAATATTTACAATATTTCATTTACAATAAAAATAAGAATTACTTGCTAAAAAAGGGAAAAACTCTGGAGCTTATACGTGTGCATTTTTATACCCTACACCCAGGGTATATTCACTTTGTCCTTCCGTTTGTAACGCAGAGAAGGAGGCGTGGCAGGTATAGAAAAGTATATATATTCTTCATCAGCGTCACCTCCTGAGTCGATATAGCCATGTCCGTCTGTCTGGCTGGCTGGCTGGCTGGCTGGCTGGGTGATGTGTGTGGAAATACACTTTTTGGGAAAACTAAGCAAGATAATTCAATGAAATTTGGCACCCTGCTTTCGTCATCAAAGATAGCTCGGGGGATTGAAAATGAGCAAAATCGGTTAACGGACACGCCTACCGCCCATACAAAAAATATATTCAAAATGCAATTTTAGGAGTATTTTTCACGTCTAGTAATTTAGCCATGATGTCAATGTTGTTTTTAGTATGAGGTTAAAAAACACCTTTTTATGTGATCTCCCCATTTTTCTTCAAAGCCCATCGGAGCACCAAAAAAACTATGATGCTACTATGGTTTCAATACTTCAAGTGGCTTAGACGTTATGCAATTACAATACATACATTCGCATTAACGATTTTAAGCAGATTTTTGTCATTTTTGGGGTGAACAAGTCGTAAGTGCGAAAAGTACAAACGTAGAAACAAGCCTAATAATATTATTATAAAAAACGTCAGTTGATAAGCTTTATACAAACTTCTTTAGATGGCGCTGACCACAGAAGAGTGCAACAAAAATTTATTCAGTTTATTTTTACTCTCCATTTCCAACGTAATATAAACTATTAGTCTAAGATACGAATAAGGAGAGATCTTCACTCATCTGTTTAATGGATGAAACCTATTTTTTATGAAAGTAAATACGTTTAGCAACATATTGTGAGTGGGTTGCCTAAAAAAATCCTGGCAAGGCTATGGTTTATTCCATATTGAAAAGTGCATTTTTTTCAAAAAATCCACTCATCTGTTTAATGAAAAAATCATGTACCATTCGAAAGTTTAGAGCCTCTACAATATGTAAAAGTAGGGTTGCCTATTTTTTTCCTGGCAAGGCATAGGGTTGCCAGGCTTTAAAAGGTCGGCCAAAACCACAAATTTCCACTCATCTGTTTAATGAAAAAATTAGATGCCATTCGAAAGCTTAGAGCCTCTACAATATGTTAAAGTAGGGTTGCCTATTTTTTTCCTGGCAAGGCATAGGGTTGCCAGGCTTTAAAAGGTCAGTCAATACCACAAATTTGCACTCATCTGTTTAATAAATAAATTTTGTGTTAAAATAAAGATAATTTCATTGCGAGCACGGTGATAAAGGGTTGCTTGTAAAAAACCTGTTTTAAGCCAGGGTTGCCGAGCTTTAAGAAATGAAATATTGGTACAAATGAAAATGTGCGACAGAGAGATCCGAGCGAACTATTTGGTTAGGATGTATACTAGACCTTTCGTTAAAATTGAAAATAAAAAAAATGGAAAAATGGTGCCTTAATCGCAAGAATCAGTCCTATCTCTGAAACTATTTGAGATAAGTGAATGAAATTTAGTATGTGTACGAACAATGCATAAGTTAATTGCATCCAATAAAAAAATAGACGATGCCACGGCCCCTCGACCCGAAATTATTGTATCTCTGGAAATATCGGACTCATGGGAATGAGACTCGGTACATATGTAATTGGCAGTGGGAAAAATAATGTTTGGTAAAAAATGGGCGGGGACACGCCCCCTCCTTCTAGAAAAATCAAATTTGTCATATCTCTGACACTATTTGACACATATGAATCAGATTTGATTTCAGGTAATGGAAAGTGAACAGGATATGACACTGTAAAAATGTTAAAGCAATTTAAGGTACTTAGTTGATATAGAAGCACTAATTTTTTTTGCTCTTATTATGGTCTCCTAAATATAGACACCATGCAAAAAAAATTTGGTCCCGGTCGGAACATATTTGACCGTGCCACCAGGCCGTTAAATGTCGGAAAAACGCTATTTATATGAATATAAGGAAACAATCAATCCTATCTTTGAAATTATTTGACATAGGAGGATGAGATATAACATATTTGTTCTTTTTTTCAATGAGGGGGCGTGGCTCCGCCCGTCTTTTTGAAAATTTTTTTCCCAATGCCAATTAGAAAAATACCAAACCTCATTTACCTGAGCCAAATATTTCCAGAGATACGACAAGTTTCGGTTGGAGGGGGCGTGGCACTGCCCATTTTTTTTATTGAATACTATTAACTTAAGTATTTTTCATATAAATACTAAATCTTAACCTCCTATGTTAAATAGTTCCAAAGATGGGATTGATTGTTTCCTTATTTTCATATAAATAGCGTTTCTCCGACCTTTAACGGCCTGGTGGCACGGCCAAATTTGTTCCGATTGGGACCAAATTTTTTTTGCATGGTGTCTATACTTAGTAAACTAAAATAAGAACAGAAAAAATTACTGCTTCTATATCAACTAAGTAGCTTAAATCGCTTTAACATTTTTACAGTGCCATATCCTGTTCTCTTCACATTACCTGAAATCAAATCTTATTCATATGTATCAAATAGTTTGAGAGATATGACAAATTTGATTTTTTTAGAAGGAATGGGCGTGACCCCGCCAATTTAAACGATACATTTTTTTACCAGTGCCAATTACATATGTATCGAGTCTTTTTCCCCTGAGTCCAATATTTCCAGAGATACAAGAATTTCGGATCGAGGGGGCGTGGCATCGTCCATTTTTTTATTGGATGCAAATAACTTAAGCATTGTTCGTACACATACTAAATTTCATTCACTTATCTCAAATAGTTTCAGAGATAGGACTGATTCTTGCGATTTTTCCATATAAATAGCGTTTTTCCGACCTTCAACGGCCTTGCGGCACTGTAAAATATTTTCCGATCGGAATCAAAATTTTTATGCTTGATATTTACACCAATAGGAAACTTTTTAGCCCCTGGGAGCAAGGTTTTTTCATTTTCAATTTTAACGATAGGTCTAGTATACATCCTAACCAAATAATTCGCTCGGATCTCTCTGTCGCACATTTTCATTTGTACCAATATTTCATTTCTTAAAGCTCGGCAACCCTGGCTTAAAACAGGTTTTTCACAAGCAACCCTGTATCACCGTGTTCGCAATGAAATTATCTTTATTTTAACACAAAATTTATTTATTAAACAAATGAGTGCAAATTTGTGGTATTGACTGACCGTTTAAAGCCTGGCAACCCTATGCCTTGCCAGGAAAAAATAGGCAACTCTATGTAAACACATTGTAGAGGCTTTAAACTTTCGATTGGTACATAATTTTTTCATTAAACAAATTTTTTTTAAAAACACATTGTGCAAATTTGTGGTATTGGCCTACCTTTAAAGCCTGGCAACCCTATGCCTTGCTAGGAAAAAAAATAGGCAACCCTACTTTAACATATTGTAGAGGCTCTAAGCTTTCGAATGGCATCTAATTTTTTCATTAAACAGATGAGTGGAAATTTGTGGTTTTGGCCGATTTTTAAGGCCTGGCAACCCTATGCCTTGCCAGGAAAAAATAGGAAACTCTACGTAAACATATTGTAGAGGCTTTTAACTTTCGATTGGTATATAAATTTACATTAAACACATTTTTTTTTTAAACGCACAGTGCAAATTTGTGGTATTGACTGACCTTTTAAGGCCTGGCAACCCTATGCCTTGCCAGGAAAAAAATAGGCAACCCTACTTTTGCATAATGTAGAGGCTCTAAACTTTCGAATGGTATATGATTTTTTTATTAAACAGATGAGTGGATTTTTTGAAAGAAATGCACTTATGGATTGCCAGGATTTTTTTAGGCAACCCTTTCACAATATGTTTCTAAACGTATTTACTTTCATAAAAAATAGGTTTCATCCATTAAACAGATGAGTGAAAATCTCTCCTTATTCGTATCTCCTACTGTATAACATTTTTATAATATAGTTTAAAGTCTGAGCTAAATTCCCACATTATTCAACTTTAGTCATATGCATTTTCAATAGATTTTTAAAAAGTTCAGTCTTTGCTCTCAAATACTTTTCAGTTTAGTAAAGCTATCAAGTATTACAAGGATAACAACTATGGTAACATATTTCAAATAAATCAATGCTGTGCTTTAAACTGAGCTAGAGCATAAAAAAAAAAAACATTTTTTTTTTTCCATCACAAGGAAAACATTCTCGTGTTCTTTTGCAAGGAAAAATAAAAAAAATATCCTTGTTCACCTTTTGGCAGTTGCATGCTACGAAGAATATCCATGTTTTTGCAAATTGATTTTTTTTTTCTTTTGTTAGCACACAGTAAATTCTGGTGAAAATTTGATTGATTTAGTTTGATGCTACTAATGATGATGTTGATGATGTTGCACTTATCGTCATAGTGCACATTCACTTGCATGGTGGGGTTATATATCAAAGGATAATGCAGTTTATACATGAGGATGAATTGCAATAAATTGAAATTTATTTAAGGTGAATTTTATCCGGGTTTGCGAGCTAAAATGCATTGCAAGGAAAAATAACTATAAAAGCGATGATTTATAATGGTAAAGAAGCATTAAAGCACTTAACAAATGTATTAATTGTTTGACATGTTTAAAATATATGCAAGTTCAACTCCGTTTACTCTGTTCGACAATTTCGAACTTTTTTAAAACACATTAGAAAATCCAAAAAATTCTGTTTAACCCCCACATGTGGGTCATTTTCTTAAAAAGGTACAAAAATGACACCCAAAACAGGGAAATATTGAGTCAGTATGTACTTTGAAATATTTGGTGTAAAATTTCACTACTAATTTCTGAACACGTAAAGGTCGAAACTTGAGACCAAAACCAAAAAAATCGTTAAAATCAATTAGTTTTAGAGTTTTACAGTGGGGTAAAATTTGGAAAATATTTATTGTGAGAACTGCTTACTGATTTTAACGTTTTTTTTGCTTTCGGGATAACATTTTGCTTTTTTAGTGTTCAGCAACAACTACAACTACTCACGTTCGTGAGTGTTTTAACTACGTTTCGTTGCTGATTCAGATTTAACAACGCTCCAAGCTCATATTTGTATGGTGCGTTGCAAAATCACTCACAAACGTGGTTGAAACTTATTCAACAATGCTGGTTGCCAAGCGTTGTTAAATATGAATCAGCAACAAAACGTTGTCAAAACAAACGCGTGTTGTTAAATCACTCACAAACGTAGTTGAAACCCATTTAGCAACTCGCGTAGTTAAAACTGCCACAAACGAGCCATGCTCAAAATTTGGGTCGCCACGTGGTTAAAATAACTACGTTTCTGCCAGTTTTGACAATGTTGTTTTCTCTGTGTATAAGTTATCAGATGTATAAAAAATGTTATGCATAATTTACTTACCTTGCCACCGATCCACTGTTCCATATTTAACCATGTCAGATTATCCAATTGCGTATCATAGTAGCCAAGTTTTTCATATTTTCCATTTATCATCTGCTCGATTTGTGTTAATGCAATACGATCACCCTGTGAACTAAAAGCAACAACTCCCTGTGAAAAAAAAAAAAATAAAAATGTGAAAAAATTTTTAATTTCGTTAAATCTGGTAAAGTTCTTTAAAGTCCTAACCTTTTGCATAACATAACATACGAATAACACAATATAAAGTGTTAAAAACTCATTCTCCTGCCTGTCCCAAATCACTCGCTTGTACTCTAAATTTGTTTGTTTCGCATATTTTGTTTTTTCTAAAAAAAAAAATATTCGAAACAAATTTATTAACATAGAAGTTGGTTCCTCATTCTAGAAGACTTAGTTCTTTCTCAACTCAGGCAGTTTTGGTTCTTTGATAGTGAGTAAAAATTATGTAAATAACACGAATGTTAGACATTCTCCTGAAGGGTTTTTTTAACATTACTGTACGTATTTTGTATTATATTTTTGGAAACATTTTAGCATCCTTCTGGCTTGATATTCTATTGTCAAGCTTACTGCAATTTTTAAACTTGTTTTGCGTTATTTTTCAAAATACTCGATTGCTAAAAATTGTCCTAAATTTTTTTAAACTGTTGCAGATTTTGATATATTTTTCGGAGGATTACCCAAGTAGTAAAGCAAAAAATTGAAAAAAAAAAAAAATACATATATTTGGAAGAGAAACAATAACAAACAGAGACAAGAAAGTAATTTTCAATGTACTTTCAGGAGATGAATACGAATGCAGTAATATAATGAATCAATTGCTTTTGGACTTAGAGAAATCCTTACCTAAAAGTGCATTTTTTTCAATATCTCAGCTTAGGAGGTTTGGAATAATTAAAAGGTTGAGTTTTGAATAAAAACCTTAAAGCCGGAAAATTTCCAAGATGGTGGCCATAGGAAGTTCGATCCAACTTTTGGATACTCACATATTTGAAAATTCATAGCTCCTCGGCTTTTAGTCCGATTTTAATAAAATTTTCAGGGTTAGTGAAGAAAAATATGGGCTTTAAAAAAATATTATTATTAAAAAAAAAATTATATTTTAGGTGGAAAACAAGCTTCTTTCTTTTTTAAAGCCATTTTGGGGCATGGAGCACCATTTTTATTTTTTTAATATTATTATTTAAAAGCAAATTTCTTGATAATAATTTTCAAACTCTCAAAATCGCGGTATCTTTTGCGGTTATGAGTTTTGAAAGTTGTTTAATGTTGTGTTTATCATGAGTCGTTGGTGCACGTGCGCTATCGTATAGGGTTGACACCGTCTGGACAGTATTTTTTTTCGGTGGTTCCTAGTGAGATTTTTCGTAGAATATTTTTGTAAAACATTTTAACTCATTATAACAAAGTTTCTGGAAAAGAGGGCTAAAAAGACGCACAAAAAGGTATATAATGGGTTAAGATGTTCCAGAAAATTGTTCCCTGCCTGATTTCAACTTAGCCTTTTACAACATCTTAACCCAAAATATTGCATTTTTATGGGTCATTTTGACCCCCTTTTACAAAACTTGGTTATGATGGGAGGTTAGCCGCACTAAATAGTAGCGCACATGTACCAACGACTCGTGGAAAACACAACATTAAACAACTTCAAAATCTCATAACTTCAAAATCATAAAGATACCACAATTTCAAGCATTGCAAAATAATAATAATAAAGTTACCTTTTAAAAAAAAATTAAATAGAGGAATGTCGTCAGGGTTGGGCCACTTTTTAAGTTTCCTCTGTATCTTTTTTATATATTTGAATACTACCAAATTATTTGTTTTGTTTAAAAGCTAGGACCTTTATCTGAAATATACCATAAGGACAACTCGCTGCGATTTCGGATAAAAGAGTTATTGACGAAACTAAAAAAAAGAAAAGGTGTCAGGGTTGGGCCATTGTAGTCAGGGTTGGGCCACTACCAAATATTGATGAAATATGTACTAAAATAGTGTGTACTGAATACGTATGAAACTTTTTATTGTTTTTTATTGGATTATACAAAATTCCGATGAGAAATCTCCATAATAACATTAAACTGAATCGCAATTTCGCGGTTCTCTGGGGAGTTTAAGAACGTGCTTTTCGTCGGGCGTGGCCCCCGATTAGATTTCGCTCCTCGTGCGTTTCACTCGTTGCTTTCTCGTGCTTGCCCATAGAACTCGCTACTTTTCCGTTCGTGTCAACTCTGGGGGTATCCAAAGCGGTAATGTTCATGTTCTGTGTTCCGTAAAACCGATTCAGTGATGTTATTTTACTGATTCTGAATAAAAATTGATATGACCCAACCCTGACTACACGAATGGCCCAACCTTGACGACAAGCGTGTTTTTCGACCTCTCAATACTACATGTGAACAGGTTAGGGAATCAAATTTTCCCTTTTGGAACTTGATAATGGTTCACACCTTAATGAATATATATACTCACTTTTTCGGTGGCATTGTTCTATTGCATGTTTCGAGTCATTTTTCACTGATATTTCAAAATTTTTTGAACTATGGAAAACTACTCGAAGGCACAAAAATTTTTACTGACAATCCCGGTGACAGGCAATGCTTAAAAAAGTTTTCTGGCATCGAGAACAATAATTCGACGCTATAACACAGATGGCAGCACGTGTCATATACGAGAAATAGCATTGGCCCAACCCTGACGACGACATTCCCCTAATAATTAATAAAATAAAATAGAATTTTTTTTTTTTAATCTAAATTGCACTAACCCTGAAAATTTCATTAAAATCGGATAAAAAGTTGAATCGAATTTCCTATGGCCGCCATCTTGGAAATTTTTGGAGTTTCGGAAAATCATTTTACCACAGTTTTATGTATGTCAAAATCTAACTGTTCACCAATTTTCATAAAAATCGGAGATGTCAACCCAAATCTTAATCGATTATGTAAAGATGGTCTCAGAAGCAATACAGTAATTAAAGTTATTTTATGTGGGAAGTTAAGTTTTATTTTTCCGAAATACCGTATAAGAAAAATAAATCATTAAATCGTCATTTCATAGACATTGGTCATTTTTTTAAATTTTTAACTCTTTAAATTTATTTGTATTTCTTGTTTTGATTATAGAAAAAATAAAAAAAAAACTGTAAAAATGTACAGAAAAAACCGTAACAGAAAGAAAAACTAATAATTGCGAAACAAAAAGAAGCAAAAGAGTCCCATAACAAAGTCATAAATTGCATTTAACGCATAGTGGGTACTTCATCATTTATTACGACCGAGGCAACAGCAATCGTGGTGCAAAAAGACACAAGATTCTCACTTCCCCTACTTAGCTGCATAACACTATGCTGCCCGTTTTCCTGATGGTAACACTACAGTGCGCAAAAATAGAAAAAAGAAGAAGCAAAAACTGCATTGCACACACAATACACAGGACGCTGCAACACAACGCGAATACAATGCAACTTCCTGTGGTGCAAAAACTTGACGCGGCGCTCATTTGCTGCTGCTGCAACGCAAAGGCAAAGATGCCAATCTGCTGGTAGGAGCATTTGTGTTGCTGCTGTTTTTGTTTTTGTTTTAACGCTATGCTGGCTGGCTGCTGCTGTCGCTGCATGTGTCCTAAAAAACCGCTGGAGTGCAACTTTGGTAGGTGTTTTAGTTTTTTTTTTGTTTTTTAGTACTTGTAGGAAAATGCATTCGTTCAGTTTAGTATCTGACTGCGAGTGAATTTTGAGATAAAGCAAAATCGCCTACAGATAATTTAAAAAATCTGCGCAAAACAAAAGGTAAATACCTAGTTCAAAAATATCTTCTGTAAGAGTGAATATAAATTGTCAGCATTATTTAAGAAGAATTTTTTGGTCCATTTTGTAGAAAGTACAAATTACATTAAGGAAATCACATTTCTCAAATAAAGGGATGTAGGTAAGGAAATATATTCCACTTTATCTAAATTAAAAAAATTTATAGAATTGAAAAAGTGAAAGCATTTCATAACTTTGAAAAACTTTAAAGTTCAAATATATGCACCTACATTAGACCGGTTTGATTTTATATAAGGCAAAAATAAATCATCCCGAAACCGACTCAAAAGTTAGAAGGGCGCTCTTAAAAACGATATCTGCATTATTTTTTTTTTTCATTCCGAGAAAAACCAATGGAGCACTTTTGATTCTACTGAAGGCCCATGTTTTTCGGTCATAACTTTTTTCATTACAAAATGGATACCCAAAAGTGCTTAATAAATAAAGACTATGCTCTTACAAAAACTTGGGCGTTTAAAAATTATAATTTTTTTTTTGGGGTATATATAATATTCTCATTCCAAAATCGATTTTTTTACGTTTTTCAATTACGCGGTCGAAAAAATGATTTTTGACTCTAAACCAAAAAATGTGGAAAAATGTTGAGCTTACTCACTTGAGTATGAATTACTTTCATATCGGTCACTGAAGAATCCCCTTTTTAATGTCCAACTATTTTTTGCAAGCACAACACTGTGCACTGACAGCCCTTGACAGCTACAGTAATTTAGCTTTTTATAGTCACAGTTTTGCTGTGTGTGTGTTTGTGCCAGTGTAAACATTAGTGTGAGCTTTCGAGTTTTGTCCACTGTGGTTCCTCATGTTGATGTTGTTGCTTATTACGCTATGCTGCAACGCACTAACAAAACTCACCGCTGTGTCGTCAGTGTTGGTCATGCATGTATGTATGTGTGGGTTTGTCACTGTGCAAGCGCACCGCAATTGCGCAATAACTTTTTTTCCACACGTCCTGGTCATTAATTTAATGCGAACAAGGAAGTAGCACATTAAATAGCGGTGGCTGGCATCCGCATTTTAAATAGGGTGAAATTTTGGTGTTATTGTGTTTTCTTCTATTTTCACACACACATGTTGATGTATTTATTTAATACATAGTTTAGCATATGCCGGAAGAGGAAATGAAAACTACTGTAGCGTGGTTTAATGGTGTAATTTTGTTGAAGTGTTGAGTAAAAGTTGGTGTTAAATAGGCAAAAGTGGTAAAACTACTTTATGTCAATCAGTGTAAATCTTTTTCTATGTGAAGGTGAATGCCAAAATGATGTCTGAAAAGCAGTGAAACAAATTTTTTTTTTGTCTGACGGACTTGACGATGCTAGGTATACCACTTTTTCGAAATTACTTCGATTGCAATTTTCTGAGTTGAACCGTCTTATTCGAAACTATTTGTCACTTTTAACTAACTACTTCTTTAACTTTTGATGTTGATTGCGTTTATGTCCAACTTTTTTTGAAAACTTTTGCTTTAGATCTGGACTTTGTGTGATAGAAGTTATTGCCATTGGACTTTCATACTCATACCTATGTATTGCAAAATAAATTTTCTTTTGCTCTAAATTACTTCGCACAAACTTCGTAATAAAGTAACCTAATTTTTCGATTTCATCAGTGTTAAATTTGCTATAAAGGCTGAAACTTTTACGACTTTGATTTGGTTATCGAAACTTTTCCTGCCACAATTAAAATGAGATTCATTCATATTTGACCAACACAAAGATTACACATAGATACTTACTTTTATATGTGTACAAACATATATGCGCATATTTACAACAACTAACTAAATAAAACATAAAAAGGACACTTCATATCTACAGCAAACAGCGCATTCAAAAAGACAAACAGACGCACATAAAAGTCCTTCGCATACAAAACTTTATACATTTTCTTTATATACCGTTCTAGGTGAAGTGAGTAAGAAGAACTGAAAATGAGTAGAAGAACAGAAAAAAAGTGATGCCAAAAAGTTATCAACACGCGTCTTTTGAAATATCCTATTTTGCTTTTATACCACTATTATTATTTTATGTACATACTTATGAATGCATATCTATTTGTTTTTGTTTATACGAGTATTTCATATATATGTTTAGATAGTAAAAGGAAGGAAATGTTTTCACAAAAACTAGCGATATTTCTTCAGGCTTTAATTGCTACGACATTAGTTAATCTGAATGATTATCACCTGGTCAAGTATATATAGTATTTTTCAGAGGCAAAAATTTACAACATTGACTTGCAGATTTCAACAAGGTTTTTTCTATAGAAAACAGGATGTGAATTTGAAATTTCTGTTCAGCTGTTTTAAATCTGCAACAGACTTTTATCTGTTTTTGCAAACTAAAGTAACTAAACTAACTAAACTAACTAAACTAACTAAACTAACTAAACTAACTAAACTAACTAAACTAACTAAACTAACTAAACTAACTAAACTAACTAAACTAACTAAACTAACTAAACTAACTAAACTAACTAAACTAACTAAACTAACTAAACTAACTAAACAAACTAAACTAACTAAACTAACTAAACTAACTAAACTAACTAAACTAACTAAACTAACTAAACTAACTAAACTAACTAAACTAACTAAACTAACTAAACTAACTAAACTAACTAAACTAACTAAACTAACTAAACTAACTAAACTAACTAAACTAACTAAACTAACTAAACTAACTAAACTAACTAAACTAACTAAACTAACTAAACTAACTAAACTAACTAAACTAACTAAACTAACTAAACTAACTAAACTAACTAAACTAACTAAACTAACTAAACTAACTAAACTAACTAAACTAACTAAACTAACTAAACTAACTAAACTAACTAAACTAACTAAACTAACTAAACTAACTAAACTAACTAAACTAACTAAACTAACTAAACTAACTAAACTAACTAAACTAACTAAACTAACTAAACTAACTAAACTAACTAAACTAACTAAACTAACTAAACTAACTAAACTAACTAAACTAACTAAACTAACTAAACTAACTAAACTAACTAAACTAACTAAACTAACTAAACTAACTAAACTAACTAAACTAACTAAACTAACTAAACTAACTAAACTAACTAAACTAACTAAACTAACTAAACTAACTAAACTAACTAAACTAACTAAACTAACTAAACTAACTAAACTAACTAAACTAACTAAACTAACTAAACTAACTAAACTAACTAAACTAACTAAACTAACTAAACTAACTAAACTAACTAAACTAACTAAACTAACTAAGCTAACTAAACTAACTAAACTAACTAAACTAACTAAACTAACTAAACTAACTAAACTAACTAAACTAACTAAACTAACTAAACTAACTAAACTAACTAAACTAACTAAACTAACTAAACTAACTAAACTAACTAAACTAACTAAACTAACTAAACTAACTAAACTAACTAAACTAACTAAACTAACTAAACTAACTAAACTAACTAAACTAACTAAACTAACTAAACTAACTAAACTAACTAAACTAACTAAACTAACTAAACTAACTAAACTAACTAAACTAACTAAACTAACTAAACTAACTAAACTAACTAAACTAACTAAACTAACTAAACTAACTAAACTAACTAAACTAACTAAACTAACTAAACTAACTAAACTAACTAAACTAACTAAACTAACTAAACTAACTAAACTAACTAAACTAACTAAACTAACTAAACTAACTAAACTAACTAAACTAACTAAACTAACTAAACTAACTAAACTAACTAAACTAACTAAACTAACTAAACTAACTAAACTAACTAAACTAACTAAACTAACTAAACTAACTAAACTAACTAAACTAACTAAACTAACTAAACTAACTAAACTAACTAAACTAACTAAACTAACTAAACTAACTAAACTAACTAAACTAACTAAACTAACTAAACTAACTAAACTAACTAAACTAACTAAACTAACTAAACTAACTAAACTAACTAAACTAACTAAACTAACTAAACTAACTAAACTAACTAAACTAACTAAACTAACTAAACTAACTAAACTAACTAAACTAACTAAACTAACTAAACTAACTAAACTAACTAAACTAACTAAACTAACTAAACTAACTAAACTAACTAAACTAACTAAACTAACTAAACTAACTAAACTAACTAAACTAACTAAACTAACTAAACTAACTAAACTAACTAAACTAACTAAACTAACTAAACTAACTAAACTAACTAAACTAACTAAACTAACTAAACTAACTAAACTAACTAAACTAACTAAACTAACTAAACTAACTAAACTAACTAAACTAACTAAACTAACTAAACTAACTAAACTAACTAAACTAACTAAACTAACTAAACTAACTAAACTAACTAAACTAACTAAACTAACTAAACTAACTAAACTAACTAAACTAACTAAACTAACTAAACTAACTAAACTAACTAAACTAACTAAACTAACTAAACTAACTAAACTAACTAAACTAACTAAACTAACTAAACTAACTAAACTAACTAAACTAACTAAACTAACTAAACTAACTAAACTAACTAAACTAACTAAACTAACTAAACTAACTAAACTAACTAAACTAACTAAACTAACTAAACTAACTAAACTAACTAAACTAACTAAACTAACTAAACTAACTAAACTAACTAAACTAACTAAACTAACTAAACTAACTAAACTAACTAAACTAACTAAACTAACTAAACTAACTAAACTAACTAAACTAACTAAACTAACTAAACTAACTAAACTAACTAAACTAACTAAACTAACTAAACTAACTAAACTAACTAAACTAACTAAACTAACTAAACTAACTAAACTAACTAAACTAACTAAACTAACTAAACTAACTAAACTAACTAAACTAACTAAACTAACTAAACTAACTAAACTAACTAAACTAACTAAACTAACTAAACTAACTAAACTAACTAAACTAACTAAACTAACTAAACTAACTAAACTAACTAAACTAACTAAACTAACTAAACTAACTAAACTAACTAAACTAACTAAACTAACTAAACTAACTAAACTAACTAAACTAACTAAACTAACTAAACTAACTAAACTAACTAAACTAACTAAACTAACTAAACTAACTAAACTAACTAAACTAACTAAACTAACTAAACTAACTAAACTAACTAAACTAACTAAACTAACTAAACTAACTAAACTAACTAAACTAACTAAACTAACTAAACTAACTAAACTAACTAAACTAACTAAACTAACTAAACTAACTAAACTAACTAAACTAACTAAACTAACTAAACTAAATAAACTAACTAAACTAACTAAACTAACTAAACTAACTAAACTAACTAAACTAACTAAACTAACTAAACTAACTAAACTAACTAAACTAACTAAACTAACTAAACTAACTAAACTAACTAAACTAACTAAACTAACTAAACTAACTAAACTAACTAAACTAACTAAACTAACTAAACTAACTAAACTAACTAAACTAACTAAACTAACTAAACTAACTAAACTAACCAAACTAACCAAACTAACTAAACTAACTAAACTAACTAAACTAACTAAACTAACTAAACTAACTAAACTAACTAAACTAACTAAACTAACTAAACTAACTAAGCTAACTAAACTTCTTTGTCGGCGTTAGGTGTAAAATTTCAAGGACGCGAATCTTTTTGCGACACTTTTTTGTGTGGCACTTTTTGTTACATTTCATTATATCTCGCAAACCATAGGAGCAATTTTCACTAAATTTTGTAGAAGGGAGTAAAACATGAATACCATTGATTGGTAGTTTTCTGGGACACCCGAAAGTTCCCGAAAGTCACCCGAAGGCTTTATAGTCAAAACGAAGAAAATTAAGAAATACATACAAGAGGTAAAATATCTAAGGCAGACTTTCAGCAAACTTAAATTGATGAATTTCTTGGGACACGCGCAAGTCACCCGAAGCTTTTATGGTCAAAACGAAGAGGCATAACATCTATGGCGGATCAACAAGACGCCTTAAATGGTTCATTTCCTTGGACATGCGAAGGTTAACAAAGGTCATCCGCAAGGCTTCTTAATCGAAACGAAGAATATCTAGAGGAAAAACATCTGTGGCGGAATACAAGCAATCTTTAACTGATTCATTTCCTTGGACAACCGAAGGTCACCCGAAAGCTTTATACAGCCATTCCATTACGCTAGGCCATTCCGATTTCGCTGAAATTTGGTACATGGTTTCGATTTATGCCTAATCTTTGAAAAATGGCAAAAATTTTGCGATTTTTTTTGTGGCTTGTAAAGGAGTGCAAAAAGTGGGAAAATCGGTAAAATGTGACAAACTCTTCTCAAATGATTGACAATAACTTAGCCATTTTTTAACTGATTTTCATAGTTGGACTTGGTGGATCAGGCTATAAGCTCAAAACAAAAATTGTTGTAGTTGATAAAAAGTACTATATTTAATACTATTTTACAATAGTACTAAACAAAAAAAAAAAATAATCATATGAAAAAGAGGGAAAATTGGTACGTCTCAAGGTTTAGAGGTTTTGATTCTTTGAAAATTTGAAAAGGTCTGACCACAAAATGGAATGCCGCGACAAGTTTTTAAATATAAGTTTTACTTCCCTTACGCGAACTAAGTTGCACGTGAATTTTTTAAATTATTTTTTCACTGTTTTCTTTATATTTTTCCTATTGAGCGCTAAGCGATTAAATAGTTTGTGCTCATTATTTGTTGTCCATGTCGTATTTATGTCGTTTGTCTTTGTTCGTCCTTGTAGCGTGCGCTCATCGCTGTCGTAGTGTTAGTTTTCTTTTTCTTGTTGCGGTTGTCATCTTCATTTGTAGCAGTAATTAAAATTAACGAAGCATCCTTTTTGCAATTTTTCTTCCTTTTTAGCCAGCATAACAATAACTACAAAAACTACATCAATTATTAGACCAACAACTACATACACACAACAACTAACTGCTATTTTCACAGTCTATTGCTGTTGTCCTCAACGCATATAATCTTTTCTTTTTAGTTAAAAAAGTTTTTCTTATAAATATATCTTTCTATATAGTTTTGTTGTTGTTGTTTTTACTGCTTTTTATTTTACTATTTCTGTGATTTCTTTTACTTTTTGCTGCTTTTGTCATACATTTTGATTAAATTTTTCCACTTTTTGTTTTGTATTTAGCGAAAAAAGTTTTCTTTACAAGTTCGTTCCATTGATAAGTGTAGCTGTTGTAGCCGCACATGAAAATAGGAGTATCAGTGAGAAAGTGTGCGAAAAATTGATAAAAGATATCATCACCATGGGAAAAAATTTGGCCTAATCAAAAATGAAAAATCGTTTAAAAAGTAAATTTTAAACCAAAATAAAAACTGTGTCGCAATTAATGAAAAGCTTAACACTAACTTAACTTTAATTGCTTTTAAAAGAGTTTTGACCCTATGTTCCCCTTGGGAGTTAAGGCATAAATTAAAAAAACAGCGCCTCCTCTTCCGCTTTAAACGTCTGCTGCATATAATTATTTGCTGCTTGAAACTTTTACACATTTTTACTTCGTTCTCATTTATCCTTTTAAGAAAAGTTTCTCCCCCTCTTAATATAAGTGTTTCATTAATAATTTTCTTGCACCTCAAAGTATGCTGGATATTTTTGTTAAGTTTTAGAAAACTACGTGCATATGCAATATAACACATACAGGTACATATATATTTACATGTGTTAGGTACACATAAAGCATTTTTAATACAAAACCATAGCTCAAGTGAACTTTGCACGTATTCAATGACTACGCCATGCCATTATCCCAGCTAACACTTGAAAGATTAAATAGGACTGCGATGGTTGTCTTGCACCAATTTTTGTAGCCGATTACATGGGCTTGACAAGTCATATTGACGAGTCTGAACCTAATTGGTTTTGATCACGTCGAAATTTTATTAAATTCTTGGTTCGAAGTACAAAACTTGCTGATTTGAAGCATATTTGAAGATATATCACCCATTGAGTTAAGAGTGCAATTATTTGTTATCAATTTCATGAGATTACGATAATATTTCAGAGTTATTTTCTATGACAGCTCAAAACGTATTTTTTTTTTTATCATTTGAAGGCTTCGAATTGCACTGCGACCCAAAAAAATCTTTTTTACAGTCTCTTTCCCTATAAAAATAGTTCCAAATTATCTATCAAGATCATCCCTACCGTGGGATTAATATTGCCTATGCTGTTTGGATCTAAAATTGCGGATATTTATCTGTCTGGATGTTTTAATATTTTTTGGAAGCAAAGGCTTCAAATCGCTACACTGAAAATGATTTTTGAGATAATCCAACCATATTTTACTCAAACATCAAGAATTAGCTTTGAGCAAAAACTGGGTGAACTTGGACAAGAGGGTGTAACACCTCCCTTACTATTTTTTTTTTTATACCCTACACCTAGGGTATATTCACTTTGTCCCTCCATTTGTATCGCATATAAGGAGGAGTGGCAGATATAGAAAAGTATATATTCTTGATCAAGGTCACCTCTTGAGTCAATATGGCCATGTCCGTCTGGCCGCGTGTGCGTGGAAATACATTTTATGGGAAAACTGAGAAAGATTATACAATGAAATTTGATACACTGTCTCCGTCATTAAGGTAGGCTCGTGGGATTGAAAATGGTAAACGCCCACGCCTACTGCCCATACAAAAAATTTATTCAAAATGCAACTTAGGGAGTATTTTTCACGACAATGCAACAAAATACACATAAATAATACGAATTGTAAGCGCAAGCTCTAAGCAAAATTTATGAAAACTTGGACAATAGGGCGTGGCACCTCCCGTATATTCAAAAGTTACAAGCTACTGTACTGAAAACGTTTTTCGAGATAGTTTAACTAAATTTCACTCAGAGACTAAAAATAACAAATGCAAGCATATAACCAAAAATTTCAGAGTGCTATACTGAAAGCATTCTTGAGATCCTCCAACCAAATTTCACTCTAACTTCTGAGTGCAGATGCAAGCTCTCAGCACCTGTCATATGCGAAAAAGTTTCAAAATGCTATACTGAAAGCGATTTTTGAGATAACCTAACCAAATTTCTCTCAGATACTAAGGACAGTAAATGCACGCTCTGAGCAAAAACCACGATAACTCAGACAAGGAGCCGCTGCATATCCGATACAAGCAAAATTTACATAATTCTTATGTGTAAGCGTTATGTGATGTAATGAAACCAAATTATTCACAGATACTAGGACTAGTCAGTGCAAGATCTGAGCAAAAACTAAGTGAATATTGTCAAGAGGTCGTTGGACATACCGTGCGAACAAAATTTTCAAGCACAGCAGTGTATTTGTATTTATTTATTGCAATATATTAGTACAATAAGAAAAATTCTTTTGCTGTACAACGTATTAAAGTGGCCAGTTACATATTATTGAATAAAGTTAATCAAATTAAATTATTGAAATTATTATTGAATTTGAGAAAACAAATTAAAAATAAATATATATTAAATAAAAAATTTAAAATAGCTTTACATTAAAATATAATAAAAAACACTAACGATATGACGATAGATGCTTGGATATCTTAAAATTAGATGAGTCTATAATCTTATAAGTCTGTAGCTAATTAGAAGAAAAATATTCAATGACCAAATGCTTAAAACTGTTGAGTACCCTAATGTTCTTCAGATTATTAGGCAGAGAGTTCCAAATTCTTATAGCGTGGATGAAAAAAAGTCTAGTAGAGTTGTAGTAATTAAATTGCGGAATGATTAAGTTATGAGATCTATTGGATAAGCTAAATTGTAATTTTTCAAAAAGATAATGCAGTGTGGGGCATTCAATTTTTTAACACTCTTTCTGGCTTTCAATGCAAATGCTTTTTGTACACTTGGTCCCAAGACTTCAGCTCCCGAGCTGCCATCTACCAATTTGGGCCCATCAGTTAGCCATATTTGTGAGCACTGTTTTATTTTTATATCGATACATCCAACGTAAAAGTTTGTTACTCAAGTTACCAAATTTTACGGGACAATGATTTTCAAAATCTGCGTAGACTCTATCTTGTGTCAAATTTTGGTACCTCTAGCTTGAAATTTGAAGGGCTGGGAGCAATTTTTGAAGTTACAACCTAAGTATATTTTAATGAGGTCTCCATGCAAAAACTTGGCAACTTAAGTTGATAACTTTTTCACGGGACAAAAATAACAAATTGCGTTGGTAACTTAACTTACAAAGTTATTAGTTATTTTTCTTTAAAAATCAGTGGTTGTAAGTCCTACATACAAACGTTATGTCCGTAGAATATTTTTTAATGGTAGTTAGCAAGTTAAGTTACCAACTTTTCTCATGAAACATTTGGTTGCTAAAAGAGAACATAAGTTGTAACTAGAGTTACAACTCATATGTATTCGTTTTTATTCAAATTATAAGTTGAAATTATTAATATCTCTGTAAATCAATTTGGAATAGTGACAACGATTTAATAGTCGAAAGACCTTTATTTGGACTACAGATTTCCAAAGTATTTATTCAATTTTTGTTTTTGGTTTTCTTGTTTTAACGAAAACAATTCAAAAATTATCATAACTAAAAACTACGATTTTCGAGTTACCAACTTTCACGTTGGACGTATCGATATCATTCCTCCTTCAAGCATTTTATCGGAGACTGCTGAACTCATTCGGGTTTTTAACATATTCAGTTAGATTGCCTTCATAAAGTTGGTGCAAAAAAGGTAGCCTGAGGACCGCACAGGCTGCTTCTTTCTTAAACATAAGTTGTATAGGAGTGATTCCTATAAATTTTGCTAGAGCAACTGTCGGACAAGTCCTTAATGCCATTGTGACTTCCAAATAGGCTATTACCTATGAAGATTTGGTTAAGTTTCTTCTGAGACTTGACTTAATTTACCTTTGGCCACCATGCTCATAAAGCGTAATTACTCATTTTCTTAATGGTTGTTTTTTGAGAACATGCCATCTATTTTGGGCAGAGTAATCATGTTTTCCTTTTGGCAAGCACATGTAATACTTAAGGTTTTGTTTGTTATGTATGATAGATGACTATTTCAAGTAAGACTTTTTTCTTGGATAACTCCTAAGTATTTTATCTCCTCGAAACTGTTAGCCCCATTATCCCCAAGTTTAAAGCGCCCAGGTTTAGTTTTCTCCTCCGGGAAAAGGGTACCAGTGTGGCCTTACTAGGGTATAATTCAAATTCTTTTTCTCTCTATAGCTAAAATAAGATCATGATTTTTGGCGTATTTCCTTTCTAATCATTGCTTCCTCAATTAACTAAAATTTCGTGTTGTTTTACCTTTTTCTATGATTTCTAACAAATCTTTGTTAAAGTTTTAATATAAGTATATGCTTGTGAGTTCTTTTGGATGTCTGCAAATTTGTCTAATGATAGGACCTGTGTTGGGCTTCGAAACGTAATGAAAACCAGCCTTCCAGAAACTTTTTTGTTTTTCTTTTATGCATTTTACCTTGTAATTTTGTTGGTTTTTTACACAAACACACTTTGGGCCAATTTCGCAATGTTCAGTTAAGTCTTAACTGGAACTTTAACTGGCACTTTGACATTAAATTTCATACAAAATTTTTATTTATCTGGAAGTTTAATTTTAACTGAACATTGTGAAATTGGCCCTTAACAGTAAGCTTTAACGAACAAAATCATCTAATCCAAGTTTCTTGGTATTAAATAAATATGAAATTTATATTCAAAAATGTGTAAATAGCTTCATTTATAACAAACCCGCGCAGTAAAAATTTAAGTTTAATTTTAAAACCAAAAAGTATTTTTATAGAACAATACTAAAAAATATTAGTTTTAAACTATTTTGGAATAAATTTCATACTTTTTTGGAATAAATTTCAAACTTTTTTTTTTAAAAAAAAGCGAAAAAGCATTACTTAAAGGATTCAAAACTAAGTAAAGTAAACTATAATTTTTTAGTGTGTGTCGGACAATCCAATACAAAGCAAGTTGCCAATTTTAAACGCCCTTATTTATCTCTATTATTTTTTTGCTTTATCTTAAAGACCTGCTCACTTTAAAAATATACATATCTAATGACTTTTTCACATTTTACAGTGTTGTCGCAAATTACTTTTATATTTTCATGTCGGACGTTTCACTCAGTTGTTAATTAACACTATCCAGGATTTACAGTCATCAGCGCTGATGTCATTGCAGAAAATCATTATAGTAATGGAGTAAATAGTAATAAAAAACTTAAAGCAAAAACATATTTCTATAATGTTTACCGTCATCATAGCAAACTCTTTTGTTTTCAAAGATGTTCGCTGGGATGCTACAGATATTTATGTTGCAAGAATGCATGTGGCAGATATATTTTTTTTTTTTTGTTTCTTGTGTATTCCATATTAGTTTTACCACATATTTTGCTTAGTATTATGCCAAAGTTTTTACGAAAGTTTTAGTAAAATTCAATTTTTAAGCACACATACTTCTGCATTCATATTGACGATCTTTATGGTATGTATGGGGCTTTTAAGTTTTGATAGCAAGAGCAGCATTAAAAAAGTTTTATGATTTGATACTTTGCAGCCGCTTTCCACAGTATTATTATTAGTAGAGCAAAAGGAATTTTATGTGTAGGTACTAAAGCAGCACTAAGGAAACGGATGCAAATGAATTAGCTACAGAAAATGAGGTGTAAAACTTTGTATTTAATAAAAGTTTATATACATACAGTGAGTCACATATGTATTTTGCATACAAAAAATATTCAAAAATTCGAATGAATACTCAATTTTTAGCCGTTTCATTCTTGGAAAAGTAATGTTTTTTTATAAACTTCGAGTCAATGGAACGTTAACTATGATACAACTTCATAAAAAAATTAAAATAATGCGTTCTAATCCCCTAAAAAGCAAAGAAATGATTTATTCATCTTTTTTATAAGGTCACAAAAGTATTTTGCTTTTTAGTAATATTTTACTTTGAGATTATTTATCAAGTAAAAGAGGCTTTTTTAATAATAACCATGGTAGCCATTATTTGAAGAGACATCATCTAAACATCTTTGCGAGGATTTTATCCCTTTACGATATTTTCAGTCGGTGTTTTTCCTACTTTTCTTGCAGTACTTGTTTGAGCACATTTTTTTGATAAAATATGGTAATTTTTGAAATTCCATTGGATTCGAAAAAGAATATCGCCGTGGTGTTTTAATCTCTTTGGTGTTGTACAGAAGTGTCCTAGGATGTGTATTTAGGGTCATTGTCTTGTGAAAATAAGAAGTCATGTTGTGGAAAACTCATTTTTTAAGTACTGGGTGCAAATTTTTTTGTAAAATGGGACTGTTATTCATTTCTATCCATATTGCCACTGTTAAGTTTAAGTTTCCTCATTCCATGAGCCAAGAACAGCCCACGACACACCATCATGTAAAATTGTTGCTTTTAAGTAATAAAATTTAAGGGTTTTATTTGCTTTATGCCAGACCACACGGCACCTAACGATTTGATGGAAAGCAAATATTATATTATTGGATCCAATAGAAAGCAAAAATAATATTTTCGGATCCGATGGACGCCGCATGGTCTAGCATAAAGCAAATAAAAACCTAAACTTTTATTACTTAAAAGCAATAATTTTACATGATGGAGTGTCGTGGGCTGTTCTTGGCCCATGAAATGGGAAAACTTAAACTTAACAGTGGCAATATGGATAGACATGATTATCAGTCCCATTTTACAAAAAAAATTTGCACGCAGTACTTAAAAAATGGGCTTACCATAAGATGACTTCTTATTTTCAAAAAATAATGACCCTAAATACACATCCTGGGACACTTCTGTACAACACCAAAGGGATTAAAACACCACCGCGATATTCTTCTTCGAATCCAATAGAAGTTTTTTGGCCTTATCTAGCGGAAAGGTCAGAAAATACCATATTTTATCAAAAAAATGTGCTCAAACAAGTACTGCAAGAAAAATGGGAAAAAACACCGACTGAAAATGTCGTAAAGGGATGGGATCCTCGCAAAGATGTTAAGATGATGTCTCCTCAAATAATGGCTGCCATGGTTATTATTAGAAAAGCCTATTTTACTTGATAAATTATCACAAAGTGAAATATTACTAAAAAGCAAAATACTTTTGTGACCTTATAAAAAAGATCAATAAATCATTTCTTTGCTTTTTAGGGGATTATAACGCATTATTTTAATTTTTTTATGAAGTGGTATCATAGTTAAATGCTTAAGGCGTATACTAAAGGTTTGGTGGCCTCGCACTATATCAAATGCCGAGCTACATCAAAAATGCAAACAGAAGGCTATAGCAAACGAGATCAAGCTGCGCAAATGGGGATGAATTGGTCACACTCTCCGGAAACCACACAGCGAAGTTTGTCGCCAGGCCCTTGAGTGGAATCCACAAGGCAGTAGAAGACGTGGTAGACCCAAAACCAACTGGAAAAGGTCGTTGGAAAAGGAAATCCGAGAATCGGGAAAATCGTGGCAAGAGATCAAAGTCATCGCAAGGGATCGTGACAAATGGAGAGATTTCATATTGGCCCTATGCTCCTCCTAGGAGTTAAAGGAGAATACATACATACATACATATCATAGTTAACGTTCCATTGACTCGAAGTTTATAAAAAAAATATTACTTTTCCAAGAATGAAACGGCTAAAAATTGAGTATTAATTCGAATT
Source organism: Calliopum simillimum (assembly GCA_951812925.1). NCBI lineage: Eukaryota > Metazoa > Arthropoda > Insecta > Diptera > Lauxaniidae > Calliopum > Calliopum simillimum. The sequence continues at coordinate 89,844,167 of OX638369.1, read as the reverse complement.
TTTGAATATTTTTTGTATGCAAAATAGATATGTGACTCACTGTATTTGTTCGGAAATTATAAAACATTTTGTGCTTAAGTATATAAGATGAATATAGAAGAAAGGGCACGAAAAGCATGCGTTGCTTTTTACACATGCAAAAGAATGTTTAACAAATCTTGGAGCCTTAAGCCAAAAGTAGTTTTGTGGATATATAAGGCCATCATCAGACCAATTCAGTTCTACGGAATTCTTGTCTGGTGGAAGACCTTAAGCAAGCAAACCTATTTGGCAAAAATTCAAAGAAGCTGTTAACACTGTGCCTTCAGCTGCTCTCGACGCTTTGCTTCATTTGGAGCCCCTTGGTATTTACGCCAAAGGAGTTGCAGCAAAAAGTGCTATCAGGTTGAAGGGCTTCTGGAAGTCGAAACCTTATGGCCATGGCAGTATTTTTACACAATTCCCTGGTTGTGATATTGACTATGGAACTGATTACATTAATCCCACTTGGACTCCGATTCTGAACTTTGGAATATACACTGATGGCACTAAAATGGAGTCTGGTGTAGGTGCCGGGGTATTTTCCAAGGACTTGAATAGCAGCGAGTCTTTTGCTATACCCCGTTGCTGCAGTGTTTTTCAAGCAGAAATTCTGGCAGTGTGGAAGGCATGCCAAATTACACAGGTTTACAAAAAAAAAAAAAAAATGTCATGGCGTTTTGACCAGACTATGTGTTTCCGAGGGACTTTGACGTCCTGAATCCGAATCCGGGGTCCGTTTTTTTCCAGAACGTCTGAGAAAAAAGATTTCAAGGTCATATGGAGGTCAAAATGGGGTTCATGCGTCGTTTAGTGATAAATTCGCTAAAATTCTGAAACTAATTTTTTATCATTGAGTTCGTTGTCCTTAAAAAGAATATGTGATCAAAAAGGGTATCTCGGGCCTAGTTTCGGAGATGTGGCCATCGGAAGATCCGGATATATTTTCTATGAAAACCGCTATAAGATGGGAACCCCTGGATGGATTTGAAAAAAATTGGAGTCATATGAAAGGTAATTTGACAACCTCTAAAAATATTTTCAATTGGATTCATAGTTTTGGAGATATGACCTTTTTGAAATTTTGAGAAATTTTTCAATTACAACAATAAATACATTAACAAAACCAACAACAACCACAACAAAATACTTTGCATATGACACCAATTTTTTCCAAATCCATCCAGTGGTTCCCAACTTATAGCGGTTTTCATAGAAGATATATCCGGATCTTCCGATGGCTATATCTCCGAAACTAGGCCCGAGAGACCCTTTTTGATCACATATTCTTTTTTAGAACTAAGAATTCAATGATATAAAATTAGTTTCAGAATTGTAGCGAATTTATCACTAAACGACACATGACCATTTTGACCTACATATGACCTTGAAATCTTTTTTCTCAGACGTTCTGGAAAAAAACGGACCCCGGATTTGGATTCAGGAAGTCAAAGTCCCTAGAAAACACATAGTCTGGTCAAAACGCCATGACATTTTTTTTATTTTGTAAACCTGTGTTATTAAACCCAAAATTTATGAATAAAGTGACACATTTGTTATTTACGTTGATAGTCAGGCAGCCATTAGGGCAGTTGGGTCCAATATTACTATGTCTCGCTTAGTTCTTAGCTGCAGAAAATCTCTATGTGAAGTAGGGCAGTTATGTAAACTTACAATATATTGGGTTCCCGGACACAGTAATTTCGTTAGTAATGAAAATGCTGATGAACTTGCTAGGAAAGGGTCTTTAATTGACATAATTTCTGAAACCTATATTATGAAACCACTTGCATAGATAGGAGCCAACATTGACTCTAAATGTATTTTGTGGGCTAGTTTTAGATGGTCAAACTTTACTACATGTTTTATGTCGAAGGCGATATGGCCATTGTATGACGCTAACAGAACACGTAGATATATTTCCTTAGATAGGCAAAGTCTCAGCACTTTAATTGGTGTCATTACAGGGCACTATTTTATAGGCAGACACGCTTCTAGATTGGGCCTTACTGACGTAGGAGATCTTTGTAGAAGTTGTAAAGATCCTGACGTCAAAGAGTCCATTTTTCATTTCCTTTGTGAATGCCGTTGGCTAACCGACGTTACAAGGTGTTCGAAAGTCTCTTCTTCGACTCTCTTGAAGATATAGCTCAAAAGAGTCCCAAATTCATTTTGGAGTTTATAAAAATTTCTAAATGGTTCACATAGGTTAACAACGAAGTTATATATCGGGTATACAATGGGCCTAATCGCGGCCTAAGTTATGATGGCAACTGCCATCTCCCGCGCTAACCTAACCTAACCTTGGTATATAAGTATGCTTGAGTAATATTTTCAATTAACAACGATTTTCATATCATTTACAGCATCATGCAAATTCGACATATTATCATATACGAGATGAATTATTAAGTTAATCGTTTCGAAATAAAATAAGAACAGCCTGGATCATAGCATATTGAAAAGAGTCAGAATTAAAATACTGAGTTTTTTTTTCGTATGGATTTTGCAAAATTCTTAAAAACCAACCTTGCTGCCGAATCTTGAAAAACATATAAAAAAACTTTATTTATTACGAAAAATCATATAACGGGTGATCCAATAAGAGCTTCTTACTTTGTTTTCTGAATAAAATACATAAAAATCAATGTATTGATGCAAATCTTTATTTGAAATGATAGTTCGGTTCCTACAACTCAATGTTTAAAAATTATTTTGTTCAAATGTTGCCAACGACTAGCTCCTAAATGGTTCATTCTGTGGGTCCTATTTTCGACAACTCTTAGTACATCGGCCGGTATTCCTTGAATAACACGAGCTATGTTGGTTTCCAAAGCGTCAATAGTTTTGGGTTTGTCGATATAAATAAGTGATTTAACATATCCCCAAAGAAAGTATTAAAATGGCGTCAAATCACATAGTCTTGGTGGCCATTTGACAGGAACATTTCTTGAGAAGATGTTTTCATCGAACGTTTCCCTCAATAAAGCGACTGTTTCTCCAGCTGTATAGCATGTTGCGCCATCCTGTTGAAAACAAAAATCGGTTTCACTAATATCCTGAATTTTTGGCTCTGTAGCGAGCACCATTGACCGTAACACGGGCTGCATCCATATTTTTGAAGAAATACGGTCCGAAGATGACACCTGCCCATAAACCACACCACACAATACATTTATCAAAATATATTAGAAGCTCTTAGATTGCTCCTGGTTGTTTATTGGACCAAATACAGCAATCTTGCTTATTAACGTAGAAATGAGCGTCGTCGCTAAACACCATTTTTCGATAAAATAAGTTGTTGTAAGGCTCATAAACCGAAATTAAACGTACACCAAGATCAGTTGGCTTCTATTCTTATACGAGCTGTATTTTATAGGCCTTTGGACCAAGATCACGCCTCAAGATATGCCAAAATAGTCAAAAGAGATGATCAAAGCTTGAGATCAGCGACGAATGGCTTGTTCAAGGTTTTCACGAACACTCGCAGCTTCTGCAGCAATATTCTCTAAATTATGGGGTCTATGCGCTCCAATACTATTGGGTGTGCAACTTAAAAACCGGAATTTGAGTGTGGATATCCGTACTAACAAATATCGTGAAAGCTCGAACTTTATATATATGTATGTCATTTTGAAGGTACATTTAACAGCTGTCAAAATCAGTCAACAAAACAATTTTATCTTGTGTGCATCATTATTATTATTTACGATGAATAACTTCGAAAATTGGAGAAAAAAACAGCATTTGCGGGGGGGTTCTAGTGGGTCATTTTTTTGCAAAGAAAACAGCTGCCGAAAGTCATCGCATTCTTGTAGAAGTTTATGGGGACTATGGTCCAGCTGAATCAAGCTGTCGTGAGTGGTTTAAAAGTGGTTATTTTGATGTCGAAGACAAAGAACGTCCTGGTCAGGACCAGCTAGGTGTGATCCATGATGAGCTGTTGCCAGGTGGCCAAACCATTAATGCTCAATTCTATCTTCAACAATTGATCCAATTGAAGCAGAAAATCCAGGCAGAGCGGCCAACGTATGCGACCAGACATGAGTCAATCATTTTCCACCACGATAACGCTCGGCCACATATTGCTGCCCCAGTCAAAAATTACCTGGAAAACGACGGAAAACAACGGATGGGAAATTTTGCTTCACCCGCTTTATAGCCCAGACCTTGCACCATCAGACTACCATTTGTTTTTTTGGGATGGAATTCATAAATTGCCTGAAAGATGGGGAAATGTTGTAGCTTCCAATGGACAATACTTTGAATAAAATATATTGTAACATTTTTCCACAATAAAGCATCAAATTTCGCTAAAAAATTCCGGTTTTTAAGTAGTACACCCAATATAATGTAAAATTGCTTCGAAATCTGGTGATGGTGTAACGAATAGTGACTGCGCTTAATTGGATGCTCATAACGACCAAAATGATGTTGAAGAATTCTAGAACATTCTCATACTGATAACTGATTTTAGTAGTAAGTTTCCACAATCAATAAACATTGTTCAGGAGTAAGTCTAATCATGATTGAGTCGTATTGAACACTGAACACAAACGTCATATAAACAAGCCATTTGACACATAACAGCTGTCAAAATAACCCAGTTGGAAAAGAGACCTCGTATTCGATCACCCTTTATATAAGCAGAATTTTGGGAGAAAAGTAAGAGAGAGTATTTTTCTCAAAATTTTTAACAGCTGCTGTTTTCTTCGCCAACCTCAAAAATACTAAAAACATTGAAATTGATAAGGGAAATCAAGAAGAATATTTTAAGAAAAGCTCTTAGAATGAAATAAACACTTCGCAGAAAAGTCAATGTTTTTTTTTATTAGAACTGAGATAAGAACTAACACATCTGCAAAATTTTTGCTTTAAGTGACATACATGTTCGTGACATATATGTTCCGAACATTCCCACCTCTACAGCAAATCTAACAAATGACGCATATTAAGGTAAAACCAAGAACCGAATTCAGTGCTTTTAATTGGCGAAATGTTTTTACAGGGTGGATGGGGTTTAGTAGAACACCAGAAAATATATGATTTTTGGGACAATTCTGAACAACTTTTCTTAGTTCCATTTTTAGAAATTCGCAAAACTGACGGAGATATAGCCATCGGAAGATCAGGATATAGCTTTATGAAAACCGGTACAAGTTGGGAACCCCTTGATATTTTTTAATAATATTGATGACATATGAAAGGTATTTTAATTGGCTACAAAATTAGTTTGCAAAAGTTTTAAATCCGAGTCATAATTTCCCAGATATGGCAAATTTTCGGTGCTATTGTAATATTTTGGTAAATTGCATGAAAATTTCTTTAGTTTACTTTTTTGTATTTACACGAAAACTGACCTATTTTGTCGCACCCGTTACTTTTTTAAAGTTAAGTTTTAATAATTTATGTATCTCATCGCTAAAAACAAAGAGAATTCTAATACAAAATATAAGATGGAATTAAATTGACAGCTTTGTTTTTAATGTTTCTTGCAAAATATCAAGGATATTAGGGATCAACTCTCATAAGACGAAAATATCATATGGGCATTTCCCATGTGACGAACGTGACCGCCATACACATTTAGAGTTCAAATTGGAGTTTAAAGTAGAATTTTGTCACATATAACAGATTCAATTGAATCAGTCATTTTTAAAAGGGGATATGTGACAAAATTTAAACTTTTCTGGCGTATTTATACACATTTTACCCTTAATTTGTAATATTGAACTGGACCTGTCGCTCTCGTTATTTTATCATTCATAGCCTTACTTTACCCCATACGGAAATCCTAACATACATAGAGAAGCCGGAGTTTCTGGCCTTTACAGGAATCGACGCGTAACCAAAAAAACCCGAAGCCTTCGGACAACCCGACAATAACAAAACTCGTAACATAGTCAGAGAAGTGGTTGGCTTTAGGTAGCCTAGAATATCTGGCGCACACCGCACCTCTGCTTTTAATTTTTTATTTGTAACTTCCATTATTTATCTGGATTCATTTAATCCATTTAAATTTTTTGATTCTTACGGAATTTTCCTCAAATTACAAAATAACTTAACATTTTAATTTAAAATACTAATTCAATTTAGGACAATAAATGCTATTTAAACTTCAACAATAGACAGGTAGTATTTCATACGCCCACAAACCATCCTGACATTCGGACAACGTACTTCAAAAAAATCAACTTTTTGTAGCCATGGCATGCAATTAAAATCTTTGGACAACATAGATACTTATCATCCCAACAAGTAGACTCACCACAGTCATAACAATTAAATTTGAATTTTAAATAAATTTTAAAAACCAGAATTTATGGTATTTGCATCTCAGTAACAACAAGAAACAACAAATCAAATTCTTAACTGAAGTGCATTTAAATGTGGCTTAAATAGGCCACAATAATAAATAAGAGAAAAAATATTTTATATTGTCCTGGAATTTTATAATTGTCAGTAACAAACACTTGAAACACAAATTCTGAAGACAACATCACTAACTGAATACAATTCATTTAAATAAACATCATCCTTGTGTCTTGGTAAGATTTCTGTTCTGGGTTTGCTTAAAAATTTTAATTGCACACACAGTAGGTAGAACTGTATTGTATTCGTACTCACCGAAACACCCAGGAATTGTGTTGAATTCATAGCAGCATAAATTTCATCCGCAATATCCTTGTCAGTATATGTGAAATCCTTAAGGGATTTCTTACGTTCACGCAATCGCTCCATTGTCTTATTGAACGCTAGCGCCACACTCCAAACGGCATCATAGGCAAGTGGCGCTTCTTGATAGCCCTCAGGATAGCGATCATGATTTATGTCGAAGCCTTCTTCGACAAGTGCCGTATTCAGTCGTTGCCTGTGAACAAAAGAATGTGGTATATACAAATAAATAATTGGTTTTCATTCAGATTAATAAATTGATATAGAAATTGGATTTTGAACGCTTTATGCTGTATGACTTTAGAGGAAAAGTTTTGGCATTTTTTGCTATTAATCTCAAGTGTTGCTAAGATTGGATTAAACAATCTGTTCCTTAAACAATGCTTTAGCAAATTTGTAACTGACAGTTCCGTTACCCCTAAGCAAATTGTCGCAATAATAACTCTACAACCATATTAACCTTATAGGAATGAGATCAATACAATTATAAAGAAGTTGCTCCACATATTTCTTTTTCTCGTTCTCCAATAACAAGTTCTATAGAGTGACACCAACCAACACTTTTGCCTCAGATTTTGCCAGAGTTATAAGGTTTTTTTGATTATCCAAGGCCCTGACCATGTGCTTAGAAGCATTGTAGTCACACGTAAAATGTATAAAGCGATTGGAATTTTTGAAATACTCATGATTGGCTTTTCTATCCTTTTTTTTCCATATATTTTTTTGTAGCGCTACCTTTTAACTTTCTCTTATGTTACTAGCGTTACTTACCGAAATTCGTCAGCTGTCATACCCGAAATTGTTGTTTGATTGTTCTGATTCCACATAAGTGCCTCCGTTGTTAAGTGTCCTTCGGCAGCAATACGCATTTGTTCGGCAGTACATGTGATACCTTCATTTGGCAAATTGGCTTCATACCAGTTGTCCTCGTACCAACCTATGAATAGAAAAATAGTTAAGAAATAAAAATTTTATCAAAATTGACTGATGATTAGGTCTGAAAAAGAATTATAAGACTTAGGTTTAGTTGTTTAGCTAAAAAAATTATATTCATATGGGACATTCTTCAATCGCAGTTTTTCTGATAAAAAGCCTTAATTCGGCTTAAAGTTTTCATTGAAACAATTACTTTACAATGCCGCGTGGCAATTTTTCGTAGCAATGATCGTGCCAAAGATAGGAGTTCAACAATTGGGTAATTTTTGTCCAATTGATCAAATTGCATCTATGACTTGTGAAGCATAAAGTTTTGGATAATTTGAACAGCTTTAAGATGATTTTATTCCAGGTATATTTTCGTTAAAACGTTTCCTTCGGCAATATACTATAAACTGTCGCACACTGGCAGATCGTGGCCATAAATTGGCATAAAATTAAAGAACTATGGATTTAAAAAATGTTTATTGAATAGAAATTACCCTTTTATCGAAGTAAACCCCCTCTTGAACAAGAGATGTCATGCTTTTGCCCTGCTTTCTTAAAAACTCTCAGTCGTTGAGAGTATGGTCCCACCATTCGAATGTCATGGAACCAAACAGTTAACAAGAAGAAAGCCGATAATGTATGGGAACAAATTTTAACTGGTGGCTTATCTTCATATCCAGGCTGGAATCATACCAAAGCGGTTCTTTCTTAACGGATAAGGACTCTTCAATTTGATAAGGCTATAGGTTAGTAACATTTGGGTAAGTTTGATAAGAACTATTCGCTTCAGAATCTATACTAATATTATAAATGCGAAAGTAACTCTGTTTGTTTGTTACCTTTTCACGCCTAAACCGGTCAATCAATTTCGATGAAATTTGGTATGGAGATAATAAGAGACCCCAGGATGGACATAGGATAGTTTCTAACTCCAAAATGATCCTTAAAAGAGGTGAAAAGAGGGGTGAAAGTTTGTATGGCAAACCAATAATTTCTCAAATACGTATATTCTCAATTCACATAGATGGCGTAGATTTTGATGTTGTTTACATTTTGAAAAATAAATAAAATTTGAAAAACAAATAAACAAAAACTTATGTGTGTTTATGTTTTAACAGCAGGGCAAAGCTGCGCTGAAACATGTTTGCATGTAAATAAGCGCATCTTTCGTGCTGAATGCTCCCTTCCATGTTGTATAGGCATGCCAGCTTTTAATGCGCATCTCAAGTGTATGAACAAGATGCGCTTCCCCTTCCTATCCACAAGAAAAGAAAAGAGATGCGCTTCCTCTACCTTTCCGTTGGGAAATGAAGAAGATGCGCTTCCTGTTCATTTGGATTTCCTCATCCAGCGACTTTTTTCAATCTTTTCTTATTAGGTAGTTACTTATTATCAGGTCAGGCTTTAGATGCCAAGCGTCACGCAACTCAAAGGGCTGCTGAGGCCTTCCAACAGAACCAAGCCCGTTAGGCTTTAGGTGAAAAACGCCACGCAACTCAAAGAACTGCCGAGACCATCGAACAAAGACAAACCAAAAAGGTGAAGCAACTCTTTAAGCGAAATTCTGACACTTCAGCACGAGATATTGCTGCAACGGCATGTACCTCGAAATCTACTATACAAAGGCTAAAATAATAAAATAAGATGAAGACCTACAGAGTTTTAAAAGTACCAGACGAGCTCGAAAGTTATTTGATGGTTTCCGGACTAAATATGACTGTTACGTAATAGATGATTAAACACAGATAAAGGCAGATTTCAATCAGCTACCGGGACATAAATTTTATACCTGCACGAAAAACAGGGAGGTACAGAACAAATTTAGAGAAAAGAAATTATAGAATTTCCCAAGCAGTATAGTTGGTATGGTTTGACAAGCCAAATGCTCATGTGGACTGGAAAGCAGTTTTTTTTTTTTTTGTAACACAGCACGGCTCTGTCCTGAGAATTTAAATAACGATAACAACACCCCTCTGGGGTTATTTCATATTATGAAAGCCTATTAAATTCTGCATATTTTGGTGAATTTTTAAAAAAATCGTTAGAGCGCTTTTTGAAAAAAAGCCAAAAAACCGTTAAAATTGAAATGAAAAAAAAGTTTTGAGTTGACACACTAAAATTGAATTTTTATCAATATTTTAATAAATAATGATTATAATGTGTATATATTATGAATGCATATTAAATTCTAAAGAATATAAGACTAAGTAAAAAAAAATCGATGGACCGGTTTTCAAAAAACTGGCAAAAAACCGTTAAAATTTCAATGAAAATCAATATTTTTAGTCGACATATGAAAATTAGTTTTGCTGATTATTGTGACATATAATGAAAATTATAAATATACACAGATATTAAATATATATCATGTATGTTTTCTATAGAATAAAATGTTTACGTTCCTTAACAAAAAAACACAGAAAAAAATGATTACAAAAATTATTTAGTTAAAAAATATCGTTAAAATTGGAGTAAGCCCGACAAAATTCAGATTTTTCTGCAAAATAGTTCGAAGTGAAATTTTGTCACTAGAATACTATTTACTTATGCATGAGAGATAAAGTGTGAAAAAATCATAGTGAAATCATCTACGCATAAAAAGTTATTCAAGATCAAAGGTCGAAAAAATCAGTTTTTTGCAAATATCACACTAACGGTTACTTTTTCAGAAAAATAGGCTTAAACAATTTTGTAGTCCTTAAAATTTTCTATAGAAGAGACCTCATAGTGGTTTTCGTACAACTTACAGTTTAGGAGATATTCTTATTAAAAAAGTGTCAAAGCTTGGTAATGCATACATGCGGTATATAAGTGTGCATAGGCTCATGTTGATTTTTAATGTGCCATAACTTATGAACGATGAGTTGCACAAAAAAAACAAAACCATCAGGTTATAGGGAATTGTATGCTCTATAAATGATAAGCAATGTATGTACACATACAATTTACCTTTTAGGAGTAATTCAATGAAAACCATAAAAATTAAGGAAAACGTTAAAAAACTCTGTTTTTATTGAATTACTCCTAAGCGGTAAATTGTATGTGTACATACATTGCTTATCATTTATAGAGCATACAATTCCCTATAACCTGATGGTTTTGTTTTTTTTGTGCAACTCATCGTTCATAAGTTATGGCACATTAAAAATCAACATGAGCCTATGCACACTTATATACCGCATGTATGCATTACCAAGCTTTGACACTTTTTTAATAAGAATATCTCCTAAACTGTAAGTTGTACGAAAACCACTCTGAGGTCTCTTCTATAGAAAATTTTAAGGACTACAAAATTGTTTAAGCCTATTTTTCTGAAAAAGTAACCGTTAGTGTGATATTTGCAAAAAACTGATTTTTTCGACCTTTGATCTTGAATAACTTTTTATGCGTAGATGATTTCACTATGATTTTTTCACACTTTATCTCTCATGCATAAGTAAATAGTATTCTAGTGACAAAATTTCACTTCGAACTATTTTGCAGAAAAATCTGAATTTTGTCGGGCTTACTCCAATTTTAACGATATTTTTTAACTAAATAATTTTTGTAATCATTTTTTCTGTGTTTTTTTGTTAAGGAACGTAAACATTTTATTCTATAGAAAACATACATGATATATATTTAATATCTGTGTATATTTATAATTTTCATTATATGTCACAATAATCAGCAAAACTAATTTTCATATGTCGACTAAAAATATTGATTTTCATTGAAATTTCAACGGTTTTTTGCCAGTTTTTTGAAAACCGGTCCATCGATTTTTTTTTACTTAGTCTTATATTCTTTAGAATTTAATATGCTTTCATAATATATACACATTATAATCATTATTTATTAAAATATTGATAAAAATTCAATTTTAGTGAGTCAACTCAAAACTTTTTTTTCATTTCAATTTTAACGGTTTTTTGGCTTTTTTTCAAAAAGCGCTCTAACGATTTTTTTAAAAATTAACCAAAATATGCAGAATTTAATAGGCTTTCATAATATGAAATAACCCCAGAGGGGTGTTGTTATAGTTATTTAAATTCTCAGGACAGCGCCGTGACAGGGTATACAAATTTCGATAATTGATATTGGCGTGTGTCTTAAAAAAGTCTTTTGCTATTTTTTCTGCCCTATTTTAGCAACCTCTGACTATTCTAAAGCCACCATAGAGTGGTACCGGAGCACATTAATTAAAAAAAGTACGAGTCAATTAACTTCCCAGAGCTTTGACTTATGGAGAGGTATCTGACCTTCGAAATAGTATATCAATTCCTTTAAGCGCTATAGTCCTATTTCCATTTTTTCAATTGTTGGGGAATGCAAAAAAGAAGATTTCATACAGTGGTTATTTAGTATTGGCTGCTATTTTAATATACAGATTTATGTAATAATTTTGCTTTTAAACGTATTTTCCATAGTCTCTTATTGGTTAGAGGTTTGTTTTTTAAAATTGTGCGGGCATTATAAAATTTATCTGGTGAAATTTGGGCAAACTTTACAAGTTATTTTGATAAAATTTGGCTGAGGGGTGGTGACTGTCCATACCTTGCAATGAACCAAAACTGTTAGAAGTTGAAGAAGTTCCACGCCCACTTTTTTGACAATTAGAAAAATTTGATTCAATGTTAATTAGGGCGACTTCCTAAGCGTCCGTTGCTTTGTGTTGAAACAGCATTTTCGTAAAAAAAATGTCGCATAATTTTAGGAATTTTTTGACTTAAGAGCAAAGTTTACAAAAAGCATCAACTTTGTTACTGATGCGCTGATTGCTATGCATTGTCAACGATTTGTAGTTAGGCGTTATAAAATGCAAGAATGATGCAGTAAAAAAATAAGCTCCTAAAATTATGCGACATTTTTTTTACGAAAATGCTGTTTCAACACAAAGCAACGGACGTTTAGGAAGTCGCCCTTACTCTAAAAAGGCTCTTTCTGATAGCTAGGATTCTTATGTGGTATGTCGTTATGTTCGTTAACTTGAAAAATGGCATGACATTACTAAAAAACTTATATATATGTAAGATATGTTAAAAGAACTAATAAAGTAATTTTTTCTGAAATTTATTAAAGAGTGTTCGCTAAATATCACTAAAATATCACAAGTGAGTGTGGCACCTCCCATACAAGTAAAACACATTTAATGTTATATTTAGGGAAACCTTTGAGCTATAGTAGTAATACTAAGATTTGATGTGGATCAGTAATTTAGAACATTTGGTCAATACTTGAGGTGAAAAGAGGTATAAAAAAAATAGATCAAACGTAGGAAAAAGTAGATATGGCACATTTGCACTTTTAAAAAAATTAAGTATTGGATATAGGATTTTTTTTAATTCTCGAATATTTTGATGTCTTAGCGGTATTTTGAAGTCCAGTTTTGCATTCGGTAAAGAAGTCCATAACGCTACCATAACTGCAAAAATCTCAAAATCACAAAAAGTGGAGATAGGACTATAGCGCTCAAAGGTATCAATACATACTACAAAAAATTTACAAGATTTCGGACATAAGTGGAGAAAACAACAACAACGAAACAACTGTACGAATCTTAATGAAGGGTCTTAAGAAAAAATAAAATATTTTATAGGAAATAAATATTTATTAATAATTTTTGGGTTATTTGTATTATCTTTATTTTGTATACTACCCATAAATAAAAACAAATAAAAAGTTTAAAAAAATTTATTAACGATTTTTGGATTGATGAAAAACAAAGTGTAAAATAAAAGCATCTCAGCTAATACCTAACATATTGATATTGTTTGTGAATACAATTACCCTTTCACTCAATTTTTTTTAATTATTTAAATACTTAGTATGAAGATTGATGCAAGTTTGGAGAAAAAATATGTATTGGAAGTATAAAAATACGCAAACGAAGTCGCGGGTAAAAGCTAGTTCTAGTTATATAGCTTAAAAATATAGCAAAAACGGTCTTTTTTCCTTGTTTAGGCTAAGATATCTCAAAAACCGTATGAGATATAGCAATTTTAAGGCCGGATTCAGATTCAGCATTGCAAAATACATTGAATATAACTATTTCTATATTTGTTTGTTGCGTTTTTTTTCCGATTTTTTTTTTTCTTATATGGTATATGTATTTGTGCGATATTTCACGGGGATGATCAGCTACGATTTCGTGGTTTGCATTTTTCAGACCACTAAACTAATACAAATGAAACCCCATTCACAGATTTTCTCCACATAGCCAAAAAACCTATCGACTGTTTAAGAGCACCATGCCCTGGCAAAACTATAACAGGTAAACAATTTTAGACATTGGATTCGTGTGTTTTGGGTCATAATTATTTTAGAAGGATTACTTTAAATTCTAGATTCGAACTTTAATTTGGCGCATTGCAGAAGATGGGTTAAGGTTGCAACGTGGCTATTTTCCAAAAATAATATTTTGACCCATTTTTTTGACTTAATTGAAATTTTTGGTTTTAAATACGGCAAAGTAAACTTTTTGAAAAACTTAAGGGTAGAGTGCCGCCTGCGGGCATGGTTCGGGTGTGGGCACCACTCCTTTACTTTTGACAGAAAACAAATGCGGCTGTTCTGACAAATGTTAAGCGCGTGTTATGACAGCACGAAGTTTTTGTGCATTTACCGGAGCAAACAGACGCATTTGCTTTGTGCTGAGAAAATATTCACACAACACAATGTGTTTATTGCTTTTGAAAGTGGCTGTCAAAGTCGAGTGTAGGCTCCGAATTGGTTCGGGTGTGGGCACCCCTCTTTTTTTTTATTTAAAACGTGTGTTTTATTGAAATATTGTAGTGGATGCCAACATTTCTAACTCAAATGGTATTCTTATGCTTTTTTAAGCTTTTAAAGATATCGCAGAAAAAAAGTTGTTTTCATTAAGTGTGGGTAGTAAGGTGGCATACCACTCGGTATTGAGTTTTCAGACTAGTGGACCAAGGAGCAGATGGCAGGCATGGATTGGTATAAAAAATTTGTGCTTGGCAAAAGAGCAATGTCAACAAGGGCTAGAAATTGATCTGGCACTGACGCCGAAGACAATCAAGTCTGGTTTTAGGGCAACAGGCATGATGCCATTCGATCCAGACGTTTTCAGTGACGCTGATTTCGTTCATGCCGTTGTGCAGAATTTGTTGAGTTTGTATGAGTCAATGTTCCAAAATAAATTAATTTTGCTTTCTTCTCCATTTGATATTTTGCGATTTTTTGATGATTTTCTAAGGGTGCCCACAACCAAACCAAATTTTTTTTTTTTTTCAAAAATAATCACATAATGTGTATTTCAACAAAAATTCTGAGCCGAAAATAAAAAGGTGCCAACACCCTCTTCCCCACATAAACTTTCAGGGTTGCCACAGCGTTTTTTTTTTTTGCCTTATACCTTGCATAGTCATAATCCAATTGGCTTAAAAATTTAACTGCGACCGTTTTCAAAAAATCGCTAGGGCGAAGCTCAGTAAAAGTTATTTTTCGTATATGAATACAATAATATGAATAACCTATTCCTATTAGATCACTAGCAAGGAATAATAATAATATAGTCCGATCTCAAATTATTTGTTGGTGTTGTAAAGTGTAATATAACGATTGTTCAGAGAAAAGTTCTACTCAATTGCGACTCCTCTCAAAAAGACGTAGCTAATGTAAGTACGCAAAACAGACATCACATAAAAAATTGCTGACTGTATCACTCGTTAGTTTAAAGAAAACATTTTTTATACAAATTTTTACATTTTATTCAGAACATGTTTAGAAAAGTTTCAAGAGAAGTTATCTTAAGAATACCACACAGCATCATTCTTTGGATTATCTGTTAAAAAAAAAAATTTTTATAATTAAAAATCGTATTTAACAGAGCTCACAAAAAGTATTTGACTGTCGCAAAAAAAAAGTACTACATATTGTTTTCTTCCACACTTAAAAAGGTAATCCCAAAATTTTTTATTTTTTTTTTTGTGACCAGTCTAATATATTTAATTGTACCATTTGATGGATTGCCAGTGTCTTCGCCGCCATCACCAGCTGGATTATAATTAGGATAAGAAGGTACACAAGGTTTTTTTTGTGTAGTGGGAACAGTTTGCACATAAACTTGTGGATAGTTGTATTCTGGTTGAGACACAATTGGATAGTAAACTCCTTGTTGATATACATATGGATATGTGTACACATATTGTTGACAAGAGCTTTCCTTCTATAATTTATACAAATTCACATTAAAATGTTAAATAATTTGTCAAAAATCTTTAGTTGCACTTACATATAGAGCCAAAGTTAACGCAATCACAAAAAACAAAAATTTATTCATGCGATTCATTTTGATAAATTTGTTATTCCTCTTGAAGCTCTGAAACTGCAAATGATTCTGAATTTAATTTGTAGGAATAATTTATAGCAGATTTTTCGAACTGCGCACTTATCAGTAAAAACGTAGTGACAATGTCATGAGGTTAAAAACTTTATTAGGGATTCTTAGTCAGTCTGTGTTATAAAGAGTATATTGGGGTGTTTCAACAAATGGCTAAAGTTTTCCCAAATCGGCAACAAAAAACCCAAATTTGATATTTTTTTTTTTATTATGATGATTTTTCGATAACTTTGTTATAAAAAAATTGTACTTTGTTAAAGAAGTTAAAAATTTCACAGACCCGGAAGTTTAATATTAATTTCTTTATAAAAAAAAATTCTTAATAACGAAAAAAAAAAACGACGGAGAATGATGAAACGTAAAAAAAAAAACAGTAACAGTAAACAGTTGAAACTGGTGGGTAGCCCCTCTAATTGTTTATTGATTTAATTATATAAAGATAAAATAATATGTCTAGTAATATAAAAAAAAACTAGTAAAGGTGTTACCTTTGGCCTGGCCAAACATTAGATACCCTACACAGCAGTATTTTGAAGTTTTTGCTTATATGAGAGGTGCCACGCCCTCTTGTCCGAATTCACCCAATTTTTTCTCAGAGTTTGAATTTATAGTTCTAAGCATTTGAGTAAAATTTAGTTTGGTTATCTCAAAAAACCGCTTTCAGTATAGCGTTTTGAAGTTTTTGCTTATATGAGAGGTGGCGCGCCCTCTTGTCCGAATTTTCCTGGTTTTTTTCAGAGCTTGCGCTTATAATTCGTAGTATTTATGTGTATTTTGGTTGCATTATCGTGAAAAAAACTTAAAAAGTTAAATTTTGGATATATTTTTTGTATGGGCGGTAGGCGTGTCCGTTGACCGATTTCACTCATTTTCAATCTCCCGAGTTAACTTTGACGCCAAAGGCTGTGTACCAAATTTCATTGAATTACCTTGCTTAGTTTTCCCAAAAAATGTATTTCCACACACAGCCAGCCAGACAGACGGACATGGCTATATCGACTCAAGAGGTGACGCTGATCAAGAATATATATACTTTTCTATATCTGCCACGCCTCCTTCTCTGCGTTACAAACGGAAGGACAAAGTGAATATACCCTGGGTGTAGGGTATAATAACGCGGAGAATGATGCACATACACACAATTTTTAAACTCAAAAAAATAACACGCGAACGCTTACTGTCGAAAAACCGAAACTTACTGAGCTCTCTCTTTGTTTTCAGTTCTCTATTTACTCAAAAAAAAATTTTTTTCGAAGAGTTAACGCAGAAAAACAGTAGCTGTAGAAAATAACGTAATATGCGAAACGGTCAAATTAAGTGCACTAAGAAGCGGTTAGGGACGGAACGGAGAATGACTTTTTAACACTTTATGTTATAATTTCATGGTAAAATGTTAAACTTTTTTTTTTTTTTTCAAGCAGTTCGTATAGAAGCTCTGATTTAGTATTTGTATTAAATAGCTAAAATATCAAATTTAAATTTAAACATAGTTATGAACCCAGGGACATTGAATGGTAAATTTTTTGGAGACTAAGCCATACCATATTTTTGTTATTTAAACAACCTATTAGCATGGTTGTAATTTAAGTTTTTATTTAAACCAAACTATAGTTTTATATTTAAAAATTTAGTTTAATCCTTACTCATTGAAAGGTGTTAATCTAATGCATACTTAAATATTTTCAGGCATGAAGTAGATTGCAAAGGTAAAAGCATTTGCCTTATCTAATTATCCTACACCATTACGTTAATTTATTTCAAAAAGTTTTGCAACATTTCACTTTATAACAGTGCATTAAACTTCTCATCGAATAAATTATGGATGAATCCTTTTTTACTTTTATGTACTTTTACTGCTCATTTAATGTTTTACTACTTTTTCAGTTTTACTTTAATGCTTCCGAGAACCTACCAATGCAGATTAATTTTTGCACCAACTCTAAAACAATTTTTCGTTATGCTTACATACACGGCAAAAAGTGTGTTAAGCTACTTAAATGAAACAAAGTTTTGAAAGAATCGATGTTGAAAATCTTGAAAACTCATGCTCTAAGGCGGTCATGTTCATTCTCAACTGACGAAATTGGGAATATCTTCGAATTGGTGAGCTTTATGGTAAAAGTAATACAAAACCTCTGGGTGAAATCCGTTAGCTTAGCAAAAACCGACTACGTAACCTTATTACTCAAGAATTTCTTTAAGAATTTTTATTAAAGATAAGGGTGGTTCCCTAAAAAATTTACCATTCCATGTCCCGGGGCTCAAGCCCATGTTAAAATCTAAAATTTAATAATGTTCCAGAAGTTAAAGTCGTCATATTCTATACCTTTAAACAATAAAAAAACTACAAAAAATAGGTGGGGATAAAAATAGGCATGTTTTGGTACATTTGTCGGAAATTTACCCATAACTTAAAAGCAAAATTTTCAATTTGAAGTCAAACACTTTTGAAAAATTTAAAAATTTAAATTTATTTTTCTGTTCTAAATCTTTTATACGATATTTTTCTCAGTATGTTTTAATTACTATGCAGTACTTATTTTGTACATTTTCTTTGATTTTTCTTTTACTCCTGTTTTAGTTTTCATTATGTCTTCAGTTTGCATATATTTTTTGCTCCTTTTTACACTTCTCTTCGCCTAATGGATTTTCAATGTTTAATCATCACTTCAATTCAAAATGACGACAGCGGCGATTGGGACATTGATTTGTGTCCCTTGCGACGTTTTGTCCTTAGATTTAATCCTTATACCTAATTCAACTTTCACTTCAGTTTTTTGTTGAACACTCTCAGTTCTCTTCGATTCGCTTTCTCCATTGTTTTAGTGACCAATGAGCAGCAGAATGATTGAGTGGGTCAGTAAAGTGAGTGAGTGGTTGAGCTTGAATAGACATTACATAAATTTTACATTAATTTTAGCGCCCTATCTAGAATTCAGTTCTTTTGTGTCTTCTTTTTGCTTTAATTTCTTATTTTTTTTTTTTGGAAAAAGTTTTTTGTGGTAAACGCAAAGAAAAGTTGGTATTTGGATCTCTATTAGAAAAGTTTTGTTTGCTGATAAACTGTTGAAGAAAAAAATTCTGATATAAATGCAAAAACATTTAGCATAAATTCAAATCTAGAAAAACAAACACGAATATTCAAATTGACCTGAGGAGTAGTATCGAAATAATCGTATTATAGTAGTATATTCGACAAAACGATTTTTATATAATCGATAAACAACGTAATTGAGCAGTACATGATCGCAGTGTCAATGAATTGCTAATGCGTGAACTTATCTTGCATAGCATAAAGTCAACAAGATCTCTTTTGTGGGAAGTAATTCATGTATTATCCCATATTGGCCCAGAGGGGAAGATTTTTACGCCTCAACTAAAATGGAGATTTCTTTGAAACTAGAAACTCTAGAAATTATTTGTTGATACATAACTGATCTTTGGAATGTTGGCTATCATTATTGCATCACGATGACTTTGGGTTGAACACGATCACACCGTCCCCTTACATTAACCAAAAGCCTCCAAGAAGACCATACATCAGCTTAGTACAGTTTCTTTTACCTAATGATAGAATTTTATCCCTGAAAATTAAGACTTTTCATACTATATACCAAATATGGCTACTTGGTCACCTAAGATTAAATTGAATTCATAGAACATAAAACAGCATTTGAAACAATATATCATTTTAGTTTAGTTTCTTTATCCTAATGCCAGAATTTTATCCTTGAAAATGAGGACTTTTTTTTTGCAAAGAACCACTAATGGCCACTTGGCAACCTAGTCATGGACCATTGAAATATGAGTGGGATCCAATGAAACTAAATAAGATCCACAGAAAATGAAAAAATGTTTGCAACAGTATATCATTTTATTTTTCCTAATGCCAGAATTTTATTCTTGAAAATAAGGACTTTTTATACAAAGAGCCAAATGTGGCTATTTGGTCACCTGGTCATGGATCACTGGAACAAAAATGGATTCCGATGAAACTAATATATTATATCAAACTTCATAATTTTTTCAAATAAAATTGCAAAAACTTTACAAAAACCAGTTTTGTCCCGAGTCGACTATATGTACCCAACCGTAACTCGAAAGATATCAAAAAAATTTCAACGG
This sequence comes from Calliopum simillimum, assembly GCA_951812925.1. NCBI lineage: Eukaryota > Metazoa > Arthropoda > Insecta > Diptera > Lauxaniidae > Calliopum > Calliopum simillimum. The sequence continues at coordinate 89,824,078 of OX638369.1, read as the reverse complement.
ATTTTTCTTGATTAGGCCCAAATTAGCCTGTGTTCAAAAATTCACAACAAAAATTTCGACGGGATCGGGTACCGGGCCGATATGGGTTAAGCATTTGGTGGTCTCGTGGGAGCTCGAATCCTGAACTTAACAGGATTATTTTTTTTCTAATTTAATTTATTTATTTAGCTCTTCAGATAATAAAATCCCTAACAGACTAGAACAATTAAATTGAAAAATATGAAACAAAAATGCTATGAAAAATTAGCTTATGTAAGCAGTACAGATTTCAATAAAAATATCTTAATATAATTTATTTAGCAAAATGAGTTCTAATAATGGACTTATTAATGGCATAGAACGAAAAAAGTCCGAAGATCGTATAGTTCTAGTGAGGATATTAAAGGCTATCGGGACAATCAATAACACCATTACTGACATCATTAATAGGTTAACATAATACTGTCAACAAGACGCCAATTTTTAAGGCTCTCAAGATGTATAAGCAAACAGCGGGCATTATAAGATGGCAATGGCTCAATAAAAGCCAATGTTTGGAGCTTCATGAATTTCCGTTGAGCCCATAGTAATGGTTCCAAATAAAAGAAGAGAATTATAGTTGGACCTTACAGATGAGGTATAGATAAGTTTCTAGATAAAGAAATCTACCCGTTGAAAAATGCTTGAAAATAATAGGCCTTAGGCAAGAAATGCTTAACGCGTTTCACAAAGCTTAAGCGAGAAGCAAGAAAATTCCAAGATTTGATCTAAACGAGTTAGAGGCACACCTTCAAGACTATACAAATGCAACAAAGAACTATTAATAATACCAAGCCCACTGCTTTTCTCCATTGGAAAATTTGTAAAATCGTATCAACTTTTTGATCGAAACAGAATCAGATGGAAACCGAGAATTTCGTGATAGAATATTTAGGCCTAAAATCAAAACGAACTGCCACAACATAAAACAAAATAAGCCAGTGATCACAATATTAAAAATCCCTTTCATTATTTTAGTTAATTTTTTGTAACATCTTCTTGCTAATTATGACATTTTAGGGTTTCAGAATATCTTTCGTACTATAGATGCAATAAGTTAACTGTCAAGTGGTGTAAAACAGTTTTCCGCATTCAACTTTCTTTTGCTTTTAACCCCATTAATGAAATTAAAAAGGCTCAAGTCAAAAAAAGAAATTTTAATTTCTATTTTCTACTTTATACTACACTTTATTAAGGGGTCTTTTGCTACCAATGTAATTTAGTTAAGGCAGCTCAAAAAAAAAAAAAAGTTCACTGCTTTTTCTTACTCGTACCGGATGCACAAATGTTAATTGCATTTTGCCAGAAAAAAAAATGTCAGTTGGATATTTTTTCCTTTTTCCTCAAACATTTTTTACTTTCTAATACGAATTTGCTGCCAATTAAAGTACACATGACAATAGTTCAGTGCAATATGACTTTCTGCTCAAAGAAATTATTTCATAAACTTTTTGTCTCTTTGTCTTTTTGGTCATTTAATACAAATGCTAAAAATCAGGAACTTAACCTTAAATGTCAGGAAAATTAGAAATACTTCTACAGAAAAATCACTAAATTTCTTATTGTGACTTATAGTTTAGGAAATATTCTAATTAAAGGAGTTGTAAAACTCAATCACGCATGTGTCACCCTCATATGTTCTAAAAAAAATAAAAGTTGCTTGGAATTTTGTTCCCCGTCTACTAGTATATATACTGTATATAAGCACACTGTTAAATTTGGTTCATTTTGGATAATATATACAGGCATGTTCTGAAATCCGATTCACTTCGGAAACGGAATGAAAGCAATCTTCAAGAGCTCCATTTTTCGATAAATAACGCGACATCGGATTTATGTTTCGGTAAATCGAAAAGGAACCATTATCATATTTTATTTGTTGAAATACAAAACCGATTCCATCTTATTTATAGCAATGCAGAGCTCTTGAAGATTGCTTTCATTCCGTTTCTGAAGAGAATCAGATTTCAGAACATGCCGGATAAATTTAAACCGAAAAATGTTCCTTATTATGAAAAAATTTTTATTTTGAATTTTAAAATGTTAATCTATTTTTATGGATTTTGAGCCCCATAATTCGTACCTCCAATAAATTTCTCTGTTCGTTCTGTAGTTTCGGAGATATTGTTTATTCGAGGTGGAAAATTTAGATAATAGTTATCAAATAATATATGTGATATAGCAGAATCGAATATTTGATATTTTTTAATGAGCGGCATATTTGAGCAATTTTATTGGTTCAATCGTATATTTGTTAATATTTACCCAATATATAGTATGTTCGAATATAAAGACCTTTATTATTTTTTATTAAGACCTTTATTATTATTAATCTTATTATTGATTAGGAACTAAAATGGCAATATTTTCTAAGATCACGGCGATATCATAAAATATAATATTTATTATAAATTAAAAAAAAACTCTCCTCTGAAATTTGAATGCACTCGTCAAGTTACAAAAAAAGTAAAAAAAAAAAACGAAAAAAAAACAAAAAAAAAATCTTGTCTGGGTGGGGAGTGAACTCATTCCTACAGGGCATTTTGCTCGTTGTTAGTTGCTACCATATATTTACCAGCTACATTTGTAACTTTGGAATTAGAACTATGCTGAGCGTATTGAATTTATCGAATGTAATTTACTGAATCTTACAGCTACAATAAATTTACCGTTTGGTTCAAATAAATAAATTTAAAAAAAATATAGAGAGTGAAACATCAAAAGCATCAACATTACGAAAAATCTTTGCTGCAAGTGGGCCTACTTTCTGTAACGAACTCCGGTTACCCCCGGTTCTATAGCTGGGATATACTCAGTCAATCTAGGATTTAAGGTTCGCTTCAAGAAAAATATGAGAGTGACGTTTTTGATTATTCGTGTTTTATTCAAGTTTTTGTTCTGTTATAATAATTTAGCCTTATTTCTAGTAATAATGCTTGCAATACTTATGATCAACTAAATGAGATGCGTTCTGTCGCTAAAGGTTGTAAGCTGAGTTAAGGTATTAGACGGTTGCGAATGGTACGGCCTCTAATAAAAGGAAGGTATAGAGATGGAGTATAAGTTGGCCTCGAATGGAACGACCACTAATCTCAAGTAATAAAGACATAGAATATTAGTTAGCCTCGAATGGAACCACCACTAATAGAGAGTAGATGTAGAAATAGAGCATTAGTTAGCCTTGAATAGAACTACTACAGTATTAGTTAGCTTCGAATAGAACGACCACTTATAGAAAGTATGCGAGGGAAAGCAAAGGTATTAGACGGTTACGGATGGAACAACCTCTAATAAAAGTAGCCAAAGAAAGCTGGGTTATTTAAGCTTTTGCTGCCGTGAGTCCTCAGACTCTACAGTTTGAATCTTAAAAAAATATTTTTCTTACCAGATTTAAAACCATTCTTCGGATTTGAAAATGGTTTTTGGGTCCAACCCTTGTTCTCCGGAATGAACTAAATTTTATGTGGTGAAAAAACTTTTGGTATGCGGCGATCGGAATTCCTAGCAACTTAAATTTTTGAATCAACCTAATGTACTACATGCATTGTAATGTGATTCTTGATTTCCTGATTGCTATAACGCATGCACGGTGGGTCGAAAAAATTCTACATACTCACAACATTTCTATAAGACATTATCTGAGCTACAAAATTGTAGACCAACATTTTTCTGTATAAATAATCGTGAGCGAGATATTTGTAAAAAACTAATTTTCGTGACCGTTGACCTTGAATATCTTTTTATGCGGCAGTGATCCCTTTCAACACCAAAATAAAGCGATTCAAAAGAAATGACGGTTTTAATTTTTTGGGTCAAAATACTTTTTATACCCTACACCCAACACAGGGTATATTAATTTTGTCTTTCCGAGAAGGAAGCCTGGTAGGCATAGAATTGTACCCATATATATTCATGATAAGCGTCACCACCTTAGTCGATATAGCCATGTCCTTTTGTCTGTCTGTCTGTCCGTGGAAATGTTTTTTTTTGGAGAAAAGCCCACAAAAAATAAGTACCCTGCGCGAAAGATCAGACCACCTGAACTTTATGTTTTCGGGGTCGCTGAATCCGAATATGGTGCCAGAATAGCGAAGTTGGTTCGCATTTTTTCAGAAATCAACACTTATGCTGAAAATTACAAATTTTAGCTGGTTTCTAAAAAAATGCGAACCAACTTCGCTGATCTGGCACTTTATTCGGGTTCAGCGACCCCGAAAAAATAAAGTTCAGGTGGTCTGATCTTACGCGCAGGGAACTTTTTTTTTTGTGGGCCTGTGTAATCCAACCAAATTTCACTTACAAATAAGGAAAGCAACCATAAGCACTGATCAGAAAACTTGCTGCCGAATTTCGCAAATATATTCGGAATAGCTAGTGCCAGCTCTAAGCTGAAAATGACGTAATAACGCCCAAAACAAAAACGAAATAACTCCCAAAAAATATGAAATAACGCCCAAAAACAACAACAAAATAACGCCCAAATTATTTTCATATGATTTTGGGCGATAATCATTTTGAAAATAACGGCCAAAAATTTGGGCCTTTTCTAGTTTTTTTTTTTTGGGCGTTATTTCATTTCTTAAGCATAAAAAACAAAAACGATATAACGCCGAAATTATTTTCATACAAATTTGGGCGATAATAATTTTGGAAATAACTCAAAAAATTCATTTGTATGAAAATTATTTGGGCGTTATTTGGTTTTTTTTTTTTTTTTTTTGGGCGCTATTTAGTTTTTTTTACTTTAAGCTAAATAACGCCCAAAAAAAAAACCAAATAATACCCAAATTTTGGGCGTTATTTCCAAAATGATTGTCTCCCAAATTTATATGAAAATATTTTGGGCGTTATTACGTCATTTTATTTTTTGGGCGTTATTTCGGTTCTTTTCTGGGCATTATTTCATTGGACGTTATTTCCTAACGCCCTAATTTTACTAGACTATAGAGGCAAATTTAAAACTCTACTCATTTCACTCGTTCTTTTAAATATTCTTTGGATTACGTATATACTAGGGATTTCAGTCCCGGGATCCCGGGATCCCGGGATCCCGGGATCCCGGGATTCGAGCTTTTTTGCAGTCCCGAAAATCCCGGGATTAGTGATACCAATCCCGGGATTTCTTTTGTAAGTTTTTTAGGTTAGAAAAATTGTTAGAATGTTCCAAAAATCACCAACAAAAAACGAAGTCTTACAACATTATGTTAAAATTGAACATAATAAAGAGCTGAAGTTAATCTTAGATTGCAAGACGAGATGGAGTAGTCTTTTAGATATGCTGCAGCACTTTATTATGCTTGAGAGTAGCATAAAAACAGCTTGTATTGACTTAAAGGTTTCTTCGATCCACTGTAGCAAATTTAAAATTATGAAACAATTAGCTCGTACTCTTCAACCAATCAAAATCACTATTGTTATTATAAAGAAAGATAAATCTGCTTTGAGTAATATCATTTTTGCTAAAAGGCACTTCAGACTAGTTCTCTTATGTTTTTATGTATGATTTTTTCTCTGACTGTCAATTTTTTATCGTTTTTAATTTATATTGTTGAAATTGTTTTAATTTTTTACTTTCAAACAACATTTAAAAATTTGAAAACTTCTTTGACTTCTATTTTCAAATAGACTCAAATCTAATGCCAAAATAACTCATATGAGTTTTCTTCTGATAAATCATTTGTGTAATAAATTTACATTCCCACTATCAGAGTTGCCATATTTGACAACTCATACGAGTTTCTGTATGACTTCTCAGATAGTCTCAAGCGGCTTTAAACTCGTGGAAAGAATTTTATCTGACATTTTTTCATTTTTGATAAGTCTTAATAATGACTTCTGTAAAGCTCCATCTTTAAATCTCATTAAAGTAGAGATAAAACGTATTCTCTCTAGATTTGAAACTGAAACTTCTTGCGAAATTGAGGACAATAGCCATAGAGTTAAAGTAAACTCATCAATAAACTTGAAAGAAAAATTAAATCTAGTTTTGAATACCACTTCAAAAAATTTATTTTCTAGAAAGTCTTATAATTTATCCGACGCTTTAATGAAAGAAATTGATATATTTTGTAATCATGGTGATGGGGGTTATTTCATCTAGAAAACTTTCGATTATCTTTCTTCAATTCAACCAACAAGTGTTGAATCAGAAAGATGCTTTTCGTGAGCAGGTTATATACGTAATAAATTTAGATCTAAATTGGATGATAAAATAATAACTGCTTTAATTTTCCTATAATCATATTTTAATAATAATAAAACTGATTAAAATAAAAGTTAATTCTTCCAAGTCCAACACTTGTTAAAACTTTGATCTCACTATTTTATATAATTAAATATGTATGATATTTTATACATCAATACCTTAGAGCGCTATAGTCCTATCTCCACTTTTTGCGATTTTTGCAGTTATGGTATCCTTGTGGGCTTCTTTACCGAGTAGAAATCTGTGGGATGTCAAAATACCACTAAAACACCGAAATATTCGAGAATTAAGAAAAATCCTATCTCCGAACTGTAATTTTTTGAAAAGCGCCACTGTGCTATCTCCTCTGAATATTCAAATAAGTCACATTTTTAAGAAAATTTTTCCATTTTTTTCGTCTTTTCTACACGTTTCATTACATTTTACATCTTTTTAGTGGAAACATTTTTTTTTTCACTTAAAGGTCAAAACCAGAAATTTTTGAAACTTTCTTGTTTTTTGCATGATTCGAAAAAAAATAATTTTTCATGTCTCTGAAATCATTTAAAGGATTTGGATGAGATGTGGTATGTGTATTAAGAGTCACGGGACAAATAATGTCTAAGGGAAAAATGGGCGGTCCCACGTCCTTAAAAATGTATCATACCTCTGAAACTATCTAATGCACATAGATGAGTTTTGGTGCGCATATAAATTGCATCGGAGCAATTTACATTCATTGGTTTAATTGGAAATTCTCTGCCCTCCATGCAAAAAAAGGTATCGCAACGCACACCGGGAAATGCTAGTCGCTCATAAAATTTACTAAATGTGTAGTTTATTTGAATAGTAGTGCAATTCCATATAATTTGTTAAATTGATTTTGTTAAAAATTAATAAAATTAGTTTTTAACATAAAATTATGTTAAAATATACTAAGGTAAAATTATTGCATGTATAGTTTTTTCAAAATCGCAGCCAATTCTAAATAACCACTGTTTGAAGTATTCTTTTTGCATTTCCCAATAATTGAAAAAATTGAGATAGGACTATAGCGCTCTAAGGTATCGATATGTATTTAACTAAGCATATAATGCTGCAATGTACCTTTATGCTTGTTTTTTGAAGCAAATAAGTATTTATGAATTTTTGTTTTTAAAAAAAGGCGTGAATAAATAATAAAGTGTACCTGCTTTAAGAAATTGTTCTTTAATATTTTTGACACTTTTTAAATAAAACATCTTTGTAGCGGTGTAGTAGGGGTATATAAGACAAAATATTAGGAATTTTTATACCCTACACCCAGGGTATATTCACTTTGTCCTTCCGTTTGTAACGCAGAGAAGGAGGCGTGGCAGATATAGAAAAGTATATATATTCTTGATCAGCGTCACTTCCTGAGTCGATATAGCCATGTCCGTCTGTCTGGCTGGCTGGCTGGCTGGGTGGCTGGCTGGCTGGCTGGCTGTGTGTTGAAATACACTTTTTGGGAAAACTGAGCAAGATAATTCAATGAAACTTGGTACACTGCCTTCGTCACCAAAGTTAGCTCGGGGGATTGAAAATGAGCGAAATCGGTCAACGGACACGCCTACCACCCATACAAAAAATATATTCAAAATGCAATTTTAGGAGTTTTTTTCACGACAATGCAACCAAAATACGCATTAATATTAAAAATTGTAAGCGCAAGCTCTGAGGAAAAACTAAGCGAATTCGGACAAGAGGGCGCGGCACCTCCCATATAAGCAAATGCTTAAAAACGCTATACTGAAAGCGTTTTTTGAAATATTCGAATCAAATTTGACTCAGACACTAAGAATCATAAATGAAAGCTCTCAACAAAAATTGGGTGAAATCGGACAAGGGGGCGTGGTACCTCCCACATAAGCAAAAGTTTCAAAATGCTATACTGAAACAGTTTCTTGAGATAATCGAACCAAGCTTCACTCAAATACTAAATACTATAATTGCACGCTCTAAGCTAAAACTAGACAAACTCGGTCAAGAGGGCGTGGCACCTCCTATATAAGCAAAAGCTTCAAAACGCTTTACTGAAAAAGTTTGTCACTCAGACACTAAAAACTATAAATGCAAGCGCTGAACAAAAACTGGGTGACCTCGGACAAGAGGGCGTAGCAACTCCCATATGAGCAAAATTTGAAAAATACTGCAGTGTAGGGTATTTAATGTTTGGCCAGGCCAAATTTTACACCCTTACTAGTTAATACTTAATTCTGTCTATTTTGGTAGAAAAAAAAATTCATACAAATCCCGAAAAATCCCGGGATCCCGGGATTCAAAATTTCTCGATCCCGAAATCCCGGGATCACAAAAAGTCCAAAAATTGGAATCCCTAGTATATACATACTTACAAAAGGATATTTCAATTATTTTAACATAAATTTAAATAATTTCGTAGCTGGTACAAACCATTTCAAAACGATCAAGATTTTTTTTATGGCATCCGATTTGGCTATAAATTGGCATAAGCAATAGTTGCATAGTGGAAAAAATTACTACCAAATATTTTTTCAAAATTTAAAAAAATGGCGGAGATATGGGACTTTGAAATTTTTAGGTTAGTTTTTTTTGAGAAGCTATAACTTCGGTTGCATGTATCCAATTTTCAATTTTATAGTGTTAAATGATTTGTCTTAAAACAGGCTTTGAAATAAAAACCAGCCAAAATTTTTTTGTTTTTTTTATATATAGTTTACACTGAAAAAAAAAATTTAAATTGAGTTTCCCAAAATACGTCATTTTTAATATTTTTTATTTTTGTTGTAAAAAAAGCTACAAGTGTAACTTACCAGTCCTCCAAAAATTGGAGTGGGCCTCCCAGTGGTTCTCCAGAAAAACAATAAAATGTAGCTTTTGCCGCAATTTTTCAGTACAATTTTTTTGAATTTGAAATTTTTAATTAAACGTTAATTTGAATTTGAAAAAAGTGCGTTGGTACTTATATTAGTACTATACAAGCAAAAAAACAGTCAATAAACTATTTTCAGCATTTGAAAATTTTTTTTAATAAAAATTTTAAATTAAAAAAATGTACTGAAAAATTGGGGAAGATGCTACATTTTATTGTTTTTCTGGAGAACCACTGGCAGGCCCACTCCAATTTTTGGAGGACTGGTAAGTTACACTTGTAGCTTTTTTTACAAGAAAAATAAAAAATATTAAAAAGGACGTATTTTGGGAAACTCAATTTAAATTTTTTTTTTTTCAGTGTAAACTATATATAAAAAAAAAAAAATGTTTGCTAGTTTATATTTTAAAGTCTGTTTTAAGACAAATCATTTAACACCATAAAATTGAAAATTGGATAAATGCAACCGAAGTTATAGCTTCTCAAAAAAAACTAACCTAAAAATTTCAAAGTCCCATATCTCCGCCGTTTTTTTAAATTTTGAAAAAATATTTGGTAGTAATTTTTTCCACTATGCAACTATTGCTTATGCCAATTTATAGCCAAATCGGATGCCATGAACAAATTTCTTGATCGTTTACACATGGTTTGTACCAGCTTAAAGGCACTTGCAAAAAACAAAAAAAAAAAAAAAAACTTCATTTCATTTCATTTTCAATGCTCTGCTTCTTTTGTCAGCTTCTAAATTAACTCTTAATGTTAAGTGACACGCCTCCAATATCGCTTTTGAGTTGCCACAATTTGGCGTAGTGCAATTTGGTTTGGTTTAGTTTGCTCTGCCTGGGTTTTATCATCAGTTTTTCATCTCTGTTCTCGTTGTTGGCAAGGATAACATTTTGAATGTCACTTCAGTTAGAATGAACCAGAAGCAGGAGCAGAAGAAGCAGAAAAAAGATGAAGATGAAGTAGAAAAATTTCAACAAAAGTTGGTAAAATTTTCCGTTTTGCAAAACAAACGCTTGCGGTGATATTTGATGCTGATTTTGGTATTTTTTATTTTTTTGTATTGTTTTTGTTGCTGTCTAAACTTTGTTGGCATTCGCTGAGATACGCAGTTGGTCCATTTAGTGTGAGTAGGAGTAAATACGACAGATATTGAATTGGGTCAGCGTTTTTATGGAGTATGGGGTGTTATCAGCTACGATTGCTGGGCGACAAAAAAATGTAGCTCATTCATTATTACATTTTTTGGCTTGGTATATTTGAACGATATTTTCAAGTTCTATTCAAATTTATTCGAATGTGTCAACTACAATCAAATGCGCACACTGAGATAACTATTTGTTCAAATGAAACAAATGTGTTATTTAATACGTAAGTACGTAAGTATATAATATGAAGGACTGCCTTATGATTAAAAAATTTATTGCGCCATTTTGGTTTTTCTTTTTTCAAGGAAAATCTGAAAACATTACCATAACTTAGCAATTTTGAATTGCATATGTATGCCTAACCCCATTTTACCTTGCATTTCCTTAATAGCATGCCTACAATTTGGATTTTGTAAAAATGGCTGGCAGTGACATTTTCAAGCCAAATTAATATTTGATTTGGTATTTTGTGTGAATTTTATCCATTTGCATTTGCAGCTGCTTTACCCTTTACCATTACGTAGACGACTGTCAGTCTGTCGGTTTTTGTGTCATTGATGGTTTAACGCAAAGCATCATTTGAAACTGAACACAATTCAACGTTGATCCTGATTAGCTGTACGTTAATGAGCTTTATATTTCCATCTTCTTCGCCGCTTGGCATTTGCACCGATTTTCGATTGATCCTTTATTTTGTCTTTCTTTTTTGAAAGAGGTTATAGAAGCTTAAGTGGAAAACATTGGGTTTTGTTAATTTCTCAACCGCAAATGAAGTGATTTCGAACTTAAATAAAGTTTATTCACTTGAATTTGAATTAAATGATTAAAGATAAAAAAGATTTTGTTTGGTGCAGAAGGATTAAAATACTTAAACTTTTCCATTGTACACGTGCTTTGAAGAAATTCCACAGAATAATAGAGTCTTTCTTGAAATTTTATTCTGAGAAGTTATTTGATTTCATAAGCAGAAAATATGATAGCAACTCTTACACAAAAGGTTCACATTTAATTAAATACTGACAGCGGTTTAGTTTCTCCGGTTGATAACAAACTACTTGGTTTCCAAATAAAAAATTGATTTGAATTGAAATAAAACCACTACCTTGTAATTTCAATGGACCATGAATTTACAAGTTGTTCAAAGAAATATTTTATGATGGGTGAATGTGTCGCAAAAAAGGTTTTGTAGACGTAGATTGCATATTAATAAATAAAAAATTGGTGACCTTAAAACACATTTAAAAAAATATCTCAAACAAAAGTTCTAGGGAATTGATAGCATTGTGGAGTGTTGAGGATGCAACAGTTTTCTCTACTTTATTTTTTCAAAGCAGTTGTGTTTTAAAGATGCCATATTCCGTACCGAGGGATTTTCAAAAGAGGCGCTACACCCCTGTTAACTTTAAACTACTAAGACCAAGACCATAGCAGTAATGGTCTTGAAATTATATCTACGTCTGAGTCTAATGCCAAAACTCAAGAACAAGACATATTTTGCTCATGACTAAGTATAGTAAACTAAGCTCGGAGGTAATACGGAAAATGATGGCTGCAATGAAAATTCTAATACTGTTCTTTCTACGAAAGTATTTCTAAGAACGGAAGGTTTTGTCTTGCTGGTAGTACTTTGTGAACTCAACTTTTACATTGAATATGTTTCGATGGTTCATTAAATATCTCGGATAGAAAGAACATTTTAACGGAAATCGAAGGAGAGTATTCTGTTCAATTTTAAAACAAATGTCAGTTAGAATCTGTTTTTTCTAAACTCACGAAAGGATTAATAGTAATTAAATCGATTTACAAAATATGTATTTTTATGCATTTAAAATTGGTTCGAAAACCTGAGGTTCAAAATGCTTCAGTCCATTGTTCAGTTCTCAGTTCACTTGCGATTTTTTTCGTTTAAAAACACGGTTTCTACAACACGGTTTTAGGAAAAAAAGATTCAAAAAGATTTATAAAAATGGGAGCGAGTGGTTTAACGTGCTATATAAAAAGCTGCTTAAATGATTTTATAACCCGGTCTGACACAAAACAAAAAAATACACATGCAAAAATGCAGAAAAATTCTTAAAATAGACGTTTAAAAAAATACCCGTGTCTCGTCGGTTTTCTCCAGCACGTCTACTTTTTTTATATCGATTTTTGAAGTTTTTTTTAAAACAAAACGAAAATAACGCATTCTTGTGTTAAATCGATGAATTTAACTATATGATCCTTACATCTGAGGTTTATCATTTAATTAGTAAACTTATGCAAGATATTGCGAGAAATATTTTTGTCGCAAATTTTTGCTATGTACAGCAGAAATATTTGCTATAAATTTTCACTACTAGTTGCTTATCGCTAAAAAGTCGAATTTTAATCCTGAAACCCAAAAAATCGTTAAAATCAATGAGGACTTCTCACATTGCATATTTATTTCATCTCTGACGCGCTTTCTTTAACCCTTTCGATCCGGTTGGGACAATATATCCCAAAAATTTTTGAAGAAATTCATAACTCGGTTATTAACGTCACTTAAATTGAATGAATTAATAAAATTAATGCAGTTTTTAGTAACCACTGTTTTTTCTTATAACCACTCCAAGGACATTATATCTCAAAAATTCAAATCAAGTATAGACCGGAAGCGCCTCTGGTGATGAAAATTTGAATTTAGAGACGGTCAAACATTTTACTTAAATTAAGTTTTTAAGATTACCTTATCACAAATATGGTGTAGCCCACAGTGTTGAAATTTTCCGCAGAATTTTTTTGTAGAATATTTTAACCCATTGTAGCCCAGTTTTCAGGAGGGGTTCAAAAAGACCCATCAACACAGAATATAATGGATTAATTTGTGGTAGGAAAATTAACTTTGTGTGATTTTGTTATAATTTTGTGACAACGAGTTTTATCCAAATTGTAGTTTTAGACTTTTACAGAGGGGTGAAATTTGGAAAATATTGATAGTAAAAAGTCATTATTGATTTTAACAAATTTTTTGCTTCGGGGATAAAATTTTTACTTTTTTGTGTTAAAGAACTAGTAGTGAAATTTTATAGCAAATATTTCTGTAGTATATACTGACTTAATATTCTCCTGTTTTAGGTGTAGAGAGTTAAAATTTTCTACAAAAATGTTCCTCGTAATATCCTGCATAAGCTTACTGAGCACATGATACATCTCAGATAAAAGGATCATATAGTTAAATTCATCGATTTCACACAAAAATGCATTATTTTTGTTTATCAGTGGATTTAAAAACTTCAAAAATCGATTAAAAAAAAGTCTGACGTGCTGCAGAAAAAACGACATTTTTGAAAGGCAATACGCCTACGCAAATTAAAGATGAGTTGGACTCTGTGTATGAGGAACCTGCACCTTCATTTACCGCAGTGAAATTTTGGGCAGCTTAATTTAAACGTGGCCGTCAGTGCTTGGAAGACGATAAACGTTTGGGATCTCCATTACTAAAGTTCACCAAATGGTGTCAGACGACTTCCGAATTAAAGTGAGAGAGATAGCACAGGTTATGAAAATGTCAAAAGAACGTGTTTGTCACATACTAAATCAAGATTTAAGCATGAGAGAGCTGTCCGCGCGTTGGGAACTGCGTTTGCTTATGTTAGAGGTTAAAAACGTGTTCGAATGAACATTTCCAATGCTCTGTTGGCGCAGTTTAGGCGCAATAGGTCTGAGTTTTGGCATTGATAAATAACTGTAAATAAAACTTGGATACATCTAAAACAAAAATACAGACAAAACAGTGGACCGCAAAAGGGAACCGGCTCCGAAAAGACCAAAAACTATTTTTTCGAATATCGACTCTATCAGACGAGTGTCAATTAAAAACTGCGCGTCCAAAATGGTTAAAACTTTGGTGAGTAGGGGAACTGATGCTATTGTGGTATAGTTTTTCAATGTGGTATGGTTGCATATCTCCAATTTGAGAAAGAACCTGCGAACGTCACTGCTTTTATCCAGTCAGAAAACACGAAAAACCAGGGATGTGTTGCTGTCATGGACCAAACAAAATTTTCCGATGTCAGTTGAACGAAGTTAAGTGTAAGTGAAAAATATTGCGAAGTAAGTGTTTAACTTTGTAAATTCACAAAGTTTCCAATTTAATTTTCACAATTTTGTAATTTCTAAAAATTGGCCAATTTGGTATAGTTGGGCTTCGCTAATGTGGTATATATACTTATATATATATATTTCTTGATATTCTTAACATTATTTGATGGCTGTTTATTTTTTAATAAGAACTATGAGTTTGAGAACCAATGTAAATGTTTTTATGTACTCATTTCATACCTTTCAAACTTTATATTTGGTAGTATGGTTAAGTATACCACATTACACTACTTATATGTACCACATTACCAGCCCACTTTACAAGCACTGATCAGTATATATACTACATTGCGCCATCATATATACCACATTACCTGCCAACTTTTTGAAAACAGTTTTTTTTTGACTTTTTTCAGATTTTGCTCAATAACTTTTTTTAAAGAAATTGCACACATTTTATTGAAATATATTCTGTAGCCAATACTTCAATGATCAGCATTAAAAATTTTGGCTGAAATTGATTTGACGGTTCTCTTTCAAATTCCACCTAAACATTAGCTATAACACAATAGCATCAGTTCCCCTAACTGTCAAAAGGTGCACAACTACATTCACTAGCTTTAGTTGACGAGTGCCGTTATCTTTACGTTGAGGTCAGAAACTTTTCAGACAACCCTCGTATTTTGCATTTTTATCTGGACATTCTGAGCTTATTAAAAGTTAAATGAAAATATATTTTCAGTCTCAAAAATTGGCCACTGCAGAGCTCGATGACTATTGCTAAAGTTTGGTTATCTACTGTTCAATTTTCGTACAAGGCTCGCAATTTGTTTGCTTTCTTTCCACAAGAATCATTTTTCAATTACTAATTTTTTTTGACATTTAACGTTTTCATTAATTAAATTTCAAATATTTGTTTGTAAGCTAATACAGCTAGTTATTTTAATCCGGTAGACAAACCAAATAATATTTGTGAAAAAAATCAATTAATATTTCACACTAAAGCCATAGCAGTGTCATCATCTTAAACTTAAAAAAAAAAAATTCTTTAAATTTGAGTTAAATTAAGTTGTTGAAAGTTAAAATTCCCCAAAAATTGCGCCTTCATATGCCGTCGTTAAGTTGATGCTTGAAATGTACATGTACACCTATACATTCATATACCTACATATGTATGTATGTATATTTTTTACACCTGTGTGAGGCACAAGCGTAGTGTTACTTTTATCTTTACCTTTAATGGACTTAAAAGTTTTTATTGGAAGGCATTAAATTTAGTTGAGTTCAGTTCAGCCAACACCCATTAGTTTTTTTGTTGTTGTGTTTTGTCGTCGTTTTCTCAGATTTCCACACATCTTTATTTCCAGACAAATTTTGCAAGTTCGTTTATTTTGATGTCTCCTATTTTGGTTTCGCTTTCTTTGATTTTTTTTTTTCCTTTTTTCACTGGTAATTTATATGTAGCCGCATCAAATGGATTTTTGGTAAAAATGGATTTTTTGTTTTTTTCTTTTAACCATTGTTCCTGTAAAGTTGGCGCAAAGTTTCGACATGAATTTCTTGGGAATGATGAAAATTTCGGTGTTGTTGCTGATGACGTTGTAATTGTTGTTGGCATTGTTTTTGTAGTTTTTGGTGTTGCTTTGTTCTGCTGTTTACGTGAAATCTGCATTGATTGTAAGTAAGGTTATGTACATACATTTTCATCAAAATATGTATGCCGGCTTCTAAGTATGTTGAAAAGCCCAACAGGAAATGATTGTGATCGATTTTTTTTTTTTCATGACTTGAAAGCAATATTGATGTTTTCATTGTTTTCTGTGGAAATCTAATTATTTTCATTTCTCCCGCTTACACTACCAGTTGTCCTTTTTTCAGTTTTTATATTTATTTAAGGAGATTTAAAACCTCCTACTTATGAATTGAAATCTGATTTTTTCAATCGCTTCAGAATTCTATGATATCATTGCATTAATATACGTTACTCATATTTAATAGAAGTCATAATCTTCTCCGTACTTAACCTTTGAACTTTACCAATTGGATTATTACTTTCCGAATTGTTTTCCACCACAGTAAAAGCATTTATGGCTAATATAGTCTTTCGCCCATTGTTTATGTGTATAAATTTGATTATCTATATTGCTTTAATGCTTTTATGGTCTTTACAGCCATTACAATTTGCATTATTTTTGTTATTTCTTTTACTTTTTATTATTGCCTTCATTGTTTCGTTGTCTCTAAAGTTTTTTTGTTTCTTCATTGTAGCCATTTTCTTTAATTTATATTATTGTTCTTACTATTGCTATTAACCTTATCGTTCTAAATTTTATTGTCGCGTTTTTTTCTTTATTGCCCTTACTGTCTTGGTTGTTTACATTTTCCTTATCGTATATAGAGACTTAAGTTCGGTTTTGATTTTATTGTCCTAATTCCTTTCATTTGTTTCGAAGCCTAAGTGAACTAGGGAGACGTGTCAAAAACGTGAGTAAAAACACACATCGCCAGAAATCGCGTTTTTTTACCAAAATTTAACTTTGCTTTTCCGTATATTACCGGAAATTTCGATCTTCCCTAAATTTTTAGGTAAAACGACCTACTGGCAGCCAGTCATGTCGAAATTTTCTTGTTCACCTATTATGAATTTCATTTTGCACGTCTAGGAATTTATTCCACCACAGGTGCATGAAGTGAGCCATGCAGGTGTGAAAAATTTCGATGTTTTTTGGTTTGGAATTTCGAGCTGTTTTCGAGCTTTTCAACAGACAGCTGGGAAATTTTCCATTTTCCGGAAAAGCGGAAAAATTGTTCTGTATTGCTTACTTCATTTTTTCAGCCAGATGAATCCGCGGGAAAAGTTAGCGATGAATTTTTTAAGGCAGGAGTTTCGAGCTAATTTTGAGCTAAAATCATTTTCCGGGAAACTCAAAATTTTCCCGGATAATCCCAAATAACTTTTTTTATGGCTAACTTTATTTTTTTCAGCCAGACGAATTTGGGGGCAGAGTAAGCGATGAAATCTTTTAACGCAGAAATTTCGAGCTAGTCTTGAGCTGACCTTGAACGTAGTGTTTTCCGGGAAAACTTAAATTTCCCCGGAAAATCCCCAAAAATTTTTTTAAGGCTTCTTTTATTTTTTCAGCAAGACGAAAACATGAGAATATTTGGCGATCATATCAGTTGACACATGAATTTTGAACTAGTTTCGAGCTGATCCAATTGAAACGGACACCCAAAAAAAATCTCAAAAACCCTCTTTTTATGGCGGTGGCATGACATAATCCCCACGGATATAATCCCCATTTCGTAAATGGGTGTTATGTTCGCGAATTATTCGGACTTAATTCCCATTTACGAAATGGGGATTATGTCCGAAAGTTTTTCGGATATAAGAGTAAGGGTAAGTGGGCGGCCTGCGGCCGCAGCTCAGGATTTAAAACTCCTTAAAATCCAACACCGGTCAGTCTATAATATATCCAATAATTTGCGGACATAATCCCCATGGAAAACACTTTTCGTTTTTGATGAGCTCAAAACTAGCTCAAAATTCGTGTGTCAAATAACATGATCACCAAATATTCTCATGGGTTCGTCTGCCTAAAAAAATAAAGCAAGCCCTTGAAATTCCGGAGAAATTTAAGGTTTCCGGTAAACATTTCATTCAAGGTCAGCTCGAAACTTGCTTGAAATTCCTGCCTTAAAAGATTTCATCGCTTAGGTACTCGTCCGTGGATTCGTCTGGCTGAAAAAAATAATGTTATCCACAAAAAAAGTTTTTTGGGGATTTTCCGGGAAAATTGGGGTCTATCCGGAAAATGCTTCTAACTCAAAATTAGCTCGAAAGTAGCTCGAAATTTCTGCCTTAAAAGATTTCATCGCTAACTCTTCTCGCGAATTCGTTTGTCTGAAAAAATAAATAAAACCATACAGAACAATTTTTCTAATTTTTCCAACAATAGCACAAAATTCCTAACCAAAAATCATCGAAACTCGTCACGCCTGTATGGCTGACTTTATGGATCTTTCCACCACATCTGGTTATAGAATAAGAAAACAAAATTTTCTGAAAACCTATGTCAAATATTGGAAGATTTATTTTCGAATATGCCCATATGTATTTCGAGTGGTAGGAGAGAGGCGCGTATTCAAATAATTATATGGTGCATATAGTGTAAACTCGGGATATGTGGCACCCCCAGGTGATATGGCACCTATTACATTTTCAATACTTGCAGCTTTCATAGCATTCAATAATGGACACAGTTTTATTCAACTGCGCGAAAGACTTCGTGGTGAGTTTAGCTGTATTTTCAATAATTACCAGTGTATGGGATTTTTAACAAATTTTGGAAATGTAAACGAAAGACTTATGTTTTGCATATAGATATTTTGAGAGGCAGTAGAGCGGTGAGTATTTGATACAGGTTTATATTGCATATATCAAAACAAACATAATTGAATGTGAAAATATGTTTATTTGTTGCGCGGCACTTTTATTCGGTATATTCAAAAAAGGAGAAATGGCACCCAGTTACTTTGCATGTATAAGATATTTGGGATGACAAGTATAAAGCGCTTGAACATATTGGGTGTACAACTTAAAAACCGGAATTTGACGGTGGATGTCCGTACTAACAAATATCGTGAAAGCTCGAACTTTATATATATGTCATTTTTAAGGTACATTTGACAGCTGTCAAAATCAGTCAACAAAACAATTTTATCTTGTGTGCATCATTATTATTTTTCACGATGAATAACTTCGAAAATTGGAGAAAAAGACAGCATTTGCGGGAGGTTCTGTTGGGTCATTTTTTTGCAAAGAAAACTGCTGCCAAAAGTCATTGCATCGGATCGTGACTGGGGATGAAAAATGGATTCCGGACAACCAAGACCTTCCCAGCCAAAGGCAAATATCCATGGTGCCAAGGTAATGCTCTGTAATGCTCACAGGTGACCTCTATCGAACACAATTAATACGTTTGAAGCGTGCCATCATCGAAAAACGCCCGGAAAATGCGACCAGACACGAAGCAATAATTTTTCATCATGACAACGCTCGGCCACATATTGCTGCCCCAGTCAAAAATAACCTGGAAAACAACGGAAAACAACGGATAGGAAATTTTGCCTCACCCGCTTTATAGCACAGACCTTGCACCATCAGACAACCATTTGTTCCTATCGATGCAGAATGCCCTATCAGGAATACGCTTCACTTAAGTTCAAGATATCGAAAATTGGATAGATTCATTTTTGGCCGCCAAGCCGGCGCAATTTTTTTGGAATTCATAAATTGCCTGAAAGATGGGGAAATGCTGAGCTTCCAATGGGCAATACTTTGAATAAAATATATTGTAACATTTTTCCACAATAAAGTATCAAATTTCGCTAACAAATTCCGGTTTTTAAGTTGTACACCCAATACAATCATTCCAGCATAGCAGAACCTTAGTCAGGTAGGACCTTCAGTTCATTTTGATTTATGGTTTTCTCAAATATTTTAGTAAAACTTGTGAAAACTTTGAATGCAGGTGACACATCGCAGAAATCCTGTTAAGTGATATCTCGCATGAACTAAAGACTTCGAAAAACTCTTAGCTGATCAAAAGAAAATAAACGCCAAGAATTCTAATTATTAGGTCCAGCAGAAAAAAAAACTGGAAGCGGAAAACACAACCAATGCAAAGTAAATATGGTGGTTCCAAAAAAGAAGCGTTATGAACATAACTTGGTTACTAGTTAATGTTACTTCCGACGAAGGTGAAGAAAATATTTTATTACAAGATGAATCTGTGTTGGATGTGAAGAAGACTATGCACAAACCATTAAGCCAGATGATTGGATCCAATGCGTAATGTGCCGTATGTGTTGACATGAAACATGTACAACTTATTCGAAAACATGCAACAATTCTGGCAACAAAAACTTAAAAGCCACCTAGGGTCCCAAATTACCAATGATATGGTGCAATATCACCCATAGTATTGGATGATTTAGCACTTATGATATGGTGTCATATTGCCCATAGTCTTGGGTGATTTGGCACTTTATAGCATTTTTTTTTTTTTTTAATAAAAAAAAAAAACATATTTGCAATAATTTTTAACTAAGTTGAATTAGTGTTTTTTGTTTCAAAATAATTAAAGAATAAATTCCTGTTTAGTTCCTTTAAAAATGTGTTTTAATTTTGGTTTTATAGCAGTTCAACAGAAAAGGTGCCATGTCTCTCGGGTTTATTTTATCAAATGAACAGGATTGAAAGTGATTTCGTTATCGGATTTTTATTCGGTATATGCCAAAAATATAAATCGCTTTTAACTGAATAACTTGAATTTTTTTTTTTATATTGTAGAAAACTCTGTGGAAAATTTAAAGATAAGTAAGTGATATATCACAGAATTGGTGTTAAGTGAAATCTGACCTGTACCAACAACTTGGAAAAATATGTTTTTTAATGTTTATTTTAATACAATAAATTAGTGCAATAAGTAAAATTATTTTGCGGTACAACGTGTTAATGAAATTATTACTTAAGTTGTGAAAACAATGTTGGATATGGAAAAGAGCAAACCACTTAGTACATGATCATGTACTTACGTACATGCAACAATTGTGGCAAGAAAAACCAAATAGGCTTGTAGGGTGCCAAATGATGAGGCGCCATATCACCCACAGTCTCGGGTAATTTGGCACTGTATAGCATTTTTTCAAATGGGAAAAAACATACCTACTTGCAGTTATCTTAAGTTTGGTTAAAGTACTTTTTGTTTATTTAAAATTAATTAAATAATAAATTTTTCTTCTGATTTTTTAGCAGTTCAATAAAAAAGATACCATATCTCCCGGGCTTACTTCATTGGTCACATTCCGTATTTTTCCAGTAGGGTATTTTCGCTTGAGTATGTATAGGTAAGTATGTACCCAAGGGGAAAAAAAGTGCTTCAAAAACTCTTCTGAAGAGCATCCTTTTCACCGATAAGCGCTTCCGCTCCGTAAGAACAATACTTTCTTTTAACACTGCATGTCATAGGATGCAAGCGAGCAAAAGCTTACCGCAGCCTTACCAAAAAAGAGTTTTTAAAGCGCTTATTTGTAATGCTGCGGCAAGCGTTTTTTCAATAAAATTAAAAAAAAGAAAAAAAAAAAAACTGGCCGCGCCAGGATTTGAATCCACGACCCTCCGCGTGCTAGATATTTTTTTCTTACATTTACCAACCCGATGATACGAAAAGGTATTAAATTTGTATATTAAGCAAATGTTGTCCTGCAGCATTACATAGAATCATTGTGCAATCAGTTTCAATTCAAGTAAGCAAAAGTAAATAAAAATGAGAAATTAAAATAGAAAAGTGAAATAAAAAAGGTTGAATAAAAAATATTTTAATAAAAAAAAAAAATAAAGCAGAAACAAATAAAAAAACGGAAAAAAAATCACCCGGGCTGGGTTCGAACTCACGTTGTTCTTACCGCAGCCTTATATGGAATCATTGTGTAATCAATTTCAATTCGGTTAAACAAAAGTAAATTAATAAGAGAAAGGAAAATAGAAAAGTGAAATAAAAGATGTTGAATAAAAAATATTTAATTAAAAAAAAAAATAAAGCAAAAAAAAGTAAAAAAAAGTAAAAAAAAAATCTCCCGGGCTGGGTTCGAACTCACGTTGTTCTTACTGCAGCCTTATAAAAAATCATTGTGATAGTGCTTCTAAATTTCTATGGGGATAAACACTTTTGAAGTGCTTGGATCAGAAGCGCTTGAAATTTTTCCTCTTGGGTACCCGCTTGTGAGCGTTTGTATGTATTTGCACAGAGCGGCACATGTTAACGATTTTGGTTTCTGTTTTTGGTTAAAGTTTTACTTCCTGTTTTGCATTTAGGTTGAAAAAGTTTTTGAACAGCTTTAAGTGGATGATTAGCGATATTGCGAATGCACAAAGACTTAGACTATATACTTATGTTGTATATGTGAGTATGTAGATATATAGATTTGATAGTTTGCAAATATAGACATAAGTAAATTAAACATTATAGCCAAAGAAAACGAAAGACGTCGAAATTTTGAAGATTGACAAAATTTAGAAATTTTTAGTGTGATATTTTTATATTCGCATGATCAACTTAAGCAAATGGCAGTTTCCACTTCTATTTATCGGAGCTATATCACTTTACTTTTGGGAATTGTTTGTGTTACTGTGTTTTGTATCGTCTACTGTCTTTGACAGTAAGTTGAGACTTGCAAAAAAGATGATTTTTGACTTCCTAAGGGTGCGATCAGAGAGAACGCTATTAGCAAAGTTATGCTCAAGGCAAAGTGTAGCGAAGATGAAGTTGCGTAATGCGATCACAGTGGGCGCTTGAAGAAAAGCGTAAAGCAACGCTTGGAATATATCTTTCTCTTTTGCACTCATTGCACAGAGATGAATTTGTTTTTTTAATTTTCTTTATTTCGTTTTGTGACTGTTTCCATTTCAATTCAACCGGTGAGTGTGCACTTAGGTTTGCAAATCAACTTCAAACTAGCAAAATATTTTTCTACAATCAAAATAAGGGAACACGTATTTTTTTTTTTTTTGGTTTGGACCAAAATTGGGGATTTTATGGCGTTTTGTAGGAATTTTGCCGAAAATTTAATTTTGAAAAATTCATGAAGTGTAATCGGTTTTTTCAACCGCATTTCTTTATTTCTCAACTGATTTACATGAATCAAAATTTATTTGGTGCATAATGAAATTCTTTCAAGTAATGATTAAAAAAAAAATTTCTTTAACCCTTACTTTCCTTCAAATTGATTTTTATATTTTGAATAAAAATGCTAATTTTCTCAAAAACACCATCTTTTTTTTTCTCGAAAATTTGCACAGTGATAGTAAAGCACGTCCTCTTTATTCCAGTAATAGCGGTTTTCTTGCTTTTTTCGTTATAAGTGTAAAATTTGCAATTTTTAACGTTAATATTGAGTTCTTCTATACAAAATGAATAAAAAAAATTACACAGTTCCATTTTCACTTTCCTAGACGGTTTTGCGATACTGATTCCGAAAATGGCACTTACATTCTTCTACCATTTTTGGTTTTCAAGATATCTTGAAAAACTTGAATAAAACCCATAAATTTGAAAAAAACCGAATTCTTTATTTTTGAGACACAAAATTCATTTATAGTAAGTTAGATGGAACTTAAATATACTCACGGTATAGAAAACCAAGCATTGTTTGTGTTTTTTGCGATTTGACCGTACCTTGGCTTTTGTTTTTCTTCGAAAGTTCTCGGAATTTTTATTAGTTTTTTTTTCGATTACTTTCGTGTAATTGTGTTGTGCTGTTCTGGCTATGTAACAAGAAGTTAACCCTCTGGTTCCCTCACTCTTCCAAACATGGCATTTTTGAATACTTTTGCATTTCTTTGCATTTTTCCACTGTTCAATTTTGTTTATTCTAAAGGAATAAAGTTCATCAACAGCAAAATTTTTAATTGAATAGCTGGTGTCAGTTTTAGCACTTGAGTTAGAAACTCACAAGCAGTCTGAATAGCAGCCGTGTGGTCATTTCACAGACTATGATGTGTCGCGAAATTACATGAAGCAATCGAAAAAGAAACTAATAAAAATCCCGATAACTTTCTAAGAAAAACAAAAGCAAAGGTACGGTCAAATCGCAAAAAACAAAACAATGCTTGGTTTTCTATACCGTGAGTATATTTAAGTTCCATCTAACTTACTATAAATGAATTTTGTGTCTCAAAAATAAAGAATTCGGTTTTTTTCAAATTTATGGGTTTTATTCAAGTTTTTCAAGATATCTTGAAAACCAAAAATGGTAGAAGAATGTAAGTGCCATTTTCGGAATCAGTATCGCAAAACCGTCTAGGAAAGTGAAAATGGAACTGTGTAATTTTTTTTATTCATTTTGTATAGAAGAACTCAATATTAACGTTAAAAATTGCAAATTTTACACTTATAACGAAAAAAGCAAGAAAACCGCTATTACTGGAATAAAGAGGACGTGCTTTACTATCACTGTGCAAATTTTCGAGAAAAAAAAAAGATGGTGTTTTTGAGAAAATTAGCATTTTTATTCAAAATATAAAAATCAATTTGAAGGAAAGTAAGGGTTAAAGAAATTTTTTTTTTAATCATTACTTGAAAGAATTTCATTATGCACCAAATAAATTTTGATTCATGTAAATCAGTTGAGAAATAAAGAAATGCGGTTGAAAAAACCGATTACACTTCATGAATTTTTCAAAATTAAATTTTCGGCAAAATTCCTACAAAACGCCATAAAATCCCCAATTTTGGTCCAAACCAAAAAAAAAAAAATACGTGTTCCCTTATTTTGATTGTAGAAAAATATTTTGCTAGTTTGAAGTTGATTTGCAAACCTAAGTGCACACTCACCGGTTGAATTGAAATGGAAACAGTCTTGTACTAGAAAAAAAAAAAATGAAAGCAAAGGGAAGACGGCCATCAATTTCTGTTGTTGTTGCATTCATTGCTGCTTGTTTTGTTTTTTTTTTCTTTATTTTGCATTTTTTTTTTTTGTGTTTCCAGTCGAACTAAAACAAGAAAATGAGGGAATAGATAAAATTACTTGTATCCCTTTGCATCTCTCTCAATGTTTTTTCACACTTGTTTCCGTTTCTCTTTTGCGTTCAAGCAAAGGATCACAGATTCTGTGATTCACAAAACTAATCATTGGTTTTTTTTTAACTTACTCAATTGGTTTTGCATTTGAAAATAAAATGAAAGCAAAACAACAAAAAATAAAAAAAACAAGAAGCAATGAATGCACCAACACCAAGTAAGGAAAATAAGTAAAAGAGGCAAAGAAGCGATCAATATTTGCTTCAGCTTTCTTCTGCTGTGATACTTTTCAAAGAATTTTGCATTGCAATACCAAAAAAAAAAAAAAATGTTTACCGTTATAGCTTATAGTAGCGTGAAGTGGCGCTTGGAGAAAAAATATGATTGCGAGTTGCTGGTCCCTGCAACGCAAAATTCTTTGAATGAAGTAAATGATCGTCACTTTGCCTTCAATTTTCTTCTTCTTTTGTTTACTTTTATTTGTTTTGTTTATACTTTCTAAGCAAATTACATTTTTTTCATTTGAACCGATTTATTACTTATTTAAAATCTACAGTATAAATCGGTTCAAATGAAAAAAATGTAATTTGCTTAGAAAGTATAAACAAAACAAAGAAAAGTAAACAAAAGAAGAAGAAAATTGAAGGCAAAGTGACGATCATTTACTTCATTTAAAGAAATTTGCGTTGCAGAGACCAGCAACTCATCATATCGCAATCATATTTTTTCTTCAAGCGTCACTTCACGCTGAACTATAAGCTATAACGGTAAACATTTTTTTTTTGTATTTCAATGCAATATTCAAGCCAACAACCACAAAAAGTACTATGTCCTGCCATATTCATTTAAAATAAAGGAATATGAGTAAAAACAACAAGAAGTTAGGCGAACCTTTTTCGATGCGATCGTCGAGCAACGGGAATTCTAAATTTGTAATTTATTTGTTGTTGTCAATGCTTCCGCCAAATCTTAAAATTTTATTTTTTAATTTTTCAAATGTCCTTTGCAATGAGTGCAAAAGAGAAAAGAAAATAAGAATGAAAAAACACAATTAAGTAAAAAAGCAAGCAGAGACCAGCAAGTCAAGCGCCGCTTCACGCAACTATAAGCTATAACGGTAAACATTTCCTTTTTTTTATTTCAATGATCCCAGAAAGTCAAATCAAAACAAAATACGTTTTGCTTTCATTTGTGCAAAACAAAAGCAAATGAAAAAAAAAAAAAAAAACAAATAGTTGGTTATGTGTTCCTTTGCAATGAGTGCAAAAGAGAAGCAAGTGCGAAAAAACAGTGAGAGAGATGCAGGAATACAATAGAGCTGGAAAACAATCGATGGCACTATCGATAGTATCGATATTTTTAAAAAGTTACTGCAATCGATGTTTTTTTGCCACTATCGATTGTTTTTTAAAGAGCCTTACTAAACTTATTTAGTCAATTTGACAATTTTCCACCATTTAAAGATAAAACAAAAGTATGCAAAAATAAAACTGAATAAGACCAAAAAATTTGAAGCTGGACACATATGAATTCTGTCCAGCACTTCATGAAATGACCAACTATCGAACAAAATTTTATCGCAAGTGAAATCAAGCAGGACTGAAGGCATAATAATCCTGCGTTAATATTTCGAAACGCCAACAAATGAAAAGAAAACAGATATTTGTTGTATTGGAAGGCACATACTTAATTCTTTATATAAAGATGTGATACTCCACAAGACAAGGGGCCTAAGTTCACTGACCAACTTTTACAGGAGAGTTTAAGCTAAAGATTGGGTAAATTTTATCCGTTTTTAGCTTAAGTTGGGGTTCAGTGCTTAGAAATGGAGCTTTAACCGCCAAAAAGACAACCGACAAAAAAACAATTTTTAAAATAGAAGCTTTTCAGAATTTTCCCAGTAGTATAAAAGTCAACACAGCTTTCGCTATAACTTCGTAATGGTAGTTTTTACTGTTATGAAATTTGAAGAGAAGATGCTTATGGACGCAAGTTACCGATTGCTATAAAAAAACGAAATCTGAAATCGTGTCGGTTGTCTTTTTGGCGGTTAGGGATCGATATGTTTTGAATATTTTTTAACCGATTTCAGGTAGATAAGCAAATTACAAATACTTATAAAAGTATTCAAAGAAAGGAGCCATACCTTCCACCATATTAGGCTATATCTCGCAAAGTATACAAGCTTTTTGTATGAAATGAAAAATGGGCGTTATTAGAAAGGTGTCACGCCCACTTTTTTTTAATATAAATTTCACTTCCTTCACATGTATTGAGTTTTATTAAGGATGAATTTTACTCACAGAAATCCATTCAAAAAATCCTATTAGAACACGAAGCTTCTTGTTACTTAACTCGCTTATCATATTTCAGGAAAGTTCTGTAAAAATTTACAAACTTTGAGCTTCGGTATCTAAAATCTTTAGTTTTTACCCTTGACAGGAAATTTTTAGGCAACTCACTAGCAATATATATTTTTTAACATATTAACTTTGATAAAACACTTAATATGCATTGAACAGATGGGTGCAGATAACTCCTTTTTCTTTTTTTTTTTATTTATTTATTTATTTAATTCAGTCTATGAATAAAATTCTTACAGACTAGACAAAGGAACATTAAATTAACTTAAAAAGTTATCACAATATATTATTTAAAGCTAGGCAGTCTAGACAAAGATGATTAAGTTAAATAAAAAAGATATCACAATACATTATTTAAAGCAGTTTTCAAAGCATTTTTACTAATAACACTATCTATATTGATTTCCGAGCTAATATCATTAATAAAGCTAATTGTTCTTGCTAGAGGAGCATTTGAGGCATAATTAGTGCGCATCACATCCAAGTGAAACGGAACATGATTCCTCAGAGATCTAGAGGGCACATTAAAATTAATCAGACTGAGTAAATCTGGACAGTCAACTGCCCCAGAAACAATATCATGAACAAATAAAACAGAACAAATATTTCTTCTACAATCCAAAGACTTCAAGCCAAGCAATAAACACCGAGAATTATACGGAGGCAATTCTCCAACAAAATTTAAAGATTTTAGAGCAAACCTGGTAAAAGATTTTTGGACTCTTTCAAGCCTTAACTTATGCGATTGATAGCATGGACTCCAAATAATCGCAGCATATTCTAACCTAGACCTTACCAAACTAATAAATAACGATTTAAATGTATAAGGATCACTAAACGAAAGACTATTACGCTTAATAAACGCTAACATAGCATAAGCTTTAGGCACAACATAGTCTAAATGAGAACGAAATGAAAAACTAGAGTCAAACACAACACCTAAGTCTTTAAACTCCGTAACGGACACAAGGTCAGTACCCGAAATTTTATAAGACGAGGGAATAAGGCTACTGGACTTGGAAAACGACATAGAAACACATTTACTTAGATTTAAAAATAAATTATTATTATTGCACCAAAATAATAGCTTATCCAGATCATTCTGAAATAGAACAATGTCAGCAGGGCTATTAATTTTCATAAAAATTTTAAGGTCATCTGCATACAATAAACATTTACAGTGGTCAAATAGGGACACAACATCATTAATAAAAATAACAAACAATAACGGACCAAGGATACTACCCTGCGGCACGCCGGAGGATGCATAAAACGTAGAAGACTTCACCCCATCAAAGGCAACTACACAACGACGGTTACACAGATACGAATTGAGCCACTTCAAAAACGTGGAACGAAAACCTAGCAATTCACATTTTTTTATCAATAAGGCATGTGAAATCTTATCAAACGCCTTAGAAAAATCCGTATATACAACATCAACCTGACAACCACTAAGGAACGAAGTAATACAAAATTCACTAAACGAAACTAAATTAGTAATTGTTGATCTTCCCGGCACAAACCCATGCTGATAAGGAGAGATCATACTCTTCACAGCAAAAAAAATTTTATCTTTGACAATAGACTCAAAGAGTTTTGAAATAACCGTTAGCTTAGAAATGGGTCTATAATTAGCAACATTGTTTTTACAACCCGACTTAAAAATGGGAGTAATATATGCAATTTTCCAAGCATCAAGAAATTTACCCTCAGCAAGAGATTTGTTAAAAATTATTCTTAACGGATAGAGGATGTTAAAAGCAACATTTTTTATGAAAAAAGCACTAAAGCCGTCAGAATCAGCACTAATAGAGTTTTTTAGACCATTAATACCAACCAAAACATCATTTTCCGTTAAGGAGAGAGATCCAAAGTTTAAAGATGAATCCTGACGATCCGGAACAAAAGGTTGAGGACATGGATACTCAAAGTTTGCCATAAAACATTTAGCAAAAAGACTAACAATGCCCGAGGCATCATTAGCAGTGGTATCACCAAAATACATAGAAGACGGAATACTAGAACACCCCCTTTTCGAGTTAACATATCTCCAAAACGTTTTTGGGTCTGATTTAATACCTGTTTCAAATCCAAGGATATATAGCTTATAAAGATAAGTATTGAGGAAATTAAATTCTCTCATGTAATGCCTGTATTTATCAAAACACGCACTAGAATTAGAAGCTAAATATTTTTTATAAAATTTTGTCCTTAAATTTTTCAGTCTTTTTAAGCCCTTGGTATACCAAGGAAATTTATATAACCTATTCCTGACCTTAGGAACAAAATCATTACAGACCCTAGAGATTGAATCCTTAAAAAAATCAAAGCATTCATCAGTGTCTAACTGAACAAGAGAACTCCAATCAAAATTTGAAAGGAAATCATTTACCAGGCGAAAATTACAACGCTTGAAATTAAAATGGAAATCACTTGAGACAGAAGAAACTGGAAGAAACTTATACATGGATAATCTAATTTCAATTGGAAAATGATGCACATTAATATTGGATAAAGGAGCATGAGATTTAAAAACATCAAAATTTAAATTAGATGATATAAAAACTAAATCTAATAACCTATGTAATAAGTTAAAACAATTATTAATTTGATTGAGACCAAGAGACAAAAAATTATCAAAAACAAACATATCAACCGCATTAGAAACATTAGTTGGAGAAAGATAATGATGATCATGAGATTCGATCCAGTTTACTCCAGTCATATTAAAATCTCCAGTTACCATCAAGTGACTATTCGTTGTTGAAGCCACAGCAGCAACAGACGAAATGTTATCAACATGCAGCTTATAAACATCCAGCGAACTGCCGGGCGGAATGTAGGAAACAGTTACATATAAAGACTCATTTAAACCTTTTATACGAACACATAACTGATCAGCCAACACATTATCATTAGACAGCAACACATTGGATGAGCACAGACGATGATTAACCGCAATCAGCACACCACCACCTCGACTACAACCAGTTGAATCAACATCACGATCTTTACGGAAGACATTAAAAATATGCGGATCGAAAAACTCTTCATTAAAAAAATCCTTGTTCAACCAAGTCTCCGTGAGAATGAAGATATTAAAATCGCACTGTGACGTTACAGCAAAAATAGCTTGAGATTTGGTCCTAAGTCCAGATACGTTTTGATAAAAAATGTTTAGCTCATCAAGATCCAATTTTTGCAGAGTCTTCACTGGTGAAAGTTCTACCAATGAGGATTTCTTCTTCCCATTTGTTGAAAATTTACAAACGGTCGACATTGAACATTCTTAGGCCAAATAGATTCATGAAGCAAAACATTGTAGAAATCATCTATCACTCCAAGCTTAAAGTTTACACTATTCACGGTTTCCGGATCAACATCCCTCTTCACCAGTTTATAGCACACCAAATCTGTTTTTTTAACATTAGTATATTTACAGACATAGTCCAAAACATTATCCACCGTGACACTAGGTTTGAATGAAGAAAGATGTAAGAACTTTTTGCTTTCCACAACGGCAAGCTCCACACTATTATTACACCCAATGACTGCATTAGGCTTATTATTCCTATGACTCACCACAGAAGACCAAACCTCAGCATGGTTACCTGAGACCCCAGGCTGATTAACACTATCAGTTGTTGAAATAGTTCCATTGGCAACACCAGCAGCAGCAACAAAAACATCACCCAATTCACCAGCAGCAGAACAAGACTCATTAATATTAATATTATTACCAACAGTAATTGCAGTAGTCGAGTTTTTAGCATTCGACATACCAACGGCAGCATCCACAACACACCCAATACTACCAGAGGCTGCAGCACTCACACCATCAGTACAAGCAGGCGGAGAAACAGAACAACCAGCAACCAAGTTATTGCTGTCGGATTGACTCATGCCTGGAGTCAAATTTAAATCATTTTTGCTACACTTTAAGCAATTCTTCTCCACGAATTCATTTAGTTTTTTTGAAACCAATTGCTCAATGGAGCTTTTTACAGTTTCCAGAACTTCAAACATAATTTTTTTCATTGACGAATCAACAAGATTGACATAGTGTTCGTCACACTCGCCACACTCGCCACACATCCACTTCAATTGCTTATTTTTTCTAATGAGTTTTAAATCAGCTGCTGTAATCGGCGCACAAGTCACATGGAACCACTTCTGGCAGACACCTTCACAACCAATGCAGTTGTTATCAGCAAACTTTTGCCTGCATTTCCCACAGACTTCAGTGCACATATTGTATTTTATTTTTTAGGTTAGAAAGCAAAGATCTTCTTTTTATTTTAGATAAATTACTAATCTTGAACAAAATTTATGAATATCAAATTTTTTTACCAAAAATAATGGAATTTTTACTTTGTTTATTTTTTTAGAAAAACATCGATAGTATCGATGTTTTGCTTTAAAAACATCGAAAACATCGATGGTCGCAAACATCGATTGTTTTCCAGCTCTAGAATACAAGCAATTAAAAAAAAAAAAAAATCAAAACACAAAGCCGCTTCACGATTTTCTTTGAATTTTTATGTTTGTTTTCTGCTATTGACCTCTGTTTTATCTATCCTTTAATTTTCCTGCCCAGATTCCACTAGAAATATGCAAAGAAATGCAAAACAAAACATTTGCAGCGCAACAAAACACTTCCAAATCGGCTTTACGCTACAGTTGTAGCATCGCCACGCTTTCACTATGATCGCGCTGCCATTTTTTCATACAAATCCTTCTACACTGTTTTCAAGGTCAAGCGTTGCCTTGAGCGCAACTTTGCTAATAGCGGCTACTCTGATCGCACACTAAAAGGACGGATTTAGATTTTAAAAATCACTAGAATCTGTAAAGTGAAAGATGACTTTAGTCAGCTACATAATGTTTAACAATCTTCGTTTCTGTCAACAACAAAAAATTTCAGTCAAATTTCTTCCAATTTTTCTCTACGGCTACAAGACTCGGTTAACTAACCGCTCCTTGCGACATAACCTTCACAACAATTCGGCTGACAAGTTCCCTGTGTAATGAAGAAAACTCATATTTTTTGGTCAAATTCGACTTTATTCATCAACAAAGTTTGCTTCAAGAGTGATACAATCATTCAAGCGCTTCTTTTATATTTCTTGCACATCGATTTATCTTTATCCTTAAAATAGGCGTTTGTTTCTGTGATCACCTCCTCATTTGAGAAGAATTTCTTTTTAGCGAGCATTTTTTTATGTCTACGAACCGGTAAAAGTCTCTGAATGACAAATCTGGAGAAAAGCGTGACTGAAGAAGCAACTCGAAACGGAATTCTTTCAATCAATCGTTTTCATCGACGTCACACGTTGTGCAATGTCTTGGATATACAGCAAATATGCCCCCCACTTCGAAAATAACTTTCGAATGGTCAAATATTTGCGCAGAATTGCAAACACACTCATTTGTTATCTTTAAGGTGTCAGTTATCCAAAGCATGAAAAACAACAAGGCCGCCGCTATGGATAAATAACAGTTGAACTGCTTAAGGCATGCCCCCTAACATCAGCTAAAATTCTTCATCCTCTGCTCACCAAAATCTGGAGTGAAGAGCGTTTGCCAGAAGATTGGCTACATGACATGTTAGTCAAGTTGCCGAAAAAAGTTGACGTAAGTGAGTGCCGAAACTATAGAGGCAATACCTTGCTCTCAGTACCACCAAAAGTATTGACGAAAGTGCTTCTAAGCAGGGTAAGCGAAAAACTTGATTCGGCCATTCGAAAGCAGCATGCAGGATTCAGACGAAACCGATCATGCGTGGATCAAATAAACACCCTCAGAATAATTGTCGAACAATCATGCGGGTGGCGTGCAGCACTTCAACTTGTCTTCGTAGACTATAGCACTGCCTTCGACAGTGCCTCCCGAGAAAATATCTGGGTCTCACTGCAACGAAGAGGTATTGCCGCAAAGGCCATAAACTTAGTACGTGCGCAATATGAAGGCTTTAAATGCAGTGTGTTACACAATGGGTTGTTGTCACCGACATTCACCACTAATGCAGGCGTACGGCAGGGGTGTTTTCTATCACTATCACTTTCCTTATCGTTCTTGATGATATCCTAGATAAAGCTTTTAATAAGGCCAAAAGGGGTATCCAATGGAACTTTACCGAACTTCTAGAAGATTTCGACTACGTTTACGCCCTGACGACATTTGCCTCTTGTCGTCCAAACATTCAGATATGCAAAGCAAAATTGAAGACCTTGTCTTGGAATCACAAAAGGCCGGCCTAAAAATCAATGTATCTAAGACCAAAAGCATGAAGCTAAACACAAACAGGAATGACAACACGTTTAAAGCTGGCAGTGATGACATCGAAAATGTCGGTAGCTTCACGTATTTAGGCAGCATTATCTCCATGGATGGTGGAGCAAAAGAGGATATCAACTCAAGAATAGCAAAAGCAAAAGGCGCAATTGCTCAATTGAACCACACAGCAAAGTTTGTCGCCAGGCTCTTGAGTGAAATCCACAAGGCAGTAGGAGACGTGGTAGACCCAAAACCAACTGGA
Organism: Calliopum simillimum; assembly: GCA_951812925.1. Classification (NCBI taxonomy): domain Eukaryota; kingdom Metazoa; phylum Arthropoda; class Insecta; order Diptera; family Lauxaniidae; genus Calliopum; species Calliopum simillimum. Next base: position 89,790,304 of record OX638369.1, on the reverse strand, counting down.
AAATGTCGCTGGAAAAGGAAATCCAAGAATCGTGAAAGTCGTGGTAAGAGATCAAAGTCAGCGCAAGGGATCGCACCAAATGGATATGTTTCATATGGGCCCTATACTCCTCCTTGGAGTTAAAGGAGAATACATACATACATATCTCACACAACTTCACTTTTCGTCTTTCCAAAGCTTTTCTGAATATTTTTCCTTTTTCCAGACCAACTGCAAATTTTGGGCGACCAAGGTGTTCGGAATCATCGATTTTCTTGGTGCAGAATCTGGATAACAGCCAACATGCTAAGGTTTTGCTTAAAAGGTAATTTTTCCGCTTAAAAACCCAAAGATATAACTACTTACGGTTCCTTATAATTTAAATTACCAGCGATTTTGTGAGAGTTTTAAAATTAACGAGTATTTTTTGCTATCTTAAATTTTTTATTGCATCGCATTCATCATTCGCAATTCTTTTTCGGGAATTTTGGTTGATTTTCGTTACCGCTACAAATGCACATGCTGCAGTTGATGCTGCTGCTCCGTTCCAAAAAGTTTAAACAAATACGACTAGATAAAACTTTTCAGTTCGTGTTGTTTTTCTTCTTCTTCTTCTTTTTTTGTCCTGGCACAAAATTGATGTCAACAGAAAGTTCAATTGTACTCTTTTCCTTCAGTGTGGCGCATTCGACTATTTCCGGGAAAGTGTTGTTGTTGTTCAAAAAGTTGCACAATGTTTTTGTTGTATGCTGTTGACTTTTAATTTTGCTATTTTTCAAAGTCGTTGTTGTTGTTGTTGTTCTTGTTGTTGCTGCTGTTTTATTTGCTTATTGATTAAAAAGTTTCTTACGAAAATTTCGTACTTGTAAAAGTTTTATGGCACAATTTTAAATTCGATGTTTTTCTTTTCAGTTAATTTATTTGCTAACGAAAGGGGGGGGATGGTTTTGACAATATAATTGGAGTGCTACAAGGTTAAAGAAAATTTTCCTGCTTGTGCTTTTATAGCTGGTTAAAAATTAAATTCTGCATCTAAAGAGGGTTGTTTTATGGTTAATACTGTTTTGTGCACTTATCCTTTTTGCCATTTTCATATCCTTTTTGATTTTTTTAATTTTCATTAGTTTCATTTTATTCTTTTAGTAATTTTGCTAATTTCTACCACAAAGTGTAGTATATTTTGTCATTTTTGCTGTTTCATACATAATACATGATGCGTCTTGTGACCCCAACACTTTTGTGCTGTTGTTCCAACATCATTAAACAGTAACAGGCAGGCATTTGCAGCATAGGGACAATCTTATGCTGTCATCCTTTATTTATTTGCTTTCACTGCATAAGAGAAGAATTTATCCTTCTCTTCTCGTAACTTGGTTTTTTACCATTCGGTCACGTAGCTCACGTATTGCACATAAAATACAAAATTAACCCCCACGGTATGCGAGTAGAGTTGCCTTGGGTGGCAAAAGGTTGCTTACGAAGTACTCTCGATTTGAAGTGTTTTACGTGTACCTCCCCACCACCAGCAACGTTCTTACGTTTGTCTTTTTTTTTATTTTTCAATTGGATCGCATTCAAGCAATTGAGTTATGGCTGTAAATAAATAACATTGTCATTTTTTTGCAATACATCATGCTTTTCTATGTTTTTTGTCTTTTATAGGTTATATCTCAGAATCACTACACTTTTTTGGAGTCACATTTTGAGACAACTTTTTTCCCGTCCCATTTTCAGACTATTTTTGGCCATCACATTTTGAGACAACTTTTTTGCGTCACACTTTGTTTGAGACATTTTTCGCGTAGCATTTGAGCTCTTTTTTAGTGCCACATTTTGAGACACTTTTTTGCCGTTTCATTTTGAGAAACTTTTTTCCCGTACCATTTGAGCTCTTTTTTTGCCTCACATTTTAAGATACATTTTAGCCGTCACATTATGGGACACTTCTAGGCTGCACATTTTGAGACACTTTTTGGCGTCACATTTTGAGATAATTTTTTGCAGTTACATTTTGATACACTTTTGTTTAAGACTCATTTCGAGATACCTTTTTGGCGTCACATTTTAAGAAAATTTTTTGGCATCATATTCTGTTGAAAAACGTTTCTTTAGTCGAGAGTGAGAACTATCTTTGTTGTTTTGATTTCGGTAGGGGAAATGGAAGAGTCAGAACATTATTGGCGTATTTCTTGTATTTTTATACCCTACACCCAGGGAATATTCACCTTGTCATTTCATTTATAACGCGGGGAAGGTGGCGTGGCAGGTTTGGAAAATTATATATATTCTTGATCAGCTGTCTGCGTGTGCTTGGAAATACATTTTTTGGGAAAATTTAGCAACAGTATTCTGCCTTTGTCGTAAAAGTAAGCTCGGGAGATTGAAAATGGGCGAAATCAGTCAACGGATACGCCTACCGCCCATACAAAAAATATATTTAAAATGCATAAGAGCATTATTTGCTATAACAGAAGCAAAATACACATAAATACTAGGGATAGTAAGTATAAGCTCTGAGCAAAAACTAGGTGAATTCGGACTTTAGGGCGTGGCACCTCCCATATCAGCAAAAGTTTCAAAATGTTATACTGAAAGTGTATTTTGAGATAACCAAACCAAATTGCACTCAAATACGCAAATCAATGAATGCAAGCCCTGAGAAAAGACTAAGTGAACTCGCACCTCTCACATAAGCAAAAGTTTCAAAGTGATATACTGAAAGGTTTTTTTTTATATATAATCCAACCAAATTTCACTCAAACACTAAGATCATTAGTTGCAAACTCTGAGCAAAAAGGAGGTAAAGTAGGACTAGAAGGCGTGGCACCTCCCATGTAAGCGAAAGTTTCAAAATGCTATACGGAAAGATTTTTTTTATGAAAACCTAACCAAATTTAACTCTCAGAACAGAAAATCCAAGCTCTACGCTAAATCTAGGCAAATTCGGAGACGAGGACGTGGCACTTCCCATATAAGCAATTTAGGGAAGAATAAAACAATTTATTTTAATAAAAACTTGTATGTTAAAGAATGTTGCATAGTAGAGTAGAACGGGGCAATGTCGTGCACTCAACTTTGACATGCTCGTAAAGCCGTACATCTCAAGCGAATGCGACGAGTAAGCATCCGATCGAAAGATAATTTTGTTGGTTACATCCATGTGTAACAACATTTGTGTAGCGAGAAATTGTGTTTGTGTAAGTGAAGAAAAAAAAAAAATGTGCACGACATTACCCCCCTCAAAATTTGTGGGGTAATGTCGTGCATTGTTTTCCGAGCATAGTAAAGGTACCAAAATGTGTGGGAAATGATAGATAGTGGTTCTATTAGAGGAGATTTAGCATTATCATGTATTTATTCATTATTATACAAGTGTGAAGTACATAATATCGACGCATGATACGAAAAGTAAGATGATTCATTTCTTCTATGAAAAGCAGGATGTTTTATATTCTCGGAAGAAAAGTAGGGCGTTTCATAATTTTTAACAAAAAGTATGATGTTTCATATTTTTTTATGAAAAATAGGATGTTTTACATTCTTGGACGAAAAGTAGGACGTTTCAAACTTTTTTACGAAAAGTAGGAAGTTTCATAATTTGTTACGAAAATTAGGTTGTATTAAACTTTTAGACGAAGTATAGGATGTTTCATATTAAACGACAAAAAAAAAGGGTGAATCATATCATAAGCGCATATAAAAATTTGTTAACTTATTTTATGTATTTAAATGAACCCTAGCCTTCCCTGTGAGCTTCTTTTAGTTTTTGCATGAACCAAAACGCTTGTGCCATTAACAAATCTGCTTAAATATTTATTGTTTTGATGCTCGAACTGAACATACAGCAGCGGAGATGGCTAAAATAAAACGTGGATTAGCCTAAACAAAACTACAGCAAACTAACAATCATATAACAGATGAATATGATTAAATTCAGAATATTTTTAAAAATGATTATCCGTAAAGTAAAACCCTACTGTCATCTTTGAATACTTGAAAATCTCTTGCACTTGCGCTTGTGTTGCACTTTTAAAAAGTGGTTTGAAGTTGTGTTTATGCCAAACCGTCTAAAAGAGCCAAAAATTAGTGTTGAACATAAAAACGTGTATTCTATGAAGGGGCGTGGCACCGCCTGTCTTAAACATTATGATCATGTTATCGTTGCTAAGTGCTAACCCTATCTCCATACCAAATTTCATAAAAATCAATGCGGTGGTTTAGCCTTGAGAGGGTTTTATCTATTTAGGGACGTGGTACCGCCCACTTTAAAAAAAAAATATCCTTTGCACTGCTACTCTTCACAGCCTTTCCAGCAAAAAAAAAATCAATTGAATATATTGAAATTTAGGCATAGAAAGGGACTGAACCGATTTCGTTTACATCTTTATATATAGATATGTTATGTTTTCACATCGTTCTTTCGTTTAATATAAATATTTCATTAACATTAGGAAATTGATGCAACAAAATAAGAAACACCCTAGGTTTTGCCAAAAATGCGCTGCAAGAATCAACGTCAACCTAGTTTTCGTGCAAAGCATCGAAACGTCCTAGTTTTCGTCCAAAATGTTCAGGCATCCTATTTTTCGACATAAAAACTTTAACGTCCTACTTTTATACACAAAACTTCGAAGAAACCTAGTTTTCGTCATATATAATGAAACAACCTAGTTTTCGTCCAAATAAGTTTGAAACGTCCTACTTTTCGTCTAAGAATTTTTGAAAACCTACCTTTCATAGGAGAATTGAATCATCCTACTTTTCGTATCATGCGTCGATATGTTGTGTAGAGTAGAACGGGGCAATGTCGTGCACTCAACTTTGACATGCTCGTAAATCCGTACATCTCAAGCGAATGCAACGAGTAAGCATCCGATCGAAAGATAATTTCATTGGTTACATCCATGTGTAACAACATTTGTGTAGCGAGGAATTGTGTTTGTGTAAGTGAATGTGCACGACATTACCCAAATGGTCGTTTTAAAGGTCAACTTCGATAACTCGGTGAAGCCAAAAATTTTTTTCGAAAACCAAATGCTTCTTTTCTTTGGCAGGATATTTCGTTTCAGAAAACACTTACCTGGTATATTTTCCCGCAAGGAAAATTATTTTTCTGACCCGATGAAAAAACACTTTTATCGTCCCGAAAGCGTGCGTTTTGAAAAAAATGTTACTCTGTAGAGACGAACTGGTGAAAATTTCTAGTATTATATGCATAAGCTCAGTAGGTCAGCAGTTGGTAAATCATTCAATTCTTTGGGCTAAAACAGCCAGTGCACGGCATTACCCCCTGCACGACATTACCCCGTTCTACTCTATTTATCAAATAAGTGTTTAATAATATACTTGAAATGCAGTGTAGGGTGTTTAGTTTTGGCCAGGCCAAAGAAACCACCCTTACTAGGTTTAATTATTTTGGTCTGAAGCAAGTATTATTTACGCATATGAGTGTAGAACAACCACTTTCTCCAGAAATCACCCAATGAAGATTTCATTAGTATCACGACTACACAGCAAAACACAATTTAAAAACGTGTTGTACTAAAAATAATAACACTGGTTTACAAAAAAAAAATGTCATGGCGTTTTGACCAGACTATGTGTTTCCTAGGGAATTTGACGTCCTGAATCCGAATCCAGGGTCCGTTTTTTTCCAGAACGTCTGAGAAAAAAGATTTAAAGGTCATATGAAGGTCAAAATGGGGTTCATGTGTCGTTTAGGGATAAATTCGCTAAAACTCTGAAACTAATTTTTAATCATTGAGCTCTTAGGTCTTAAAAAGAGTACGTGAGCAAAAAAGTATCTCGGACCTAGTTTCGGAGATATAGCCATCGGAAGATCAGAATATATATCTTCTATGAAAACCGCTATAAGTTGGGAACCGCTGAATGGATTTAGAAAATATTGGTGTCATATGAAAGGTATTTTGTTGTTATTGCTATTGTTGTTATTGCTCTTGCTGTTGTTATTGCTGGTGTTGTTGATTTATTTGTTGTTGTAATTGAAAAATTTCACAAAATATCAAAAAAGCTCATATCTCGAAAACTATGAATTCAATTGAAAATATGATTAAAACATTTATATAGGCTGTTAAAATGCCTTTCATATGATACCAATATTTTACAAATCCATCCAGGGGTTCCCAACTTATAGCGGTTTTCACAGAAGATACATCCGGATCTTCCGATGGCTATATCTCTGAAACTAGGTTCGAAATACCCTTTTTGATCACATATTCTTTTTAAGGACTAAGAATTCAATGATAAAAAATTAGTTCCAGAATTTTAGCGAATTTATCAATTAACGACACATGACCTTGAAATATTTTTTCTCAGACGTTCTGGAAAAAAACCGACCCGAGATTCGGATTCAGGACGTCAAAGTCCCTAGGAAACACATAGTCTGATCAAAACGCCATGACATTTTTTTTTTGTAAACCTGTGTAATCCGAGTTACGGGAAAGAAAAAGAACATGTATTTTCTTGAAGCAAAAGATGAAGAATGATCTATGTGTTTCAAATTTTCCGACTGTTCAGAACCATTTCACGTTGTTTTTTTTTTTCACTAATGTAGCATTGTGTGCATCAATATTAGGTATAGAGCAGACCTTCTCAACATATTAACATCATCTTCGTCTTGTTTAACAACTGACGAAACTAGTAATATCTCGGTGAGTTCCACGATAAAAAGTCCAAAATCTCTCTGAGTTTCAATAAAAAACGTTTTTTTTTGCCATTTTCGTAGTTTTGAACGGTTTTGAAGAATATTTTGTTTTTATACCCTAAATCCAGGGTATATTCACTCTGTCCTTCCGTTTGTAACGCAGAGAAGGAGGCGTGGCAGATATGGAAAAATATATATATTCTTGATCAGCGTCACCTCCTGAGTCAATATAGCCATGTCCGTCTGTCTGGCTGGCTGGCTGGGTGGCTGGCTGGGTGGCTGGGTGTGGAAATACATTTTTTGGGAAAACTAAGCAAGGTAATTCAATGCAATTTGCTACACAGCCTCCGTCGACAAAGTTAGCTCGGAGGAAAATGAGCGAAATCGGTCAACGGACACGCCTACCACCCATACAAAAAATATCTTCAAAATGCAAATTTTGGAGTATATTTCACAACAATGCAACCAAAATACACATAAATACTGCGAATTGTCAGCTCTGAGAAAAAGCTGGTCGAATTTGGACAAGAGGGCGTGGCACCTCTCATATAAGCAAAAGCTTCAAAACGCTGTACTGAAAGCGTTTTTTGAGATAATCAAACTAGATTTGACTCGGACACTAAAAACTATAAATGCAAGCTTTAAGCAAAAACTGGATAAAATCGGACAAGAAGGCTTGGCTCCTCCCATATAAGCAAAAGCTTCAAAACGCTATTCTGAAAATATTTTTTCAGATAATCCAACCAAATTCCACTTAAATACTAAGAACTATAAATGCAAACACTGAGAAAATACTGGGTGAATTTGGAGGGCGTGGCATATTAGCAAAATTTTCAAAAAACTGCTGTGTAGGGTATATAATGTTTGGCCAGGCCAAAGGTAACACCCTTACTAGTTTTTTATTTGTATTCTCGTAAACATAACAAGTTTTTCAATAATTATTCAACATAGTTGCCTTCGAGGGCGATACAACGAGTATAGCGATTTTCCAATTTTTCGATACTACTTTTATAGTACGATTTCGCTTTCTCGTCAAAATAGGCCTCAGCTGACTATCTTTTGGATTCTGGTGTGTAATAGTGAATCTATATTTCATTCAATTGTCACATATCGACGATAGAATTCGATTTTATTGCGGTTTTACAGCGCCAAACACTCTTCTGAAGCATCAATTCGTTGTTGTTTTTGGTTGACTGTGAGCTCACGCGGCACCCACTTTACACAGAGCTTTCGCTTACCCAAATGTTCGTGTAAAATGGTAAAAACACTGCCATCTGATATCTTTACATCGTCAGCTAGCTTTTGTTTGCCTTCAATTTGCGATCGTTCATAACCAATTTGTGGATTTTTTTATGTATGTATGCATCATTTGTGCTGGTGTGACCACGTTAAAATTCAACAATCCACTTCTCTACCATTTGTCTCGATGAATCAGAGTTCGGATAATGTTTATCAAGCCATTGTTTGGTTTCCAATGTATTTTTTTTTTCATCAAAAAAGCAATGCTTTATCAAAACTCGAAATTCACTTTTTTCCATTTTTTTTTTTTTTTTTTTGATTAACAAAAGTTGCTTCATACAAAATGCTATAACTCACGAATCAATAGTCAGGTTGGTGTCAAATTTATACACGTATCGTTTGAAAGTTAGTACTAAATAAAAATTATATCGAAAAAATTCTAGTAATGCTATCTATGTGTCATTCTACGGACTTAATAAATGACCAGTTATATGAATATTTGATATTAAATATTTTTTGGAACAGAATTATTTGCCACAAACAAGCATGGATCAGATGACATTGTTGGTTTGAGTTTACTGTTCAATGTGTTTATGCAAAACGCCAACAAAATTACAAAAAGAAGGGAAACACAAAAATTAATTGTAAGGCTGGTCTGCGATACGCGTTTTGGGATCCACCGTAGGTCAACCTATATTTAGCCTTACTTAAATAGTATAATATCACTGAGTCATAACAGCAACACGATGAATAACAAAATCATTAGATCTTTTGCATTGATTCTCAAAAAAACTATGTATGTATGTATTCTCCTTTAACCAGTAGGAGGAGCATAGGGCCAATATGAAATTTCACCATTTGTCACGATCCCTTGCGATGACTTTAATCTTTTGCCACGTGACCAATCCATCTCCATTTTCGCAGTTTGACCTCGATTGCTATAGCCCTCTGATTGCATTTTTGATGTAGCTCAGCATTTGATATAGTGCGAGGCCAAAAGAACTATACTTAAGTTTAAACTGTTCTGAATATCTATTGGCCATTGGGTCCCGAAAAGTGTATCGCAAACCAGCATCGCAATAATTTTTTTTTTTATTTCTTTTACGAATTTTCCCTTTGTTTTTGTTATTTTTTTGGTGTTTTACATAAACGCATTGAACAGTTAACTCAAACTAACAATGTCATATGATCCATGCTTGTTGGTAGCATATTTAAAAATTTTTTGTTAAGAATTTGCTGCTTCACAAAAGATATACTTTAAGATTTTGTTTTTGTCTTCGTCAGCTGAGAACGAATGTTGAATGATAGGGATGCACCAAGCCAACACACTTCTTTTAAATTCATTTTCTACTAGGTATATAGGGCAAAAACTTCGCTGTATAAGCAATGAAATTTAGCCATAAGTCTTGAAAAGTAACTACTTACTAAGTGCTATTGATAGACTTAAGGAATAAATCTCAAAAGCCACTAAAGACAAAGGCTAACGTACGAAAAATTGAATTACAAGAATAAGAGACAATATTTACGTGAGACACTGAAACAAAGATAAGAAACATAGAATTGGCCATTTGATGTTAGTAACAAATTAAATATTAAAAGGATTCAAAAAGACGCAAAGCAAAAAAAGGACTCTGTCTTCAATGTGTGTTTCATGTGACGTTAAATCAAAAACAGATACATAAATAAAGGTCAGATATGGTTGCGTTATATGAGGAATATAACCGGCTACGTACTTTAACATTTTTTTACCATCCATGCACGCACACACATCACAAAAAGGTGACACATTTTAGATGTATGTGTTATAGTTTTCGTGTTTGCAACCAAGTCTTTCAAGTTCATACTACAAATAATTCAATTGTAACAAAAACACCAAGGAATTTCAGACTGTCACCTTCAGCAGGATATTTTATTTGGTTGTATGTAAGTTTTCGGATGTTTTTTCTTTCTAGTATGTACGAATACTCTACATTATATGTATGTATGTATATCGCCAGGGGGTTGTCTCAACAAATGTTATGCGTCAAATACCAGCAAATTTTTGCTACTCATAACTTTGAACTTTGGTTGCTCTGTCATATTGTGTTCCTTTTACAAAAGCATTTTCTTGTACTCATATGTGTATCCTTAATTGTTCACACACATGTATATAACATTTCCTTATTAAAGTTTTATTTGTACACTTACCTATGAAAAACCACACGTGTGCTCTTCCGTACAGTTGTTGTTTGTACATTTCGCAGAGCACCCGCCGCGCTGCGACTACATAAAAGAGCCCCACTATAATGCGCGCATCTTGACGTCTTAGATTACGCACAGCATCAGTTGGATCGGATAGAAATGATTGTCTGGTGACGATTTCGACACCTGCTTCCATGCAGCGATTTTCAAGATCTTCAACGGTCTGTAATGAAAAAGGATTTAAAGAGAATTTTAATTTCGTCAATTTTCTTTCATTCTAAATTTAATAATGCACCAAAAATGTACTTTTACTAAAAATCTATAACAATTTTCTTTATCAACTCAGTCAGATATTGTCATAAAATTCAATATATGCAAAGCAATAAAGCCACATTACAATCAATCTCAACTTTAACTGCAAATCTTAACGCTTTTAGGAAATCATCAAACTACTTTTACCTTTCCACCTTCACTGTTATATTGCTTAGAAAATTTTTTAGTTTCCTTAAGGATTTACGACATTTTTCTACATGTTTACAAGTTACCATACACAAAGGGTTGTGCGTAGTAGTCAACCCCTCCCCTATTCAGTTTTATCGTTAACCCGTCATCAGTAGTGTGGATTGTATTTGCTCTCTACCTACTCATACTCAAACTGCGAAAAATGTGTCATAAAGCTCTAACTTTATTACCACATAGAGAGAGTTCAGTATCCTTATCAGTTAAGATACGACTTTGGTTTAACGTACGCTATGGCATTTACGAAAAAACAAAATTGCATATCGAAAATTATGTAAATTCAAACTTGCCCACTTGGCATTAGACAAAATGTGTTTGATGAATTTAATTCAAAACTAGTAAGGGTGGTATCTTTGGCCTGGCCAAAAACTAAATACCATACACTGCATTTCAAGTATATTATTAGGAGAGTATAAGAACAAATTGCTTATATGGGAAATGCCACGCCCTCACCTCCGAGCTTACCTTGATTTTGCGTAGAGCTTGCATTTACTGTTCTGAGTGTTTGAGTAAAATCCGGTTAGGTTTTCTTTAAAAAATCTTTCAGTATAGCATTTTGAAACTTTCGCTTGCATGGAAGGTCCCACGCCCTCTAATCCTACTTCGCCTACTTTAAGCTCAGAGTTTACAATTAATGTTCTTCATGTTTGAGTGAAATTTGGTTGGATTATCTCAAAAAACACTTTCATTATATAATTTTGAAACATTTGCTTATATGGGAGGTGCCACGTTCTCTTGTCCGAGTTTACATAGATCTTGCATACAGCATGCATTTATAGATCCGAGTGTTTGAGTGTAATTTGGTTGAGCTATCTCAAAAAACGCTTTCCGTATAACATTTTGAAACTTTTGTTTATATGTGAGGTGCCACGCGCTCTAGTCCAAATTCGCCTAGTTTTTGCTCAGAGCTTATATTTACTTTTCTTAATATTTATGTTATTGCGAATAATGCTGTTACTATTGCATTTTGAATGTATTTTTTGTATGGGCGGTAGGCGTGTCCGTTGACCGCTTTCACTCATTTTCAATCCCCCGAGCTAACTTTTACGACGGAGGTTGTGCACCAAATTTCATTAAATTATGTTAATCAGTTTTCCAAAAAAATGTATTTCCACACACACCCAGCCAGCCAGCCAGCCAGACAGACGGACATGGCTATATCGACTCAGGAGGTGACGCTGATCAAGAATATATATACTTTTCTATGTCTGCCACGCCGCCTTCTCTGTGTTACAAACGGAAGGACAAAGTGAATATACCCTGGGTGTAGGGTTAATTAAGCTAAAGAAAACAACTAAATAAAAATCTAAAAATCAAAAAAAAAAAAAAGAAAAAAATCCACAAAAGGTGAAATGTGTCCAGCCGTTACATTCTACATCCTTATATCACAAATTCATACGGTTTTATGCTCTCAAACTACATAAAATTGAAAGTATTAATGTGTAAAACACTACAAATGTCGTTACTGAATAAGGTGTAAGTCTTCATAAAAATACAGAAAATTATTGTTTTCGATAATATCTATTTGAACTCTTTTCCAAAAAAAACTGGGTTAAAATATTACACAAAATATTCTAAAAAAAATTTCATTGGGGGCCAACGAAGGCGAGAAATTCATAAAACTTAAGAATAACACCTTTAAAAATTCATTTAACATGAAATATGTGGGATCTTTATTGATATAGAATATGGCCTTCGCGGTGAATTTTCGACTTTTTAGTGTTCGGAAACTATAAGTGAAATTTTATAGCAAATATTTCTGTCGTGTATATTGAACCATTATTCCCCGTTTGAGGTGTAATTTTTGTAGAGTGATGTAGACAGAGGTGGGCCATGTTTTTATTTTCGGTTGTAAAATGGTGAATAATTAAAATTTTTAAATTTTTTTTTAATCGCAAGAGTATCCCAAGACGCAACTTTTCATCATAGCAGATTTCTTAAATTCAGTTGTAAAGAATTTTCCTTCTTTATGTAAAAGAAAAGTGTATTTTCCGAGTTTTCCGAAATTGTAGGGAGAAGTGGGCCACCAAAATTTTTATCTCAAAAATGCTGCCATCTGTTTTAAATTCTTCTTCTAGAGGTTTTTAGAGGCGCTGATCACAAATCTGTTGACAAATTCCCAAAATTCAAAATACTTGACGCAAAATAAGGATCAAAAATTAAAAAAAACATGGACTTTAATAATGTTTATTTAATTTTGGAAAAAGGAGTGATGAAGTAGAAATTGCAAAGTTGGTGTGAAAAAAACATTTCGCAGTGATAAAGCACAGATTCTACTCGCAATTGACGCACGTGAAGTCGGTGCGGTTGGTCATATCGACGCACTGTAAATGGAAGGGTCGGTCGCAGATGTCGCACTCCATGGAATTTTTTTTTGTGAGCTTTGTCGGCATCAATTTAGTGCAATTCATACAAAAATCAATGTCTTCATCTGAAGAAACAGAGGACTAATGGCTAAAATGATAAAAATGAGTAAATAAGACATTTGCATAATTAATAAAAACATTTTACTGTGCAAAGAACGGCATTACTCAAGTGGCCCATGTCTGTCCACAAATAGTGGCCCACTACTACCTACAAGCCTCTTTTTTTGCATATGCATTCCACAAAAACACAACGTGAATAATGGGCAAAAATCACTTTGCATTCCAAAGATAACATGTTTAACTAACATATTGCATATTTACCTGATTATTAATCGTAAAAATTCGATCACAAATCGTATGAAGTGGTACGAGGATAAAAACTTTCTCGCCAAAATCTACAGCACGTTTCTCTGGACTGTGCGAAAGCAGGTTTATAACCCCCAAATGCATGACATAGATGTCACTTATCTTAAAATTACTTGGGTGGCCCACGTCTATCTACATCACCCTACCTGTTTCGAGGAATGGTCAAAATTGACAAATTTGTGGGAGATGTAGAGGGTTAAAGTTTTCTACAAAAATATTTCCCTTAACATCCTCCAAAAGTCTTCAGAAGATTTGATATACCTCTGATGTAATAATCGCAAATTTAGTGTGTTGACTCAACACATTTATATAAAACTTCAGAGACCGATTTAAAAAAAATTTCGAACTGATTCAGAAAATCGGGAAGACACGTATAAATTATTTTTACCAATATTTTCAGATTATATTGGTTTTTTCATTTGTGCGAAATCGTGTCGAACGGTGTAGTTAATACAAAAACACCGGAACACTACTGATGTTCACTTGAGAAAACCAACTTTAACTTCAACAAAAAGTTTTCTATTCCCATGGAAACTATAAGTACCATGAATATAACCATTCTAGTGAGAACTTTGAAGAATATATTCATATACGAGACAACATCAGTTTTCAGATGTCTTTCAAAGCTTAAGCTGAAGTGCACTTTTTTTTAGTTTGCTCGAAATCGGTTTTCTTAAACTGTGAGCCTTTTCAAAAAAATTTTGAGATTTTCATGTTTTTTATTTTATAAAAAGACGGGCTAAAAAGAATGCTAAAGCTTCATTTTCTGTGGGTTTTTTTCTATAATATGCAAAATTTGATCAAGTTTAAAATTCCATAAGGCTTATCTTCTTATCATGCATATCAAGAGAGCAATTTGAAAAATTCTGAAGAAGTCAAAGTTTTCAAAAATGCAGTTTTTTGACATATTTTCATTATGTTTCATATGCCTTCGAACTATGTACGAGTATATGGAAAATTAGGAAAAATATTTTTTTTCTACAATATTTTTTTTTTTGTGAAAAATTTCGAGTTTTCAGTTAAAACTTTGTCTTAATTCAATCCACCAGCAATCCAGTTTAAGTTTCAAGACTCTCATGGAACCATGAAAAACGTGATAATCCATCTCGCTGTTCTTTTTTTGACTGTTTTCTACTATTCGTATTTGTACTGGTAATGAAAACCGTTTCAACAATTGTAATTTCCAATATTTTTCTACTGGGTATTTGCATATATTTAAATAATTTAGCTAAAAGATACACAGAAGACGCATATGTAAGCATTTTTATTTCAATTTCACGCCCGAAGACTTTTGACAACATGAAGACACATAAATGTAGATACATAGAGACATACATTTATATATAAAATCAAAGAAAAATAGCAAAAACTTGCACACAATAAGACAACAAAACTACATTTATATGAAATTTTATTTTTGCATTTGTACTTGTGTGTATTAGGGTGATCCTTGCATAAAAAAAGCAGAAATATATAAAGAATTTGTTGCAATATGGCGTCAACAAATATTTTCTTTGTTCTAAGAAATTAAGTTCAAGACAAATTCAGGACAGACTTGCTGTTTTCATGAATTTAGAACTAAATGCCTCAAATGCTCTAGCAATAAAGGATTCTAATGATAAGAAAGCCTGTAGTCGAAGGCACAATATTTAAGGTCAATGCAATTATAAAATAAGTTCTCAAAATATGTCAGAAAGTATCAAAGGATTATCTAATTTCCAACCATTTTAGAAACAGAACTAAATACTAAATGTTTAAAGCTTAATATATTGGAGTAAGACACTATGAGGGCCAAAAGGTTTTCATTTCCAGAAACCTGATTCTTTAAGTCTAATATCAGTTTTTGCGACCATGATTCTGGCAAAAATATCAAGTGTTTCAAGTGGAAGAAGCGTTTTCAGTGCAGTTCTAGAAGACATAGTAATACTTAGACAAGCAACTCTTGAACTCTAGACAGCATGTCCAAATCAGTGGCGGATCCAGCACTGTCAAGAGGGGGGGCCGATAGAATACATTTCTAGATAATAACGGAATGATTTTAAAATCTTTACATATAATTTAAAAAAAAAAATGTATTCACTTGGTTTGAAAGGGGAGGCCTATTGTCCCCATCGCCCCCCCCCGGATCCGCCAATGGTCCAAATATCTAGTAAAAAGTTCCACCATAACAAAATTCCATAGGTAAGTATCGGTCTGATTATAGCCTTATACATCCAAAAAATAGTTTTCGGTTTAAGACCCCACTCCCATTACCAAAGAAGCATTTAAGAGAGAAAATATGCTCTAAAATCAAGTCCAATTCGTTCTTAAATGAAATATTTAGAGTTGAGCTCAACAAAGCACTTAAACATCCAAAAATTTGCTAAACTTGTTCGCAATTTGAGCTCATTTTTGGGGATAATGTAAATTTTGATAACTAAGGCCAATTTTGCTCAATATGTTCTATTTTGTATTTGTTTATCTAAAAAAAAATGAGAATTCCCGTTTGTGCTCGATGTCAAGGTTCTTTATCAAAAAATACAATATGTATTTGTGATTCTCAATATGCTTATGTCAAATATTGCTTAATTAATTTTTGCTCTACAGAAAAATTTGGTATTTGTTGTTTACGTGGCAACGTAAACTATAAAATAGGCCCGTGTGCACATAAGATATTTTTTAAAAACCATTCTTTTTGCTACGGCAACACTACCCATTCGCCCTTATACAAGTACTCGCTACTCACGCAAAATTGCGACATTTTATATGTCAATTTTGACTGCCATGAGTGTTGCCGTCTCACTCACTCGAGCGTGATGTATACCGCTGACAATTAAAAAGAACAAAAAGGGTACAACGATACTCATGGTTTGGTTCACTCGTTGAATGACTTTATCTAAAACAACAGCAGCTTTTCTCGCGAATATATAAAAAAATCTAAAGTCTTTTGTAAAAAACCTTACATATCTTAAGAGCCTAAATTGTACTTAAATCTAAAAATAAATAACTTAAAAATACCGCTTAAACTTAATAAACTTAAAACTAGGAAAAAATACAGCCAAAACTTAATAATCTTAAAACTAGAAAAGTGAGAAGAGTGAAGTGATCAAAGTCGCGTAGAGTTAAACCTGAAAAAGGTTTTTTCTTCCTCATTGGAGAACTTGAACACCTCAAGTCAGCCGGCAGTAAAAGGCACCGAAGCTACCGAAGCCGTGGTTTTGAGGAGCACCCCAGTGCTGTAAAAAAAAAGGTAACCTTTGTGGGTTTCAATCATATTTAATTATATAAATTTGGTCCCCGACCAAACATTTGTGGTAAAGTTAATACTACCCAAGAAGAAAAACTTCAAGCGCTCCTGAACCAAGCACTTCAAAACCATATTTCACCATAGAAATTTAGAACCACTTACATAATGATTTTTTGTAAGGCTGCAGTAAGAAGAACATGGGTTCAAACCCAGCGCGGGTGATTTTTTTTTTTTCCTTTTTTGATTTTTTGATACCCTACACCCAGAGTATATTAAATTTGTCCTTCCTTTTGTAACGCAGAGAAGGAGGCGTGACAGATATTGAAAAGTTTTCCACCAAACACTAAAGGCTGTAGATGTAAGCTCTAAGCAAAAACTGGGTGAACTCGGAAAAGAGGGCGTGACAACTTCCATATAAGCAAATTTTTTCGAAATACTGCAGTGTAGGATTTTTAATGTTTGGCTAGTTCATAGGTAACACCCTTACTAGTTTTTATTAACTTTCGTTTAATTGAATTGAAAATGATAACACAAATGATACTATGTAAGGCTGTAGGAAGGTGGACCACATGCCCAAAGCCTAGCGGCCTATAAGTCTAGCATCATTTCTTCTCAAAACAATGGAGAACATTTTAGATCAGTTTATCAGATTAGTGTTCCTCGTGGCTTCACCTCTACATCCTGAACAATATGCTTACCAATCAGGTAAATCGACTGGAACCGCCATACATAGCCTTACGACCTAAATCGAGAAGGCTTGGGGGACAAGAAAGTAGCCCTCAGTTCATCTATTGACATACAGAGAGCTTTTGACAACACGTCATTTAAGTCAATTGAGGAAGCATTGATTAGAAAGGGAATACCCGAAATGATCATTGATTGGGTCCTCAATATGCTTAAAAACAGGACAATCATCTATGAAGTGGGTACAGAAAGACTAACTGTGAGGACAACTAAAGGACTAACTAAACTAAAAAAACTTAATTCGGGAATGAGAAGATCGACCACTGGAGAGCCCAGGAAGGCTGATTGAAACAATGACAGGTCAATGTTAACTCAATTATCACCTAAAAAAGATGGGTTTGGTAGACGATGATTCCTGTGGACTCTGCTTTGAGCACTTGAAAACAGTAGAACATGTGCTATGCACTTGCCATGCTGCGTTTAGATGCAGAATTAAGTACCCAGGTGCCGAGATTTTAGATCCAAATGATATAGGTAAAATTAATACCATGGCAGTAACAAGATTTATAGATAGTCTGGAACTGTTGTGATAGGAAAAGAGGTTGTACAACAGATCTTTCAGGTCGCAGTACAATCCAGAGCCTTTTAGAAAATAATAATTTATGGCTGTAGAAAGCATTCGAATGTCAAATTCTGTTTGGACAACATTTGCATAATATACAAATTTAATACCTCTTCATCGAATCGGGCGATGGTGTATCAGTCTAGCGAGCTTGTAAATGTAAGTAAAGATAATCTTTTTCTATCTATCGTACGGACGGCCGTGGATTCAAATCCTGGTGCGGCCAGTTTTTTTCTTTTTATTTTTAATTTAATTTAATAGCGATTCAAAAGGCCTTTTTACGTAATGCTGCGGTATGCTTAAGCATGCATACATCCTAGGACATACGTAGCGAAAGCGCTAATTGGTGAAAAAGATGCACTTCAGAGGGATTTTTGAAGCACTTCATTTCCCCTTGGGTACTGACATTCCATAATGAGAAGAAACGATGTGCTGAGATGTTGTTATAGACATTTTGATACATTGATTTTGGACAATGAAATGACATAACTTGCATGTGGCATATTCATATTTTGGTAAACAAGAAAAAAGGGCTTATAATTAAAAGTAAATTGGGGTATATATTTTTCTGATAAACAACGAAAGTGCTTAAATTTACGCACAAACGCGCATATTTACTTTCGCATCCAATATTATTTGGCTTGGGGATGTTTTCAGCTCAAAGTTCTCTCTGGGAACAAAGATGATGGTGATCCCGTTCTCACTTAAAAGACGTAACTTATGCATATGCTACTAGTATTGGCCCTATGCTCCTCCTAGGAGTTAAAGGAGAATACATACATACATGCATATGCTACTCATTAGATGGTATCACAAAACAAAGTTCGTCGTAAACCCCCCATTTTGAAAGTTTATCGGTATTGATTTTTAAGGAAAAAAAAATTTTTCTTTTCGACCTCTAAATAAGCTCCGCCATTTGACGTCCGATCATCAAGTATAGTATATCGTTGTGAATCTCTTGATATTTAATTCAGAGAAGTAATTTATCTCAAATGTTTTTTTGACTAGTTGTGCTCATTATCTCAGTTTCTACTACCCTAAGGTGCCAAGGGCACTTCATAGAATTGAAACCCATAAAAAATCATAAAATTCACTTGTACAAAGTTTACTCAAATTGTTGAAATTGAAGAAGTTATAGCGAATCTAAAGGGTGTTTTTTTTAGAGGTATAGAACTTCGAATTGAAATAAAACACAAGAAAATCGTTTTAATGTCCATCAATTTGACTTTATTGAAAGGATAATTTTATGCCATTAATTTTTAAATATGATTTCGGGCATGTGACCGCCGCGGCTGGCTCGAAGAAAGCCAATTCTACAGGTCCAATTTTCAACCACTTTTTCGAGCATATGGGGCCGTATGTCGGCAATAACGCCACGAATGTTGGCTTCCAAGTCCCCTAACGTTTCTGGTTTGTTGGCGTAGACAAGCGACTTCACATATCCCCAAAGAAAATAATCCAATGGTGTCAAATCACACGATCTTGGTGGCCAATTGACAGTTCAATTCCGCGAAATTATGCGCTCATCGAATGTTTCCTTCAATAAATCGATTGTGACGTGCGCTGTGTGGCATGTAGCGCCGTCTTGTTGGAACCACAACTCATCCACATTCATGCCATCCAATTCGGGAACAAAATAGTCGGTTATCATGGCTCTATACCGGTCTCCATTAACGGTAACTGACTCTCCAGCATTATTTCGGAAGAAGTATGGCCCAATGACTCCACCAGCCCATAGAGCACACCAAACAGTCACTTTTTGTGGATGTAATGGCGTCTCAAGGGTCTCATGTGGATTCTCTTTACTCCAAATGCGGCAATTTTGCTTGTTGACGTAGCCATTCAACCAAAAATGAGCCTCATCACTGAACAAAATTTTGCGATGAAAATCAGCATCGAGATCAATCTCATTTTCGGCCCATACACCAAAATCACGACGCATTGCATGGTCTCGCGGCTTTAATTCTTGCACAAGCTGGATCTTGTAAGGTCGCAAGCCAAGATCCTTGCGCAAAATCTTCCATAAAGTTGATGGACAAAGCTCCAATTGCTGTGCACGGTGGCGAATCGATTCATTCGGGTCCTCTTCAACATTTTGCTCTACAGCGGCAATTGTTTCTTCGGTGCGCACTGTTCGACGTCTCTGCGGATGCGTATTATCACATAGAGTAAACGTAGTGCGAAAACGATCCATGGTTAACCGAATTAATTGCTCTGATGGACGATTATGTCGACCAAAAAATGGACGGAGCTTGCGGTAAACTTCGCGAACTGAACCATTATTTTCGAAATAAATTTGCACGATTTGCAAGCGTTGTTCTTTTGTCAACCTGTTCATGATGAAATGGCAAACCAAACTGAACATAAATGACATTAGAGTTGCCAGATTTGACCACAAAATGCCAGTTTTATCTCTATTTGAAAAACAAACCTCTAAAAAAACACCCTTTACATAAAACCTCTGTACAAAATATGAAAAAACCAGGATGTTTCAAAAACGAAAAAACGCCACCTAAGAATGGCGGAGCTATACGAAAAAATCATTTTGGAGCTTATTTAGAGGTTAAAAAAAAAAAAAAAATTTTGTTACCTTAAAAATCAAAACCGATAAGTTTTCAAAATGGGGGATTACAACGAACTTTTTTTTTTTTTTGTATGGGGATCGATACTGTCTAGTGTTTATACCCGTGACATATCCTCGTGCGATTATGCAACAGCTTGATGGGATTATCCTCATACATATTTGTTGTTCTGTTTATTACCCTCCTCATTATTTCACTTCTTATTATATTTCTTCTCAGTATTATTTTTACCACGGAGAAGAAGACACCACTTTTTATCACTATGCCACTTCTCTATAAAAGTATACCTGTTGTTATAGATCCTGAAGTATTAGTTTTTCTAGAGCATTTTATGACTGCTTAGCGACAGTTCAAGGAAATATTTATTGTTATCTTAATTATTTTTCAAAACACATAAACAGTATTTCTGCATTCAGTCCACGCTGCTCTTTATTTTGCTTAGTTTTTCAATGAAGTATTTTAAGTACGTAAGTTCTGGTTTTTCTGAAAGTAACTTTCTGTCAACGAATTTGTGTGAGATGACTCGTTTTGGTCATTTGACGCATGTGTTATTTATTCTTTGAATTTCTGCGATATATGTAGTTTCGCATTTATGTATCAACATTTTGGTTGAACTCAAGTGGGTTCTTTTAAGAAAAATTTCAGTTCATATCAAAAATAAAGAATAACAAAATTTAATATAAAATCATTTGAGCAAATCATAAATTTGAAGTTCCACTCAGAAGTCGTATTTTCCAAAAATAAGTTTTTAAAGCTACGCAACCTAAGTGTACTTGAGAAATATACTTACAAAGAAGGGCAGCTACCATCCCACACATTTACTAAATGATATAAAAATGTTTTTATGGTACTTGGGTTTTAACGACTTTCCCAACCCTTAAACATGAATGAGCGCTAAAACCTTGCTGACTCACTACAAATGAATTTATGACAGCTGTATGGGTGCATTGGAAAATAAAAGGATTATCAAGTAAAAGTCTCTTCTCCTATGCAGTACACAATCACGAATATAATATTTCTCAAGTGTCTAATTAGCAGGAATCCTTTGCTTAATTTTATTTTCCAACACTCACATTAAGGTAACATTTCTGCACACATAAATACATACTTATCAAAGACGACAGAACAGAGATACAAACATATTAGAGAGTGTCAACTTATTTAAGTTTCTCGGTTGCTTTTAGTTTTTCTGCTGAAGTGCAATAGCACAATTTTATCTTCAAGTATGATCCCCTTTTAATTGAAATAAACCCCCTCGACATGGTAACTGTTACATCCACCTAACTCTTCATTACGTACTTATACATTTTATTTTAATTTCTGCTCTAAATGGGGCGTGAATTGCTTATGTACCGTAGAATGAGATACTTAGTATTTGCTAAATATCAAAGGATATTTTCTCTCTATATAATGCCTCGGAGCCGAAAATATTGACAATTCTTTCCGACCCACACTGGTTCAAAATCCCTTAAAGCTGGTCAAAAGTCAAAATCATTAAAGTTTCGAGACGAAATTTTTTACCTGGGGGTTTTTGAGGTCGCTGATTACGAATTTGATGTTAGACTTTTAAAAAAGAAAATAGCGGATTTAAAATGGCGGACGATTTGCATAAATATTCAACCAAATCCAACAAAAAAATTTACTCGTGGGTTTTTGGGGTCACTGATTACGAATCTGATCTAAGATTTTTAAAAAACAAAATGGCGGTTTCGATATGGCAAAAAACAAGACTTGCACAATTTTTATATTTCAAAACTTTAACTTTGATAGAGATGTGTGCAACGCTAAAATGATCTACATAAGAATGGGTTTTAGATACCTTTATCATGGAGTATAAGCTGTACAATAATATAAAAATTTTATCATTTCGGGAAAACATCACATATTGACACTTGGCAAGCAATATGAGTTAAATTTTCCTCTGGTTGCTTCAGAAAAAACCGCGTCACACAAAAAGGGCAAAAAAAGGCACCTCAATTTTTTTATATGCGTTAGAGAAGGTCTCAATCTTTTTAAATTCGAAAAATCTTGGTGGTATGACGTGGTATAAATTCGTTCTGGGCTTTTTTCATAACCATTGCAAACTGATTTTGTGAAATAATTTGATTTTAAGTTAATCACAATTACCGCAAAAGTATAAATTATTGCAAGTTTTGAATACAGAGGTTCGATAGTATTTTCTTTTACGAAGAGATTCCACATTCTAACATTAAAATTGGTTCAGTTTTACAGTAACCACACAATTTTTACAGTGAACATTAAATTTTTACTTTTAATTCATAGAATTTTTCGTCTGAGAAGCGTACTTTTGGAGAGATCCCAAGAGAATTATAGGAATACCTAGATCTTTCTTATAAATTTTTTGAGGTCTATGAATATCTGTTAGACAATACTGTCCATAAAAAATTAATTTAAAAATACTTATATTTTCGACTTTTGGCCTGCTTTTTAGGATTTTGAACCAGTGTGCGGCCCTATGGCGCAGTGGTAGTGTACTGTGCTTACAACCCAGATGTTCCGGATTGGATTCTTGGCTTGGGCATGCTATCACACTTTCCCTATTTCCAAATTTTTCTTTGTTCCTAAGTATTTCCTTATCCTCTTTTTAATTTTCTTGAGATTTGAAAGAGCTAAATAAATTTATATTGGGTGTACAACTTAAAAACCGGAATTTTTTAGCGAAATTTGATGCTTTATTGTGGAAAACTGTTACAATATATTTTATTCAAAGCATTGTCCATTGGAAGCTACAACATTTCCCCATCTTTCAGGCAATTTATGAATTCCATCCCAAAAAAATTGCGCCGGCTTGGCGGCCAATTATCGATATCTTGAACTTAAGTGAAGCGTATTCCTGATAGGGCATTCTGCATCGATCGGAACAAATGGTAGTCTGATGGTGCAAGGTCTGGGCTATAAAGCGGGTGAGGCAAAATTTCCCATCCGTTGTTTTCCAGGTAATTTTTGACTGGGGCAGCAATATGTGGCCGAGCGTTATCGTGGTGGAAAATGATTGACTCATGTCTGGTCGCATACGTTGGCCGCTCTGCCTGGATTTTCTGCTTCAATTGGATCAATTGTTGACGATAGAATTGAGCATTAATGGTTTGGCCACCTGGCAACAACTCATAATGGATCGCACCTAGCTGGTCCTTACCAGGACGTTCTTTGTCTTCGACATCAAAATAACCACTTTTAAACCACTCACGACAGCTTGATTCAGCTGGACCATAGTCCCCATAAACTTCTACAAGAATGCGATGACTTTCGGCAGCTGTTTTCTTTGCAAAAAAATGACCTACTAGAACCCCTCCGCAAATGCTGTCTTTTTCTCCAATTTTCGAAGTTATTCATCGCGAAAAATAATAATGATGCACACAAGATAAAATTGTTTTGTTGACTGATTTTGACAGCTGTCAAATGTACCTTCAAAATGACATATATATAAAGTTCGAGCTTTCACGATATTTGTTAGTACGGACATCCACCGTCAAATTCCGGTTTTTAAGTTGTACACCCAACATGTCGGTGCCAGAAGTGTCTCTTTTTAGACATTATCTGGCGCACAACTCTAAAGCGTGGACCTCCGCCTAAAAAATGGAAGCTGTTTTTCCCATTGCAACTGTTTTTTGGAATCTTGGTCCCACAACTCTAGCACCTGTGCTGCCATTTTCCATTTTGGACCCATCAGTGAACCATAGCTGTGAGCCCTATTTTACATTTATGTTCTTCCTCCTCCATTCAGCGCGGTCATTGATTACCACTTTGAATTTTCTAGAGAAAACAAACTTTTTACCTAACTTATCGGAGACCGAAAGATATGGTGTATCCCAGAATACATCCAGGATTTTGACATGTCCTATTAGATTCCTCCTCTTTAACCATAAGATGAAGAGGAGTGAGTCGCGTAAGCATGCCTAGAGCTACTGTCAGGCACGTCCTTTGTGCCCTTGTAACGCCTAAGCAGGCTATTCAGAAGATCCTGCTTAGTTTATTCTGAACCTTTACTTGGTCTACCTTTGGTGACCATGCTAATGCAGCATAAGTGGTCATTGGTACGGTGATAGTTTTATAAGACCATGCAATCATTTTTGGCCGTAGTCCCCATGTTTTACCATATAGGCTTTGAAAAGCATATGTTATTCTTAAGGCTTTATTTGTTATGTATGATAGATGAATATTCCTAGTTTGACTTTTATCTAGGATTACCACTTAATATTTTATCTCCCGGAAACCGTTAGCACGTTTAGCAGATTAAGCTTTCTCTTCCGGGTACAGGGCACCAGTGTGGTTTTACTACTCGTAGGTAGGATTTCGATTCCTTTCTTTCAACACTAGCCTAGAGCTAAGCTGTGAGCTATTGGGTGTACAACTTAAAAACCGGAATTTGACGGTGGATGTCCGTACTAACAAATATCGTGAAAGCTCGAACTTTATATATATGTCAAAATCAGTCAACAAAACAATTTTATCTTGTGTGCATCATTATTATTTTTCACGATGAATAACTTCGAAAATTCGAGAAAAAGACAGCATTTGCGGGAGGTTCTGTTGGGACATTTTTTTGCAAAGAAAACTGTTGCGGAAAGTCATAGTTTGCATGTAGAAGTTTATGGCGACGATGCTTTAGGAAAAACACAGTGTTTTGAATGGTTTAAACGCTTCAAAAGTACCGATTTTGACATCAAAGACAAAGAACGCCCAGGACAGCCAAAAAAGTATGAAGACGAAGAATTAGAGAAGCTACTCGATGAGGATTCGTGTCAAACACAAGACGAGCTTGCCAAATCGTTGGGAGTGACTCAGCAAGCCTTTTCAAAACGTTTGAGAGCCGCCGGATACATTCAGAAGCAAGGTAATTGGGTCCCCTATGAGTTGAAGCCGAGAGACGTTGAACGGCGCTTCTGTATGTCTGAAATGCTGCTTGAGCGCCATAAAAACAAATCATTTTTGCATCGAATTGTGACTAGGGATGAAAAATGGATCCATTTTGACAATCCTAAGCTCAAAAAGTCATACATGAAACCCGGCCAACCAGCCAAATCAACCTCGAAGCCAAATATCCATGGCGCCAAGGTTATGCTGTCTATTTGGTGGGATCGGAAGGGGCCGTTATATTATGAGTTGTTGAAATCGGGCCAGACAATCACAGGTGACCTGTACCAAACACAATTAATACGTTTGAAGCGTGCCATCATCGAAAAACGCCCGGAAAATGCGACCAGACACGAAGCAATAATTTTTCATCATGACAACGCTCGGCCGCATGTTGCAAGACCGTGAAAAGCTATTTGAAAAATAGTGGATGGGAAGTTTTGGCTCACCCGCCTTATAGTCCGGACCTTGCTCCGTCTGACTTTCATTTATTTCGGTCAATGCAAAACGCCCTCACCGGAATACGCTTCACATCAGAGCAAGGCATCCAAATTGGATAGATTCATTTTTGGCCGCCAAGCCGGCGCAATTTTTTTGGGATAGAATTCATAAATTGCCTGAAAGATGGGGAAATGTTGTAGCTTCCAATGGACAATACTTTGAATAAAATATATTGTAACATTTTTCCACAATAAAACATCAAATTTCGCTAAAAAATTCCGGTTTTTAAGTTGTACACCCAATAGTTGCATTCGTTCAGTTACAGTAGAGTCAAACTTACCTCTAGCCATAATAATCAGATCGTCAGCAAAGCCTTGGACCTTGAATTTGTGATCATCGAGAATTTTTAGTAGTTCGCCGATGACTAGTATCCATAGGAGTGGTGACAGTACGCCTCCCTGGGGGCATCCTTTAGTTGTCCTCACAGTCAGTCCTTCTGTACCTGTTTCATAGATGACTGTCCTATTTTTAAGCATGTTAAAAACCCAATCAATGATCATTCCGGGTATTCCCTTTCTAATCAATGATTCCTTAATTGACTTAAAAGACGTGTTGTCAAAGGCTCTATGTATGTCAATAGATGAACAGAGTGCTACTTTCTTGTTCCCCAAAGCCTTATCGATTTCAGTCGTGAGGCTATTTGTGGCGGTTTGAGTCGATTTACCAGATTGCTGAGCAATTCTACCACTTAGTAGATTGCATTGCAATATTTGATTTCAATATTCGTCACCATATCGAAAATCAGGGGGCCCACTTGGCAAATTTTCACTCTTCTTTAACATTTTTTTAAATTTCTCAAAATTTTTTTGGCTCTTTTTTAATTTTTTTGAATTTTATTGACCAATATGTTTTGACTCTTTTCAAACATTTTGCTTCTCATAATTTTTTTATCCTTCCAAGATGTTGGATTATAATGTTCCAACCAACCTTGATGCTCACAGTCAACTAACAAAGTGTACACTGTACAGGTTGAAAATTGTCTTTGCATAGAAATTTCAAAATTATTATACTGGCACTATATGCATGAAATTGCAATTAACTAAAAAAATAAGGTCAAAAGCTTGAAAGGGAGAAGACAAACTGAAACACTAAATGATTTGTGAAATTTTCCAATATGAAAACAGTTGGTTAAATCATTTACGGAAACTGTTTTCCTTAGCCTTTTTTTTCAAAATAAAGTTTTTTATTCTTTTCCAAACCCACTATCTTCACTAGTTCAGTGCAAGAGAATATATTTTAATCAAACATAGGTTTTTTTATGTCAAAATTTTACTACAATACAAAATTTGCCCTTTAGTGGAAGTGTTTTATCATAACTCAATAAGAACAGACATTATTTTAAATAAAAATAAAAGCTTAAGACTTCTGACAAAAATAAGTAAAATGAAATTGTTGTTGCCAAATATAAAATGTGGCATTCTCGGAAAAGAATAAAGCAGCACGTGCTTAGATCTAAAACACATAAAGTGGCAGAATAAGCAAATAAAAAACGAAAACAGTTGTAAAAAACAACACTATTCCAGTAGAAATATTTACTAATAAAAAATAAGCTCTTTATCGTGATTTGTCGACATTTCCCATAATATTCTTTTCTACGAACGGCTTCATTCAACATTACGAAGTGCTAAGAAATTCTAGGAAAACTTAGTAGGAAAACAATTTAAAACTGGTCATATAATGGCTTTATATTTTTTTCCACAAAATATCATTCCATTTAAAGAAAACCAACAATCGGACATAAATAACGTGGAAAATGTAGAATGATTTTTGTACCTCCAAGCTCAATGAAAATGTAGCAGAGGCGCTGCCTTTTTAAGTGACTTAACCATTTGATGACCATCAAAGCGATATACGAATTGACACTTAGTAAATAGCATTGCAGGCCATTTTTTGTGCAAATGCCACAAATGAGCTCAGATTTATTTAATTCAATTACCTAATGCCATAAGTGACGTACTCTTTGGAGAACCCTTCGTATTGGTTGCAAGTTTTTCCTCGAGCATTTTGGGATATTTGTTCGGAGGCTGTTGTTTCGATATCGTTCGGAGGCATGGCAAACAGATAGGACTATAACTTGAGACTATAATCTAGAAGTTAGTACTAATAAAACATGTACGCGCACACACAGGCTTAGAAAAAAGTTTAATTCGAAATCCGACAATCGGAATATGTGGGCATTCTCCACATGTCTAGGAACTGTATCCCGGGAAAAATTGGGGTAATCGATATTGGTTCAAAAGTTATTAACAATAGAGTGATGCCGTGCAAGCCTCTTTTCAGTAGTAAACAGTAAAAATTTTAGTTTAATTTTAAATCCAAAAAGTATTCATACAGAACAATGCCAAAAAAGTATTAATTTTAAACTATTTTGGAATAAATTTCATACCTTTTTGGTATAAATTTTAAACTTTTTAGGAAAAAATCGGGATTTAATATCGAAAAAGTTTAAAGTCAATACTAAAGGAAAAAAAAAGTAACAAAATAGTACAGTCATTTGGCAGTTTTACCTGGAAAGTTTTGCGGGATTTTTGCAAATGAGTTATTTTATAGATTTCAATGTGCTCTTTCAGAATTTCAACTTTGCTACCTCGAGTCGTGTTTGCTCGCGCCGCCATTTTTCCAAAATCCAAAATCAGTTTTTTACAAATATCTCTTTAACGGTTATATTTAGAGAAAAAAATTGTGGCGCAATATTGTAGCTTATGAAATTGTCTATAAAAATGATAGTTGTTTCCGTACGACTTATAACTCAGGAGCTATCGTAATTCAAAATTTGAACAAAATTAGTAAATTTTGCATGCCGCTTATGAGTAGGCACAGTGATGTGTTGAGATTAAAACTACAATAACGCATGAACGGTGAGTCACACGTTCAAAGTAAAAACACTTATTTGTGGGGAATTACTTCCACTATAAGCCACATTTAATTTTTTTTTTACGTGACCTATAGTTTAGGAGATATTTTTTCCACAAACCAAAAATTTAGGAAAAAACCGATTTTTCAAAATGGCTCCAAAACGGTTCGTCCTAGAAAAAAATGTAACCGTTAAAGAGATATTTGTAAAAAACTGATTTTGGACGCCATTTTTCTAATATGGCGGCGCGAGCGAACACGACTCGAGGTAGCAAAGTTGAAATTCTGAAAGAGCACATCGAAATCTATAAGATAACTCATTTGCCAAAATCCCGCAAAACTTTCCAGGTAACATCATTTTATTCTCCCAAATGATCGTACTAAAAATAAACTATAATTTTTTAGAGTGTAGAGAAAAACATGGCATCTTGCGAAAAATTTGAGTAAGGCATAAAATGCTTAGAATAGTCTAAGGAATACGTGTGAGTTTTTTTGGATTTTTTTGGAACGTATTAAATCTTTTTTTTTGGACCAATTTTTGAAAAATTATAAAATGCCTCATAAAATTCTGAAAAATTTGAATGTTTTTCTTGGATGATTCTAAGCATTTTATGTTATACACACTTTTTTTGTAAGAAGCCTTGTTTTTCTCTACTACTGAAAATAGTCATCATTATATAGTTAATAACTTTTGAATCAGTGCATTAAAATGCACTTCTACCTAGCATTTACACGTGACCAATTTACAATGTTACTCTTTTAGAAATTACCCTTTCGTTAGAAAGAAATTAATCCTACAATCCCTTTTGTTATGTAAGGAATGAACTCTAAGCTTTCAAGTGAGGAATTTTTATTGCTTCAATATATAGCATCCTTACTTATCTATAAAACAACAAACTTAAGTACATGTACTCAACTGCATTATGCAAAAAGGCAAAATCTCAATCACTTACATACAGCATTAAGGCGGTATAACAAAATTATTTCGAAATTGTCAGTTATGCAGATAATAACTTTAAAACTATACAATCAGAGAGTTGAATTTCTCTGCACGAAAAATTTGCATTTAAATTGCATTTTACTGCAAAATAAAATAAAGAAAATGACACAAGAAAAATGTAGATTGACTTTTTCATATCACAACTGCTGCATCCCATAGAAATTGCCTTAAATTTTAGAAATGTACACATGGATGCATGATAGCATTCCATGCTAAACCAGACACCATTTGGCTTTCACATTTTCGATATTTTTGAAACTTTGTTTTCTTGAAGTAGCGGTGAAAATTAGCCTCCATGATTATTGTCAATTTTTTGATATTTACAGATAATGAATAAAAAATGGGATAAGTGAGAATTTTTTCCCTCTTCTGGTGAACCAGGGAATTTTCACCCATTTTTTTTTTCGGTTAATTAATTCAAAAAAAGGGATCCCATTTTCAAACTAGCCTCAGAATTTGTAAAATATATAAAAGTATTTTAAAAAACATTTTGAAAAATATTCAAAAAGTACTTAAAATCATAGCTTATCTTTTAAACAAAAAATTGTATACAACAAAAACAAAAAAATGTAGCCAATTTGTGTTGGACTTGGCAGAAAATGTCCCATATATTCTTTCCACTCTTAACTTTAGGTTCCATTTCTATAATGCTTTGTGTCTTTTTTTTTTTCCTTTCACTGACAATTTCTTCCTACTTTATTGTATTGAAATACAATTTAAATGTCGCGAAATCGACACACATGTGAATGAATACACAGAGGAAATTAATACATAAACAGAAGAAGGCGCATACATACATATGTATGTACTTAGTTGAGTAGAAGGAAAATTGTGCTAAACTTATTGTGTCACAAAGTATACATTGGATTTTTCTCCAAAAATGTATTCTTATAAAATTCTTAGTACCTAGTCCAAAGTATTGCCTAAACTTTCACTTATATATCAGAGTGGGCTCCAGACGGACTTGAGTACGTAAAATATGAGTACCGAAAACTGAGTTTAGATTATTATATGTAGGTTGGACCCCAAGGTAACACGTAAGTGCATGTTACTAGGATCTGCGGTTGTTCAGTTTAAAACCATACCATTCTAAGCATGGTGGTATGTTCTTGGTACCTAAAGCCTTTTATGGTGATTAATTATGAATCTGAATCTGGTTTATTCTTATCACGTCAGAGTTCTGAGATATCCTTTCTTAAAAGTGTAAAATCACTGTTTTGAGGTGTTTTTATTATAATATATTTTAATTTGTTTTGTACGACTCCTGGTTGAAGAGTAATCGCATTTTTTTTTCTATATGCAACACTTATACTTATATGAGTCGCTCAGAAGCTAATGCATTTAAGTCCAAAAAGCTGAAATTGAGAAAATTCGATTTGTAATTGTACTTATTTTTAAAAATCTTCTGAAATTTTATTTACCCATTCGACCCGTAAAAAAATTGTGGGGTACACAATATTTGTGATAGGTTAATTTTAGAAACTAAATTTAAGTAAAATGTTTGACCGTCTCTAAATTCAAATTTTCACCGCCAGAGGCGCTTCCGGTCTATACTCCCAACAGATGTTTTTGATTTGAATTTTCGGGATACAATGTCCATGTAGTGGTTATAAGAAAAAACAGTGGTTACTAAAAATTGCATTAATTTAATTAATTCATTCAATTTGAGTGACGTTAATAACCGAGTTATATTATTCAAAAGTATTTATTCAAAAATTTTTGGGATGTATTGTCCCAACCGGTTCGAAAATGTTAAATAATATTCAAAAGCTATCAAGAAAAGTGATTTTTGCCAAAAAGAAAAGAATAATTTAGTAAATCTTTTAATAACAAAGAAGAACATTAATTATTCTGCTAAAATTTGGAAAAATCAAAAGATGGACAAGACCACATTGGCATCTGTGCGACTCATATCATCTGTCTATTTTAATTAGAATTTTTCGACGGTTCTAGAGACAGCATATGTAGGTACAAATTTCTTTCATAGTCTTACAGTTAAAGAGATTGGTCACTTTTTGGGTCATTATCCAACATGTGAAACATGGATTTTTGGATAATTTAAGCAATCTTAACCAAATCCCCGCCAGTGATGCCATACGGCACAGTTAAAACGAATTACCCGAATGCTCACCAAAATCATTTTGTAACTTTTTCGCGCAGGCTTGTTGTTTTTTATGTGCGTAGAAATGTTTGATCTATCATTTGATGCATTCCACGCGTAAATATTCCATCAACTTTTCAAGCGCGAGCGGAGAGGAAGTGATCATTGAAAAATTATTCGAAAAAATCGATTATGGCACCGAGACGTCGGCGAGTTGCAAAAAATTATTTATTTGTATTTCGATTTTGAAAAAAGTAATTATGCCAAATTGAAAAGTAATACAGTAGTTTCTAAAGTGCATTTATATTTTTCCATAAGTTGTTCCTTACTAAGTGATAGGCCTAAATATATTTTAAGTGTGCTATATGGCATCACTGGCGGGAACCGCTTATGTAAGGTTTAGAGGTAGATTAATTTCCATTTATTTCAATAATTCAATTCATAAATAATTTACATGGGGAAAATATCTACCTGGGGGGTTTGAACACCAAAAAACCCACCCCGTGTAAATGGGCCTGGGGTGTCATATGACTTTTTCGAGCCTTTTTTTATGTAGACGTGCTGTAAATGATTGTGGATGCATCTAACTATTGGGATTAAGCTTATCTTTGGTTACAATGCTTGTAGTTAATCGTGAAGATTATTGGATCATTAAAGCCACGATTTTTGCTGGCATGCCATTTTGTTCACTTTACACTGAAAAAACACATTGATCCCTTTCACCCTGAGCATCATTTGATGAGTCCATCACACCGTATTTCAGACTGCTCTAATGCAAACAGTTTATTCGAGCCAAACTTATTCGATTTAGATTCATTGCATGGTGTTTGAACACTCTTGGAGGGTATTTGGTGTCCTTTGGTAATTACCGAGGAAAGTATTGTTGTATTCACTTTGTGGCAGCTCTATTACAAATGATCAACGCCCTTTCTGACGACGTTTGTGCCCTCCTATTCCACTTTTACTTCGATAATTTATGAACTGGAACCCCAGAAAACAAGGAATTTGACGTCGCCATTGTAAAGTGAAATGATAATAATTGCGTTTTGGTTGCTTCTACTTCACATGGAAGAGATCTAAAATCGATAGCTACGCTGTTTTGTAGAACAAAATAGAAGCTATAATGGTCGAAAATCTAAAGGCAGTCGAACCATATAATAAATGTATGTATGTATGTATGTATTCTCCTTTAACTCCTAGGAGGAGCAAAGGGCCAAAAAGGAGGAGCATAGCATATATGGAAGAAACTAATCGAATGGACCAAAATTCACGTTTTGATGGAATCGCTCATTGGAGTGAATGTGATCGACGTAAGTAGATGTAAATATAGACCGTGCAAAAACCAATTCTGAAACAGGTGCATAAGATGCAATGTTATACGTTAGATGTTTCGTCAACTATCGCACTACCGCGGATTAGTATGCTAACTTACCATTTTTATTCAAAAAATATGTATGCATACGTGTAAAAAATAGAATTTTAAATAAAAC
The DNA here is from genome assembly GCA_951812925.1 of Calliopum simillimum. Lineage (NCBI taxonomy): Eukaryota > Metazoa > Arthropoda > Insecta > Diptera > Lauxaniidae > Calliopum > Calliopum simillimum. The sequence continues at coordinate 89,757,056 of OX638369.1, read as the reverse complement.
TCAAAGTAAATTTTTTGCTAAGAGGTTCCCGCCAGTGATGCCATATGGCATCAGGACACCGTGGAAAAATGGGGCGTGGTCGCTGAAAAAGCTCACCGGATTTGAACTCAGGAACCTTCTTTTACCCCTCAAACAAAAATTCACCATCAAATTCAAAAAAATAAGTGCTGGCGGGGAATGGGTTAAAATGATTTTATTCCTTAAAAATTTTAAGTAAAATGCTTCCCTGACGGCAATATAAACCGTCGGATTGGTCTAATATAGTGATGAGCAAAAATAGTCTTCAATTTGAAATTTGGCATCTTAAAAACCCGACTGCTTTGGAAAAATTAGATTTGGAAAATTTGAATACTCAACAATCTTTAGACTAAGACGAAGACCTAGACTTAATGACCAAGGCCAAGACTCAATATCAAAACCAAGACCAAGATTGTAATGATCTTGGTTTTGGTTTGCTCATCACTAGTCTTACATTGTTTTTTTACATTGTAGCATTAATATCTCGTCGGGATAGCACAGAACAAAATCGACTTCAAACTGACCGAATTATTTAAAAATCCATATTTCGCAAGTCCAAATGCATTTTGGACAATGGGCCAAATATACATATATACATGGTGTATCGCATAAGGTTACGAAGCTTCTGGGAGGTGATAGAAGATGTCTAAATGAACAAAGAATTGAACATGAGAGGAGTGGCGCCCCTCCAAGTGACCCAAGACTTTTTTTTTGTAAAACAAGTCAGAAAATCATTTTTTACCAAATAACTACTCAAGGTTACATTTATCATTTTTATCTGAAAAACTGTGATATTCAGAACGAATGCGGAAGTTCCACAAAATGATTGTACAGACAAATAGACATGGCTTTATCGACTCAAGCATTAGGTGATATATCAAAAAATTAAAACAAAATTTTGACTCCAAAAGATGCTAAGAAATCTTGCTCCGAAATCACAAATATTTGCAATCGCCATAATAAATAAAAGAAGAAAACATTTTTTTTAAATCAACTGGAAATAATTATTTTTTTTTAATTACTATATAATTTGAATTCTCACACAAAATATTCATGGTAAAAACATGAAGCGGTAAAAGCATATATAATTTTAATAGAGCGGTCGAGATCAAAGGTAGAATTTTGTGCTTTTTCCACCCCCACCCAAGGTCTGCATAGTTTGAATGTATAAAAAACACGTTTTTGAAGTAAAAAAAATTATGTTTGGCTTTATAGAGGAGTTGAAGTTTTATAAAGTGAAAAAGTATACTGTGTGATTTTAGAAGGTTTTTAGAACGAAAAAAAAATATTGCAATAATAATATTGTCTGAAAATGATATTAAATTTTTTAGTTTTCCACTTGAAAGTACTCAAGAAATTAATTTTTGTTGCATAAAGATGTCATGGATGGTGATGGCAGTTTCACCATTTAATAAATAAACACATTAGCCTATGTATGTATGTCATATGGTTTTGAAAATGGACACAAAATATTAATATGTTATAGCATTTAAAAGATAGAATTAATGGATCGGCTTTTGGATTATCCTCAATTGTTTATATCCACTACAGAATGTACGGTTCAGTCATTTAAGAATTTGCTTTACAGCAAAACCTCAAAATATAGAATGGAACTTTGCAGAGGTCCTAAGCAAATATAATGATAGAGATAAAAATAAGAGCAACATTAGAATATCGTCGAGTTGAAGCTACAACTAGACATCTACATATATTGATGCTTTGAGTTAGGTGTATGACAAAAAGACGGCTTTATGCCTGTCCTGTCAATTTTTTAAAATCTAGAGTCCATCCAGTTTTATATAAAGAATAAAAAGCAGAAAACTTCAAAACCCCATTAAAAAACGAATTTCAAAAAAATTAAAATGCTGTTTTCTCAAGACATGAAAAATGTAGATTCCAAGAGTGTCAGCGTAAAACAAAAGTGAGCCAATTTTGGCTCGACCAACAACATCAGTATACCTGTACTACATTCACAGAAATAATTTTTGTTGTTTTTTTTTTCACGCTCGTCAAAATTTCGTGTTTTTGTTGCTTTTTTTGCGTACACACAAAATCGAACTCGAACCAACATAAAAAAACAACAACGACTACGTCACATCAAAAACAAAAACAACAAACAATATGGGTATTAATGCGTTGATGCGCAGTTGCAAAAATGCAAGTCTTTTACGCACTAACGCCTGAACGTTCAATGTGAATATTTCCATCTTGAGAAATTGCAGAAGTAATGCGAAATTTTCGGCAATGTGTTTGATGTTTTACAAATGTCAAACTTTCGCAAACCGCACTTCTACAACGACGCAAGAGCATTGCGCATCAACGCGTGAATGCCCCTACTTTTTGTGTGTGTCCCAGTTCTTAGAAATTTTGAAAATTGTTGAAATATTACTGTTGTTGTAAACGAGGCATAAAAAAACAACAAAAATTTGTTTTTGTGATTGTTTAATTTGAATTTGACACCCTTGATGTAGATGTATAGTTGTAGTTTTAACCCGACGATATATTAATCCTCATGTATGTACATATATTGATAAGTTTAAAAATTTTTTTCCCACATTCCATAAGTAAACATATAGAAGAATTTTGTTGTAGACTATTTAATTTTTAACCTTTTAATAATATTGCTTATAGATTAGCTTTTAATATAAATATTTTAAAATTTTTTAATATTCTAAACTTTATTTATGTACTATCATTACAAAATTAAAAGTTTATTCATTTATTTTCCATCCTCTAGAATAATATTAAGCTTTTTGTGTAAGAATACGATTAGTTAAGGGAATTTTTGTTTTAGCATCTACAACTTTAAACTTTAAATTAGTAGCCACTTGTGTACATGAAGTTTTGTAATGGTCGGTACCTTTCATATCCGTTGCGTATGCACCATCATTATCAGTTGAAAAAGGTGCACCAAATACAGCACTAGATAAAAGCAAATCACAGCATGATTATTTTTTATCATTTTCTACCAACGTTTCAATAAAACCGTCGCTCCTTGATGTGCTTAGAACATTTTCAATAGGAAGACCATATTCTCCGATTTTTAATAAAATCTTATCACTGGTTAGAAGGTATGCTGCAAAAGTTTATGGACCGGTACGTTCAACTTTAATGCAATACATCTTATTGATGCCAAATTCATTATAAGCATTAAAACAAGAAACTTCATCAGAGCTGCCATCAGCTCCCGGATGGCAATTATTTTTATCAATAAAATAGGCACCACGTGTGAAGCTCGAAAGTAAAACTCGTAAAGATTTGTTGGCTGGTTGGAAGCCAACATATCCACTAGGTAGAGCATAAAAAGCGTAGAAATGCATTTGCCTTTTTGTTTTATTTGGATGAAAGAAAATCGGATAATACATGTATGTCCATTCTGTTGCGTTTGGTGCTCCATCTTTGTATATAAATTTATAAAAAAAAGAACCATTTCCAACACAATGTACCGAATCACCATTTTCTCCCCTACACTTAGTTGGCAATGAAGAAAACTTTTCTCTATTGCATTTTTTTCACCTCCAGAATCTGAATCTGAACAAACCTGTGTTAGGTTTTCAGTTTTTGTTTCATTTGATAAAACACAGGTTTTTACAGATCCAGTTTCGGGAGGTGAAAAAACATGCAATTTGATAAATGAAACTAAATATTTTATATTGTAAGTAGCTTCTACTACTATAAATAGTAAAAAAAAATTTTGCTTCACAGAAAACTAAAACTAAATAGCTTTTAAAATAAAGCGTATTAAATATTATCCTTAAGTATAACAAATTGATTTGTTCTTTATGGTAAATAAAAAAGCGCAATATTCTTTTGATTTTATGAAAACTGTTGATTTTTCTTTTCTTTTTGAGAAATGCCGCTACTTTTACTTGGCGAGCACCTGCAGGTGACATATGCCTCTTCGGAAGAGGAAGTCTTCATAATCAACATTAATAAAACAAAGAGCATGCCAATCCGTGCAATTAGTGTCAACAGCAGTTTTATGATAGTTGGAGCCCGGATTGAAGAATTGGACAAATTTACAATTTTTATTCCTATCAATAACAACGAAGCTCAAAACCTTTGAGTCGAACGTTCTGTCAGTTCTTTTCTTCTCCTGTGAAAAATGCAGTTTGTTCGTTTTTGAGATCGTATTGAAATTAAAACCGTATTAAGCCTAGATTTTGCATAGAACAGCGATGAACAAGTCACCCGGGTGACCATATAAGAATGTATGATGCATTTATAAAGACAAAGATTTTTATATTGTAAGTTTGTTGTTATTTTGTAATATAATGATTGGTAGTCTTACATGAAAACAATGCCATAGTAAAGAGACGGCGGAGAGGGCAATCGCCCAGGATGGCACATTTTTAAGGGCTGCAAAATGGGCTTTCAGAGGCGGAAAAAATGGAATGAAATGGAATTTTTTTTTTTTTTTTTTGGTAAACAATCCGAATGACAAATATCGTATTCCTTTTTTGTTGGCATATAACTTTGATTGGCGTTCGGCCAATTCAATCGCGGTGCTCGATTTGGCACTCAGGATCAATGGTTGTACCCAAAAAAACATTCAAGACTGTTTCATTGACATCGCGGACAAAAAATTCCACAGAATACCTATTAGAGTGGCCCATAATGGAAAATTGTGGAAAAGTTAAAGTTTCCGCACGGAAAAATATGTAGTTTGGGTTAAAAATAATTATGAAATTTTTTGATCCGAGATCCGGTTATTCTAAATCGACCCGGGTTGAGCTTCTTTATCAGGAAAAATGCAAAAAACTGACTTTTTTTACATATTTTTATATAAAACAACCACAAAACTCAATTTAATACTTTTAAATTGTCTTTAATCATAAAGTACATATATTCACCTTTCGAAAAAATCCAAGATTTCTGAAATCAGTGGAAAAAGCACGTCATACGAGAACATCACAAACTTAGAAGTACGGGAAAAATTTGAAAATCACAAAAAATTTTAAAATCATAAAAAATTTTAAATCCATAGATTATTCTTTTCTCCCTTTTCTTCTTATATTAAATATAGGTATTCTACATAATGAGCCTTATTCTACCTCTCTAATCTGTTTTTCAAATGCTTCTTCACCCAGAAAAATTCAGGAATCGGTACATTTTTGTTTTTTATTAATATTTGCGACCACCAAACTCAATCATAACTATCTTTTATCAAAAACTGCATAAAATCACCTTTTTAATAAGCTCATAAAGTCTAAAATCGGGTGAAATAGCACCACACACGATAAAACCGAATCCCTTAGAAATACCAAATGCCAAAACTTCATGAGAATTTTGCTAACAATTTGTGCAACTAATAGCCGATTATTTCATATAAATTTGAATATCATGGTGAATAGATGCAATCGTGAACCCATAATTTCAGTCGAAGTGAAATAATGAAAGAATATAGTGGCAACTATTTAGATATGTAATTTTTTGTGTTTTAATTGATAAAATGGCTTCGACTTCAGGTTCATCTCAGAAAAAATTCCGATCTGATGATACAATATTTTTGGTTGGAAAATGTGAAAGTTCTATAAATGGCGCAAAGTTACCGAGCAAGTACATCAATTGTTTTTTATAAAGTGCTTGTGGAAAAAGTGAGTATAAAAGCCAGCATGAAATACGCCATTGATGCTACTCGTGATTTTTGGCGAAAAGCAAACATTCCTTCGATGACCGAAAACAACTGCGTGAGAAAATTGGAGAAACTATACGCAGAGTGGCAAAAATTGTCGAAGGACAGACACGGTTCATATGAAAAGTACCGAGAAAACGAAAAAAAATTCTCTGTAGAGATCGAAAGCTTTTATTTGATATCGCTGCTCCGGATGCACTGAGAACGATGAAAATTCAAGAGGACAAGGATTTTCTTTTGTTGCAAAGAGAAAAGGTGGTCGGAAGTTGTGGGCCAACCGTGTCGCCATCGTATCAGATAACTGTTGGTTAAAACTGTCTTTGAGCTAAATTTTGGAAAATCATCAGCACCAGAAGTTCCTCTCTTCAACCGTTTCTTGAGAAATTGGAAATTAATGAATATCAAGAATTTCAAGAGTGGAATATTGGATTAGGAAGTGAAAAATTTTTTTACTGCAGCCGAAATAACGGTACACAAGAAGCCTTAAGCCTTAAACTCCGAAGCCTTTAACTCCAAATATGCGCTTGCTGATTATAAGGAATTGTTCCAGCTTTGATTGCTTTTGATTGGCGAAGATGTTCCAAATTTTACTCAGTTGCAACTACCTGGAGCAACGACAAATTCAAAATTCATGTCCAAAGATATATATATATTGCCATAAAATCTTCTTGCTACGCGAGCAATTTAAAATGATAGCATTGGAACTGAAAAGCATTCGAAACATTTGTGTTTTCTTGACGCGTATTTTTTGTTCGTTATTGGTTCGGTTGCGTGAGCGCTGTGAATTTTCCACGACAAGACTTACGTTTCATCCAAGACGCGTTTGCATATTTCGATCCAAACGTTTCAAACGCCTTATTGTGCAGAGGAGGCAGTTGCTTTAGGATTTTTTGATGAAAACATTCCACTCGAATTAAAAAGGAAAATCGTTCAAGCTCTTGGTAATCTTGATGATAAAGATGAAGAAATTGATATTCCGAAACGACTGATTGTATCAGTAGAGCAACTGAAGTCATACGCGAATAAAGACTTAAGTGATGTCGTCACACCACGCACGAAACGATTCTTCTAACATCTGCAAATCAATATTGATTCTTTAACTTTGGATCCATCGAAATGGCAAGATAAAGAAGAATATAACGATGAAAAACTAATTTCTCAAAACTTGACCGTTTTAAAGGACCCGGCAGACAAATGTATGACATAGAGGACTAGCAATATTTGCTGTAAGTTGTTGAGCACTACCGACAAAAGTACCCATTCCATACAAAATCATCTCTCATGGGAGAGGAAGCTTATGTGTTTTAATTTTCATGAAATAAAATGCTATAGTTCATAAGAGTAATGCTTGATCTTGCACATGCACTTTGTAGTATAATCATTTTTAATATTAATTAAATAAAGAAACAAAAAAAAATTTTTTCCGTCAGAAAAAATAAAAAGGTCCTATTTTGGAATGTTTTCTTGCTTAGAACGATTTGTAAAAAATTGGATAGGTTGTTAAGATACATTAAATACAGTTCCTATACTTGTTTAATAAAATAAATAAATTGAAAAAAACATATGTTATCTTATTCCAATATTTTATGACTTATAAAATTTTTGTAATTTTTCAATTTTTTCCGTACCCCTTAGACTTTAGTGTTATCGTATGTCGTGTTTTTTCAACCGATTTCACACGTTTTTGGTTCCTTGAAAAGGTAATTGTATTTACTTTTTTATTAAAGACAGCTAAAAAGTATTAAATTGAGTTTTGTGGTTATTTTATATAAAAATATAGAAGAAAAGTCAGATTTCTGCGTTTTTCCTAATAAAGAAGCTCAACCCGGGTCGATTTAGAATAACCGGATCTCGGATCAAAAAATTGCATAATTATTTTTAGTCCAAACTGCATATTTTTCCGTGCGGAAACATTGGGATTTACGATTTATAAATTTTTCATACAACTTTTGGGCCAGTCTAATACCTATATTATCTATTCGACATTTGGCGGCGCTCAAAGTCCAATCACCAGAAAGACTGTTGAGTCAGCTTATGTTGGCTGGTATCTGTAGACTGATTCCTCGGATTTTAATGTGTAAAGTCTAAGCCATTAAGTTAAACAACTAAATTAGCAAGGTTGGAAGCCAATCCTGCGTCCTTGTTAGTTGTGACACATCGTATCTAAACCGGCTATACTATAGTGAGTAATTATTTCAGGCATGTTTGAGAAGGTAGTGCATTGTTGTGTATTTTGGCATTAGCCTTTTAACTCAAAACTAAACTGCCATGATGGAACATAAACTTGCTTTCACTAAATGGCAATGACTTACAACATTGCAGCTTCTTTGGTATAAAACGATTACACAGGCCCACAAAAAAAAAAAGTACCATGCGCGAAAGATCAGACCACCTGAACTTTATGTTTTTGGTATCGCTGAATCCGAATATGGTGCCAGAATAGCGAAGTTGGTTCGCGATTTTTCAGAAATCAACAGTCATGCTGAAAATTACTGATTTTTGCTGGTTTCTAAAAAAACGCGAACCAACTTCGCTAATCTGGCACCATATTCGGATTTTGCGACCCCGAAAACATAAAGTTCAGGTGGTCTGATCTCTCGCGCAGGACACTTTTTTTATACCCTACACCCAGGGTATATTCATTTTGTCCTTCCGTTTGTAACGCAGAGGAGGAGGCGTGGCAGATTTAGAAAAGTATATATATTCTTGATCAGCGTCACCACCTGAGTCGATATAAGTAGCTATGTCCGTCAGGCTGGCTGGCTGGGTGGCTGGCTGGGTGGTTTGCTGGGTGGCTGGCTGGGTGGCTGGCTGTGTGTGGAAATACATTTTTTGAGAAAACTAAGCAAGATAATTCAATGAAATTTAGTGCACAGCCTCTGTCGTCAAAGTTAGCTCGGGGGATTGAAAATGAGCGAAATCGGTCAACGGACACGCCTACCGCCCATACAAAAAATAGATTCAAAATGTAACTTTTGGAGTATTTTCCTTGGAAATGCAAGCAAAATACACATAAATACTACGAATTGTAAGCGCAAGCTCTAAGCAAAAACTGGGCAAATTCAGGCAACAGGGCGTGGCACCTATAATATAAGCAAAAGGTTCAAAATGCTATACTGAAAGCGTTTGTTGTGATAATCGAACTAAATGTCACTCAGACACTAAGAATTATAACTGAAAGCCTTAAACAAAAACTGGATAAAATCGGTCAAGAGGGCGTGGCACCTCCCATATACGCAAAAGCTTCAAAACGCTATACTGAAAACATTTTTTGAGATAATCCAACCAAATTTCACTCAAATACTAAGAACTATAAATACAAACTCTGAGAAAAAAATGGGTGAATTCGCACAAGAGGGCGTGGCACCTCCCATATAAGCAAAATTTTGAAAATACTACAGTGTAGGGTATTTAATGTTTGGCCAGGCCAAAGGTAACACCCTTACTAGTTTTTTTTTTTTTGGTCTGTGCACAAAACCAAAAAAAAAAAAGTCGCTGCGCGAACGATCAGACCTCCTGAACCTTATGTTTTCGGGGTCGCTGAATCCGAATATGCTGATAGAATAGCTGACTGGGTTCGCGTTTTTTCAGATATAATGCTGAAAAAAATCTTAAATTTTCAGCGTAATTCCTGATTTCTGAAAAAATGCGAACCAACTTCGCTATTCTGACACCATATTCGGATTCAGCGACCCCGAAAACATAAAGATCAGGTGGTCTGATCTTTCGCGCATGGTACTTTTTTTTTGTGGGCCTGTGTTATTTGTTCGCACCGTGCCGACTAAGCTGAGGTTTTTTCTATTAGCATATCACTCAATTGCAATGTTGTAAGAAAAGTCGACCGTAGTGAGGTTGCGTCCACTATTTTGCCATGGCTTCATCAATTCCAAAAAAACGATTTCTCCCCAATTAGGGCCTTTTTCCTAGGCGGACTGTCACCCGAAATAAATGTTATCATGCAGCGGAAGGCATCTCACCGAGAAAACAAATGTTCATGACGATCTTTCACGGCTTAGATAGGGTGTATTGACGTAAGGATAGTTGGTCACGAAATGGAAAGAATTGCTCAAAGTCTTACATTTATAGTAAGTTATGCTGCACCATAAAAAGGAAATGTGTGCGGAGCATACAAATTATCGATAATAATCTGCAACGTAAAATAGACCCACGAAAACTGTCCGTTTCTATGATGTCAGTTTTTTTCGCAAGCTCGTACGGTCGACTGTGGATGTTTATTAGGGTGGAGCGAAATTTTTTTTTTTGATTTTCGAAATGGGCCTTATGTACCTAGATATTACCTAAACCTCAAATATATTAAAAAGTCTAACATATACAATATTATGCACATTTCAAAAGTAGAAGAGTTTAATAGAGATAATTATGTTTTAACATTTTTAATAATATAAACTGAAAATTACTCATTATTATAAATTCATAATTTAAAATTTTTTGAAATACAAATTTTTTTTTAATAATTTATATTGAGTCATTGAAAAGTAGGCACGGTGATCTTCAAAAAAATTAAAATTTTTCGACCACCCGCGATTTTTTTCTGGTATAATGTTGGGGGACCCTTCTAGTGTCAAAATCCGCTAACCGCAAAATCGATCGTCCAGGCGTTTTTTTTTGACATATTCATTTTTTTAAAAATTTTTTGAGTATGTCTCGGTGTTTATATACATATTATGCGCTCATATATATGTTTATACGAGTATATACACATGTATACATATATATGTATACACATACATATATGCACATATATATACTAAATTTACTACTATTTTAGTACTAAACTACTAAAAACGCTATAGTACCTATTTGCGACCTTCCAAATATTTTTTTAGAAAAGAAGACAAAATTATCTTTCTAATGAATCTAAAGTTAGGATGGTACCATTAATGGTATAGGAGTAATGATTTTTTGAACATGTCAGTACATGCAATAATTCGAATTATGTAAGTTTTTTGGTAATTTACATCATTTTAAATCCCTCCAAAGATTTTAAAATCGAAATACGACATGCTGCAATACGGTTGCTGCCTAAGGGAACAAAACAATGAAATTTCTGGAGAGTTGCGATGCAGTTGCTTCATATGCATCAATTGCACAATAACGATAAATTATGTCGAAGTTTTCACTACTTTCCCATTCAATAAGACCCTCAGCATCAGTTATTTGGCTTTGGTAAGATTTATGCAAACTTGCTCTTGAAGCATTTCGTTTAAAGGAGCCACCAGTACCATCGCATAGAACTTTTTCGTGAGATTTACCAAAAAAGTGCCATTCTGCGTTGAAACCACAATTTTCTCTAAGTCCCTTTGGACGAAATCGTATTGCAGCACGGCATATTTTATTTTCAAAATCTTTCGAGGAGTTTAAAGTGATGTAAATTACAAAAAAACTTGCATAATTCAAATTATTGTAGGTACTGAAATGTTCAAAAAATCATTACTCCTATACCATTAATGGTACCATCCTAATTTAATTTTCATTTGAAAGGTTATTTTGTCTTCTTTTCTAAAAAAATATTTTGGAAGGTCAAAAATAGCTACTACAGCGTTTTTAGTAGCTTAGTACTAAAATAGTAGTAAATTTAGTATATATGTATGTATATATATAAATACACACAATATATATACAATATATATATATATATATATTACACATATATACATATATAAACATATATATACACGTATATACATATATATTTGTACATTATATGTATATAAACGCCGAGACATATTCAAAAAATCGTTAAAAAATGAAAATGTCGAAAAAAAAACGGCTCGACGTTCGATTTCGCGGTTCGTGGATTTTGACACTGGAAGGGTCGGTCCCCCAACATTATCCCAGAAAAAAATCGCGGGTGATATTTCGAAAAATTATAATTTTTTAAAGACCACCATGTAGGTACACGGCAAAAACCAACTTGTTCTACTCAAATCTTGCTTTATCAAGTTGTTGATTAGAATAATTGTCTTATTATTATTTTTATGTACGTCTCCTTTTAAATTGCGATTTCTTAGTAAATATTAATAAGAAAATCATCTTTATTTCTTTTCGTTTATTAAAAACTGTGAAAAATTCCAAAAATTTTTATAAAACTTTACTCCATTTTAATTTTAAATCATTTCTAGTCTAGTCCAGGAAAATAAGACGAAAAAAGAAAAAAGTGAAAAGTAAAAAAAGTGAATTTTTTTCACCGGAATTATATTTATTTGTGCATGTGGTTAATAATGTGCAAAAAGTCCATTGTGCGCATAAAAAGTTATTCAGGCTCAAAGGTCGCTAAAATCAGTTTTTTGCAAATATCTCGCTAACGCAAACTTTTAAAGAAAAATGTTTCTCCAAAATTTTGTAACTATGCAAAAATGTAAAAAATGTTTTCGTGTAGCTTATAGTTTAAGAGATAACCCAATTTAAAAAGATTTACACAGTTTTTATATGTAAATGCTACGTATAAGTTCGTATTAAAATATCTTACTTTTAAAGTTGCGAATGCTCTTTCACAAGGAGTCGCACAAAAAAAATTAAAAAACCTTTCAAAAGATAATTAAATTCTGTTTACACCGAATTCAATTTTTTTCGGAGCCACTCTTGGTCTAAAAGATATTCTTCAAAAACCGTTAAGGTTTCGAAAATACTGGTTTTTGAAGGAAATCTCTGAAACGGTAAGTCATACGATAAAAAGCAGCGGCACCAATTTTGTAGAAAATTACAAGTTCTACAAGGAATAAGCCATATTTGTACACAATTAAGTAACGGTTTAGAAGTTATTCAGTAAAAACCGGTTTTTATGCCATTTAAAGGTTTTTTTTGGAATATCTTCTAAACGGTTTCTTCCATGTGTACATATATCGCTTATTTTTTGTAGATTTTGCGATTTTCTACAAAATTGATGTAATTGCTTTTTATCGTATGACTTACCGTTTCAGAGATATCCTTCAAATTCCAGTATTTTCGAGACCTTAACGGTTTTTGAAGAATATCTTTTAGACCATGAGTGGCTCCAAAAAAAATTTAATACAGTGCAAACAAAACTTAATTATCTTTTGAACGTTTTTAACCTAACATATTTTATTCGATTCCTCGTTAAAGAATATTCGCAATTTTAAAAGTAAGATATTTTAATATGAACTTATATATAAAAACTGTGTACAAAGTTGGGTTATCTCCTTAACTGTAAGCCACACGAAAACATTTTGTACATCTTTACAAAGGAAATTTCCTGTGTTACAAAATTATGGAGAAACATTTTTCTGTAAAAGTTTGCGTTAGCGAGATATTTGCAAAAAACTGATTTTAGCGACCTTTGAGCCTGAATAACTTTTAATGCGCACAATGGACTTCAATGGACTTTTTACACATTATTAATAATGAACAAATAAGTATAATTCCCTTGGAATTTTTTCGCAGAAATATTTTTATTTTCCTGAGCCAGTCCTCACACAAAAATTTTTTTCTAGAGATATTGCAATTTAAATAGAGATATATGTACATGTTTATAACAAACAATGTATTTAAGAAATGAAAATTTCCATTAAAAAAATTAGACAATACTTCTGACAAAAAAAATTCTGAGATAAAAAAAGCTTTATGTGAGAAAATTGGTTTTTACTGCATACGCTGTTAAAAAACTTGACTCATTACAAATTTTATAGCTTATGTATTTGGTATCCATCCTATCGAAAGATACAAAGCTTTTTGGGTAATAACAGTTTTCGTTAATGGAATTGTTATATTGATATCCAAAGTTTTCGACTTCAAATTAGAAGCTTCTCGTGTACATGAATTTTGATATTGGCCCGGCTTCATATTTTCTGAATATGTGCCGCCATTATCAGTTGAAAATGGTGCAACAATTATAGCACTAGTTAAAAGAATATCACAACATGAATATTTTTTTTCATTTTCTCCAATGGTTTCAATAAAACCGTCGTCTCTTGAATGGTTTTTAATTGTTTCCATAGGAAGACCATATTCTCCGATTTTTAATAAAGTCTTATCACTGGTTAGAAGGTGTGCTGCAAAAGTTGTAAGGCCAGTTCGTTCAACTTTAATGAAATACATCTTATTGATGTATTGAGGTTCATTATAAGTATTAGCACAAGAAACTCCAGGGCCGCCATCAGCTCCCAAATGGCAATTATCTTCATCAATAACATAGGAATCATTTGAGAAGGTCGAAAATACAACTCGTAAAGAATCGGTGTGTGGTTGGTAGCCAACATATCCATTCGGTAGAGAATAAAAAGCGTAGAAATGCACGGGTGTTTTTGTTGTATTTGGGTGAAAGAAAATCGGATAATACATGTGTGTCCATTCTGTTGCATTTGGTTGTCCATCTTTGTATTTCAATTTATAAAAAAAAGCACCATTTCCAACACAATATATCGGATCACCATTTTTATCGGTACAATTAGTTGGCAATGAAGCAAACTCTGTTCTATTGCATGTTTTTTCACTGGGGTCCAAAAAAACATGTGACAGATTGTTAGTTTTTATTTCATAAACTAAATGAAATAAAATAGTAAACAAAACTATATATTTTATATTGTACGTAGCACTTGTCATTGCAGAAATATGAAAAACTCAAAACTAAAAATTTATTATGCGAAATACTTCTATAAATAGCAAAAAAAACTGTGCTTCACAGAATATTAAAATTAATTAGCTTTTGATAGCGCATATATATTAACCTTAAGTATAACAAATTAATTTGTTCTTTGTTGTAAAAAAAAAAAAAACGCATTATTCCTTTGATTTCATAAAAACGGTTGATTTTTCTTTTCTTTTTGAGAAATGCCGCTACTTTTATTTGGCGAGCACCTGCAGATGACATATGCCTCTTCGGAAGAGGAAGGCTTTACAATCAACATTAATAAAACACAGGGCATGCCAATCCGTGCAATTAGTGTCAACAGTAGGTTTGTGATAGCTGAAATCAGGATTAAAGAATTTTTATTCCTGTCAATAACAATGAAGTTCGAAACCTTTGAGTCGAACGTTCTTTCAGTTCTTTTCTTCTCCTGTGGAATAAGCAGTTTGTTCATTTTTGAGATCGTATTAAAATGAAAACCGTACACGGCGCACAGTGATGCGATTAGTACAAGCTAGACGGAAAACTCCAAATCGAATTTTAACATTCCGAATATGAAAAAATATCAAAAAATATATAATTAACTCATAAGTAAATTTCACTTACCTCCGCTTTCTACATAGAATACCAAAAATTGTCAAAGTTGGCCTAAAAAATTATGTTTTTCAAATTTGTGTCCATGAAATTAGTTGCTATTTTCACAATTTGTTTTTAATACTTCCCTGTATCGGAAAGAGTTGAAAATCGGCACACATTACGGCCAAGATATTTTTAATGGAAATATTATAAATTCGAAACCAAATCTTTTAAAATGTTGGTGCTATAGAATAGAATTTAGAGAGATAAATGTGAAAAAACGCCAAATTCTGCAAAACATTTTGGAAAAAAAAATAGGCCACTCCATATTTCTACCAAACTTTCGTCATTTAATCAGTGTTATGTCTACTTTAAGCCCTGGGAATGCTTAAGTGCGCAATATACCTTTGACTTTTTTTTGTTAATCTATATGATGGTACTAAATATTACTGTATTAATTAGGCTCTGACCGTATTGTCTGAAATATATATAATTTTAAGTCGATGAGACTTTTTATTTGAGTTGAATATTTGTAATATAACACACAATATTTTTACACTGAGAAAAAAAAAATACACGAGATAAAAAAAAACCTATTTTAGTGAAGTGTAAATTACTCTTAAAAACGAAAAATTTGATTAAATATTTTGGTAACTAAAAAAAAAATGGCCACTTGACACCAAACTTTTTCTTTTCAAATGAGTATTATGTCTACTTTAAGCACTAGGAGTGCCTAAGTGCGTAAACTTGACATTGTATTTTTTTTTCAACCTATTTGATTGTCCTAAAAATGCTATTAAATTAAATTTCAAATCCAGGTTCCGAATATTTTTTCTAAATATTATGAATGGTTTTTGGGTAATTTCATTACTTTGAGCTCTAATCCGGGTAACATAACAAACACAACACGTTATGTTAGTACACAGAAAAAAAATCAATTATAGAAATAAACGTAGATAGCCCGAGAAAAGCAATAAATATTATTAATACGTTAATTATATTTAATTATATAAAAATTATAAATATGTATAAAAAATAAAAAGTATAAATAATAAAACTTATTATAAATGATATGAAGTATATGATATAAACATTGTTATTTATTTACATGGGTATGAAATAAATCCTCAAATATTTTATTTTTTTTTTTTTATTTTTAAATACTTTGTTTATTGTTTTTGTTATTTTTTTTATATAATAAAACTGAAATATATATTTGCGTCAGCAACAAAACAAAAGCTTATTTAATCAACCGAAAAAGTACTTTCTGAAGGGTAAACTAGTAAGGGTGTTACCTTTGGCCTGGCCAAACATTTAATACCCTACACAGCAGTATTTTGAAAGTTTTGCTTGTATGCGAGGTGCCATGCCCTCTTGTTCAAATTCACAGAGTTTTTTCTCAGAGTTTGAATTTATAGTTCTTAGCATTTGAGTGAAATTTGGTTGGATTATCTCAAAAAATGTTTTCAGTATAGCGTTTTGAACCTTTTGCTTATAGGGGAGGTGCCATGCCCTCTTGTCCGAATTCTCTTGGTTTTTGTTCAGAGGTTGCGCTTACAATTCGTAGTATTTATGTGTATGTTGGTTGGATTATCGTGAAAAAAACTCAAAAAGTTGCATTTTGAATATATTTTTTGTATGGGCGGTAGGCGTTTCCGTTGAGCGATTCCGCTCATTTTCAATCCCCCGAGCTTATTTTGACGACGAAGGCTGTGCACCAAATTTCATTGAATTATCTTGCTTAGTTTTCCCAAAAGTGTATTTCCACACACAGCCAGCCAGCCAGCCAGCCAGCCAGCCAGCCAGCCAGCCATCCAGCCAGACAGACGGACATAGCTATATCGACTCAGGAGGTGACGCTGATCAAGAATATATATACTTCACTATATCTGCCACGCCTCATTCTCTGCGTTACAAACGGAAGGACAAAGTGAATATACCCTGGTTGTAGGGTATAAAAAGATACCCTCCAAAATTATCAAATATCATCACTGATACTTGCTAAGCTTTATTATTATATTAATATTATTTATTATACTAATATTATTGATCTTATTAGTGCCTTGGAAATCAAATATCACACGCCTACTTAACATTTCGTTATTGCAGATTTTTTCATTAGTTATGGTTCAATTTATATTTCAGTTGTATGGGAGGTACCACGCCCACTTGTCTAATCGTGCTTAAATTTTTTATAAATTTAAGAAACTACATAAAACTTATACACTTAAAATTATGTAACCACCCACTTGTCCAAAAACTCTGAAATAATTTTTAATGTTTTTACTTACAATAAACAAAAATCAAAATAATCACATTCGATGTGTTTTGCAATGCTAAACGCGAATCCGACCTTAGAATTACTCTATCTTGTATAGTTTTTGAGATATTCTAACCTAAGAACCAATGCACTTTTGTGTCTTTTGGGTTAGGATATATTTGAGGAAAAAAAAAGATATCAACATAATTTAAATACGGTTTTAAAGGCAAAGCTTAGGACTTTTAAATTGCTTACCAGATTTAACGAAATTAAAATTTCTTTCACATTGGAAAAATAAAATAAATAAAATTTTGCGCAGTGATGCTTTTTATTAAGTGTCGGGTGATTGTTAAAGGTTTTTTATACAATTAACCCCTTGAGACCGATGGGGTCACATAGGACCCCAAAGATTTTTTTATTCATATCTCTTTTAATAACAACTATCCGTGCATTTTGCCCGCTGAATTTGGTACACAAGACTTGTAAATTTCTAACAGCTGATATTTAATTTTTTTTTGGACGCGAAAAGTGTGATTTTTATAGTTTTCAAGTATTTGGCTTACAAACCGATTGAACCGCAAAAAATTGTTGAAAACCTAAGTGTATGTCGTGATTTTGGATGTATTTTGTTGAAAAAATATCGAGTTCAGCAAATATTTTCAGTGGTTTTATCAGAATTCCCACACAAAAATTGGGGTCGTATGTGACCCCATCGGTCTCAAGTATAGCTGATTGCGATATTTTTTCATACCCCTCGGTTTTGTATCTTCTTTCTATCTTTTGTGTTTTTTTGCAGTTTTATAATCGCAAAATGCGGGAAAAAAGATTTTTTATTAACAAAGGGAAGGATTTGGAGGAATAATGTCAAATTTTGGAAGCAGACGATTTTGGACGCCGAAGATGACGTTGATATGATTGAAACCGACGCAGAAGTTTTGATTGAGAAAATCTAGATCAGCGATCCGAATCGAGCATCTACGTCCTCTACATCATTAAATATTGAGCTGTTGATTGCCCGTGGAACCACAACAATTTATAAAACTTTGTAGTTTTATACTCGAAAGTTTTGATCTCTGACCAGGATTGTGATGAAATGCCAATGTCCATATTCGCAAACATCACCCAGCTTGAAACACTATTGGTTTTGATAAAAGAACAAAGTGAACTTTATGCATTGCAAAACGGTCAGATTTTTTGAACCATAATTAGTGATCTCAAAGCATTTCCTAGTATATGCTTGTGTTCTTTGACTTGATGGATTTAGGAATAAACAATGACTTTACTGTCTACAAACACATGCACGACAAAGATAAATCGCATATGACGAGTTTCGATTTCAAGCGAAATGTTGCCATGGGTCTAATTGGCGAATACAGCGAACGGAAAACTCCTGTGTTAACAACTGGACGCAGAACGGCTAGCAAGCGAAATTTAGACAGCAGTACAAATGCGTATAAGCATATAATTGCTAAAGAGGCAAAAGGACAACGTTGTATCGTATGCAATCGTAATTCAGACAGTAAAACCAACAGCAAATGCGCTGATTGTAACCTCTATTTTTGTTTCACCAAAAATATGTTTTACCGAATACCACCGAAAAATTTTTTCCACTAAATAAAACTAAAAGCTGTTTCGAAATAAATAAATATAAATACTTAAGTACCTTTTATAAGTCATAGAATAATAAAATTGATTGAAAACTTAAAATGTCTTAAATTTTTTATTAATAATTAGTTGAAAAACTTCACAAACTTATATCCGGAAAAACTCTTAAAAAGTTATACTTGAAACCGATGGGGTCAAATAGGACCCCACATTTTCCGGCTAAACGGGGCTTCTCCAATTTTCCGGACAAACTTTTTTTTCATAATTTGAACACGAGAAAACCTAATCTGAAGTCCATTTTTAGATATCTACAACGGCCTAGGCTTCGGTCTCAAGGGGTTAAAAATGTTAAGTATTAGCCTCTTAAATGCTTTTTGACTTTTTACGATCGGATAAGAAGAAAAAAAGTTATGGCGGTTACAACTTAAAATTAAAGTGAAATATATCAATTTGGGAAGTTCACTAATTTTCGAAAGTAAAAAAAAATACTCTTACTTAAAAATATTGAGTTTAAAAGCTAAACAATAAAAAAGATGAAATTTTAAGCTTTAAATTGCTATGTGACCTATTCTGGTCAGTTAAGAAACAAAAAAGTTATGGACGTTAGAGTTCAAAGTAGACGTAATACCTATATTTACAATTTGGGTACTCGCTCGTTTTAGAAAACGAAAAAATGGACTCTTCAAAATTACTTATCTCAGTCAATTTTAATGCTAGAAAGAAACCAAAATGTGCAAAATGGCATCAACTTTAATTTAAAAATTTTTTTTCCCGACTAACAGTTTTTAAGTAATTTGTCAAAAAATAACTTTTTTGATCTTTAAACCCCCAAAAAGGGGGGTTATAACTTCTATTGAGCTAGGAACTTTTTTTTTCATAAGGTTACTATGGTGCAATAAACAACTGTGTTAAGTTTCAAGCCCGCAGCAATTTTTTTCTTCAAGATACTTAATTTTACTCTCCTAAGAATATTAATTTTTTATTGAATTTTAATCGAGGTCACTTTAAAAAATTAACAAAAAAAAATTGGTGCACTTTTTTCCCATATTCTTGAACACTGCACTTACTTCTTTTGTTTCTAATTAACTCAATAGGGTCTTTTGTGTCATTCTTTTTTTATGGTCTCCCAAACTATTCTTTAGAATTGACAAAGAAGCAAAAAAACATATGTCCGATAAAGTAACTGTAAACAAAATTGCTCTACTATATAGGAATGTCATTTTTTCCTAAAAACTTAGTTTTAACTAAGGTTTTTAGTAAAATAGGCCTGCTATAGATTTAAGAATCATAGAACGAAATTTTTGTTTTTGTGGTATTTATTTTATCTTTCAAAAACTCTAAGCTTACGGGCTCGTATAGCTATGCTTTTAAGATATATTAATTTTTTTTTTAATTTCTATTAGTTTAAGTATACTTAACAATATGCCATCCTTGACGAGTTTATATTTAAAACCTTAACTATGACCCTTTTGGCTGCACTCGCGACATTGTGCGCCTTGCGTATTAAGCATAAATTTTGCATAAAATTCTCAGCTCACTTTTTTGATACAGAAAAAAATGAAGGAAAGTTAAAAAAATTTTAGCCTTTCACAATTAACCCGAATCACCCTACGTACATTTTTTTCGAACTTCAAAAAGATTTTGTAGAGGTATACTACTTTAAACATAAGTAGAAAAACTGCATCATTAGTTTTTAGATCCTGCCCACAGGATACTCAGAATATCCTGTTGCCATATGGACACACTAGGCAGGATATGGGACTGGTTAACTTACGTAGCCAAAACCATAACTTTGCCATTCAAAACAGTTAAGAAATTAATTTTGTTGCTTTTAAAGCATTTCATATATTTAGTTGAACAATTTAAATTGGTTCAAAGTAATATTATGATTAAAAATATATATAAAATATAGGGGACAGTCACCGGGTATGGGACAGGTTTTGTTTTTGAACCAAAAAACGTTTCAGGTGTTTTATATATCGTTCGAAAGGTAAGACACATTCGCAGCGTTTTACTAAAGAACGGATGATTTATTGCTAATTTTCTAAAAACATGTTTTTTCGTCCTATACAAATTTGTATCCTCTTATGGGATACCTAGAAAAATGCAATGAAAATTAGAAAATACGAAACAAAAACCACATAATTGAGCGTTAACACAAGCCTTCATTCATGTATCATTGCATACATGTCAATATTTGACAGTTTTAGTCAATTTGGGCAAAGTCATATCGAATCATAAAAAAGACATAAAACACTAATACTAACACGTGACACATTCCTTTTTCAATTGGCTACATCAAAAATATAGCAGTTTTAAACAGATCATAAAGAACAATAGAGTGAAATTATGACAGTAGGTGTGAACCTATAATAAGCAAGTACCTGGAGACCGATCCCTGCTCGGTCAACAATCTTATCTTATCATTTTAGTCGATGTTTTTATTCATAGCTATTTTTTTCAATGAAATTCGTACCTTTTCACCTCCAAAGCATTCAAAATGATAAATTAACCGATGAGAAAAATAATAAGAAAAACTCGGAAAATATCGAATGGTATAGAAAAATATCAAGAACTCCAAAATTTTTTAAGAGAATTAAAATGACCTAAAATAAATAAATGTGTGGCATACACCCAAAATATTTTGCCTCTTGTATGGGGGCTGAAGTATCTTACCATCATGCCTCGGAAAGTTCATTCCATTTTTTTTTGTGCATGAGTTATTAACTAAAATTTTTATTTTGGTAAAAAGTCGGCCTGACAATTATTGAACAAAGCCCACTTTTCGTTATGCTTTAGATACTCGTAATCCAGATCCGCATACCAAATTTCATCAAAATATGTTGTACCATTTGCGAGAAATAGCATTTAATTTGTTTTACTTGTATGGGAGGTTCCACGCGCACCGGTGATATTTTGCCCATTTTCAGGTCGTAGGTGCCTTATAAAAAGAAGATTCCCTATAGTTAAATTCAGAAAGATTGCTTAAGTAGTTTTATTTTTATAGCGTATTATATTTTTGTGTGCGGTGCCACGCCCTCCAACGAGTTTTCAGGTGCATAAAGTGAGCTATGCAGGTGTGACGAATTTCGATGTTTTTTGGTTGGGAATTTCGAGCTATTTTCGAGCTATTCAACAGTAATTTCGAGCTGTCTGGGAAATTTTCCATTTTCCGGAAAAGCGGAAAAATTGTTCTGCATAGCTAAGTTTATTTTTTCAGCCAGACGAATTCGCGGGAAGAGTTAGCGATGAAATCTTTTTACGCAGGAATTTCGAGCTAATTTTGAGCTAGAAGCATTTTCCGGAAAACTCCCAATTTTCCCGGAAAATCCCCAAAAAACTTTTTTTATGGCTAACTTTATTTTTTTCCAGCCAGACGAATCCGCGGGAACAGTAAGGGATGAAATCTTTTAACGCAGGAATTTCGAGCTACTTTCGAGCTGACCTTGAATGAGGTATTTTCCTTAAATTTCCCCGGAAAATCCCAAAAGACTAAAATTTTTTTTTTCCCTGTGTTATGTCCGCATATTATTATTATTATGTCCGAAAGTTTTTCGCGGATCAGCCTATAATATATCCAACACCTAGTTTGGTAGCCACAGTAATTTTACATAAGAGTAGAGGTAAGTGAGCGGCCTGCGGCCGCAGCTCAGGATTTAAAACTCCCAAAAATCCAACACCGGCTTCGCGGCGGCCTTCGGCCGCGGATCAGTCGGTAATATATCCAATAATTTGCGGACATAACACTTATTTACGAAATGGGGATTATGTCATGGCACCGCCATAAAAAAAGGTTTTTTTGGGATTTTCCGGGAAAGTTTAGGGTTTCCCGGGAAAGTCTGGGGTTTTCCGGAAAACACTTTTAGTTTTTGATGAGCTCGAAACTAGCTCCAAATTCGTGTGTTAAATGATATGATCGCGAAATATTCTCATGGATTCGTCCGGCTGAAAAAATAAAGCAAGCCCTTAAAAAATTTTTTGGGATTTTCCGGGGAAATTTAAGGAAAACACTTCATTCAAGGTCAGCTCGAAAGTAGCTCAAAATTCCTGCATTAAAAGATTTCATCCCTTACTATTCCCGCGGATTCGTCTGGCTGAAAAAAATAAAGTTTGCCATAAAAAATTTTTTTTTGGGATTTTCCGGGAAAATTGGGAGTTTTCCGGAAAATGCTTTTAGCTCAAAATTAGCTCGAAAGTAGCTCGAAATTCCTGCGCAAAAAGATTTCATCGCTAACTCTTCCCGCGGATTCGTCTGGCTGAAAAAATAAACTCAGCTATGCAGAACAATTTTTCCGCTTTTCCTGAAAATGGAAAATTTCCCAGGCAGCTCGAAATTATTGTTGAAAAGCTCGAAAATAGCTCGAAATTCCCAAACAAAAAACATCGAAATTCGTCACACCTGCATAGCTCACTTTATAGACCTCGAGTTTTCCTAATATAACAGCACATCACATATTGATACTTGTTTTCAGGGGTAAAATCTTTGAAATTTTCATTAAAATTGTTGAAGTCGTTTTCAAGTAATATTGAATCAAAATTTTCAATGGTAAAAAAAAGGGGCGTGGCACTTCTTCGATCCCGCCCACTTTTCGATTATTACAAGGCATTGATATGTAGTACCTACATACCAAATTTCAATAAAATATCCTGTAACATTTGCGAGAAATAGCATTTAACGTATTTTGCTTGTATGGGAGGTTCCACGCGCAATGGCGACATTTCGCCCACTTTCAAATCAGAGATGCTCTATTGCAATTAGGCTCCTCACAGTTAATTTCAGAATGTTTGCTTTATTAGTTTTCTTTTTATACCGTTTTATATTTTTGTGGGCGGTGCCACGCCCTTCAACAAGTTTTCCCAATATAACGGCGTATCACATATGAATCCTTGTTTTCAGAGGTAATATCTCCTAAATTTTCATAAAAATTGTTGGAGTCGTTTTCGAGTAATATTGAATCAAAATTTTCAAGGGCTGAAAAGTGGGCGTGGCACTTCTTCGATCCCGCCCACTTTTAGTCTGTAATAAGGAAATATTAAGCCGTACCCGCTGACCAAATTTCATCAAAATACCTTGTATAGTTTACGAGTTATGACTAAATCAAATTTAAAATTTAGTGCAGTGCCACGCCCTCTGGTGAGCATTTACAAAGTTCAAACCTAGCTCATTCTTCATTGGTTGCTAATATCTAACACTATTCCAAGTTTCATTGAAATCGCTGTAGCCGTTTTCGAGAAAAAATATTGGCACAGAAATAAGTACAAAAAAACAAACAAAAAAACAAACAAAAAAACAAACATACAATTTTAGCTCGTATAAGAAGAGAAGATAATTTTAAAGCAATAATTAACCTTGTTAAGTTTAAGGAATTAATCATATTTAGAAATATTAAAACTAATATTTAAAAAACCCCTATAAATAAAATCTTTTATTTAAAAGGAATTTTTGGTTAGAAAGACTTTGTCTCTTTGCTTTGTTCTATTACAAGCGACAAAGCCAGCTCATTGCAGTATCTCATTGCATGACTGTGCAGAAGTAGGTAGGCCTAATCCAACGAATAAATAAGATCATTACAGGGTAATGTGAGATCATAAGTCATTTCGAAAGTTTTTTACTTTAGATTTTTTGATTTTTAAGTCATTTTGACGAAACATTTGTTAATATTTCAAAAGAAATAAATAGCAAAGAGATAATATTTCAGATAATGTTTCCTCTGGTGATCTTTTGGCCCAAAACAGAACTCAAAATATATCTATGACGTCCTACTGCATTGATTTAGTACTTATATAACGCAAAAATAACCCAGAAAGTAATAGATTTAAATATTGTTTTAGATTACTCGATCGATTACATGTAAGCGAATGTTTTGTTGGGGTAATCGATTCTGCCCAATGAAATTTGTATGCTAAAATAATGCCTTTGTAACCCAGAAAGTAATCGATACAAATAATTTTTTCGATTACTTGGTCGATTAAATGTAGCCGAGTGTTTTATTAGGGTAATCGATTACGCCCAATGACATGCATGTGTTAAAATAATGCCTTATGTAACCCAGAATGTAATCGATGCAAACAATTTTTTAGATTACTCGACCGATTACATGTAAACGAAGACTTTACTGGGTTGCTGTTGATTTTTCCATTCATTAATTTATATACTCATTTCTGTTAAGAATTTGTGGTACAGCATGATCATCGATTGCGGTTGCATCAGACATTAACCTAGACCAACTGAAACCAAGATTTTCGCACTACAAAATGTAGTTTGAATGTGTGAGAGATATGTTTTTAAGTAAAGTAAATATGTTTGGCTTCTATAGACAAATTTGGCTTTATGCCATGGTCAATAAAGTTCAAATATACATATGCACCTACTTAGATATTACCTAAACCTCAAATACATTAAAAAGTCTAACATATATTATGCACATTTCAAAAGCAGAAGAGTTTAATGAAGATAATTGTGTTTTTACATTTTTAATAATATAAACTGAGGAGTAATTTTTCAAAAGGGCTTATAACCAAAACGAGGCAAAATTATTGCCTGATACTTTGTTACAACTTAACAAAATTGGGTTCTGTTTTCATGAAAATTTAACTTAAAAGCGTGGAATTAATGACATTTAGTTAAAAAATTCATATATATCCAATAACCGATTATTATGCAAATAATGTGTGTGACATTACTTTTGCCTCGTTTTGGTTATAAGCCCTTTTGAAAAATCACTCCACAACTGAGGATAACTCATTATTATAAATTCATAATTTAAAATTTTTTGAAATTCAAATTTTTGTTTTTTATAATTTATATTGAGTCATTGAAACCCAGTTACTCGGCAAAAAACCAACGTGTTCTACTTAGATCTTGCTTTAACAAGTTTTTGATTAGAATAATTGTCTTATCATTTTTTTTTTTAAAATTTTTGTTCTTTAAAAACTTTACTCCAGCATAATTTTGAATCATTTCTGATCCTTACACAAACAGTAATATTTGTAGGAATATTGCAATTTAAATAGATATGCACGTACATAAGAATTCACTTGTTATAAACTATGTATTTAAAAAATGAAAATTTCCATTAAAAAATAAGACAATAATTCTGACCAAAAAAACTCTGAGATAAAGAAAGGCTTAATATGAGAAAATTGATTTTTACTGCATGCGTTTCATACATGACTCACTACAAATTTTACAGCTTATTCACCTTGTATCCATCCTCTCGAAAGATATAAAGCTTTTTGGGTAATAACATTTTTCGTTAATGGAATTGTTATATTGATATCCAAAGTTTTCGACTTCAAATTAGCAGCTTCTTTTGTACAAGTAGTTTCATATTGGCCCGGCTTCATATTTTCTGAATATGTGCCGCCATTATCAGTTGAAAAAGGTGCAACAATTATGGCACTAGTGAAAAGAATATCACAACATGAATATTTTTTTGTATTTTTTTCTCCAAAGGTTTCAATAAAACCGTACTCCCATGAACGGTTTAGAACTTTATCAATAGGAAGACCAAATTCCCCGATTTTTAATAAAGTCTCATCACTGGTTAGAAGGTGTGCTGCAAAAGTTGTAAGACCAGTACGTTTAACTCTAATGAAATACATCTTATTGGTGTATTGAGGTTCATTATAAGTATTAGCACAAGAAACTCCATCAGGGCTGCCATCAGCTCCCGGCTTGCAATTATCTTTATCAATAACATAAGCACCACTTTCGAAAGTCGAAAATACAACTCGTAAAGATTTGGTGTGTGGTTGGTAGCCAACATATCCATTCGGTAGAGCATAAAAAGCGTAGAAATGAAGGGGTGTTTTTGTTGTATTTGGATGAAAAAAAATCGGATAATACATGTGTGTCCATTCTGTTGCATTTGGTGCTCCATCTTTGTATTTCAATTTATAAAAAAAAGCACCATTTCCAACACAATGTATCGGTTTACCATTTTCATCTTTACACGTAGTATTCAATGAAGCAAACTCTTCTCTATTGCATGTTTTTTCACCTTCCCAATCTGGATGTAAAAAAACCTGCGTTAGGTTTTCAGTTTTTATTTCATTTGCTAAATGAAACAAAGTAGCAAATAAAACTAAATATTTTATATTGTAAGTAGAACTTGTCATTGCAGAAATACGAAAAACTCAAGACTGAAAATTTTATTTGTCTAAAACTTCTATAAATAGTTAAAAAATATAAATTTTTTTTTGTTATTTTTATAGTTAAAAAATATATTAAAAATTAAACTACTGATAATATATAATTGAAATTTAATAATTCGAAAAAAATTCTTATCAATAGCTAAAAGAAGTGGTGATAGATAATTTAGTTTATTACCTATGAAGGTGTGGGGTATTGCAATAAGCGTGAGCTTTGAAAATAAGCACAGCATATTTTGGAGTAGTTATTTCGTATTAACATAAAATTTTTCTTGGCAAAAAAATACCATTTTAAACAGTTTATAATAATTTGACCCAACTAGAGCAAATTTAACGAGGATTCGAAAATAAATTTTATTAGGATACGTTAATTTTTCATACTAAAATGGCCGCCAAAGTCAAAAAATAGGAAAAAAAAAAAAAATACAATATCAATTTTAAAATACCATAACCTTGCAAAAATTTTTTGAACTCTATAAGCCAAATACAATCTTAAAAAACTCTTGCAATTAACTATAAGTTTTTTATAAAAAAGTTTTCTCTAAAACGATAGGGTGACCCAACAAAATTACTTTCCAAAACAAGTCAGAAAAAGTTTTGGCGTCTATCACCACCCAGATGCTTTGTAACCTTATGCGATACACTCTATATAATAAACAAATTTCTGACAAATAAAATAAAAACTAGTAGCTTATGGTGTAACCTTTGGCCTTGCTAAACATTAAATACCCTACACTACAGTACTTTTGAAACTTTTCTTATATGAAAGGTGCCATCCCAGCAAATCCCATATAACCATATTGAATTATGGGCTGACCCGTTTAACACATACTATGATACATTTTTCTAAATTTACTACCGTAAAGAAATTTAAAAAGGGTAAGATATAAACAAAAAGATGCCTTACTCCCTTACTCAAAAAATATCAAGTTGACAGAGAGTAAAATTGAATCGTAATTTCTCGTCAATCAAAGTCCATTCAAATAAAATAACATTCTACACCAATTCAAAAACCCAAATAAGGTAAATAAAAATTAATAAAGCTGAAAACCAAAAAAAAAAAAATTGAACAAATCTTTATTTCTTTTAGATCATTTCATATTTTACAAACAACTGCCGAGTTATCCAGGAAGACGTCAACCGTAGGTAAACCTGCAGCTCGATGCTATAAAGAAGCTTCATAATTGAATGCAGCTAAACCCATCATTAATTCTACAAAATTGTGATTCATTTTGACAATAAAATAATTTTTCCAAAACTTCAGTTCGATTATTATTTATTTACATAAATTGAGAGAATGTCTACAAAAGGAATTGGAAAAAATGAAAGGGACAGCTATAGTTTTTTAATAATTTTTGTTTATGAAAAAAGTCGCATTAATAAGACAAGGATGCACGATCACACGGATAGGGCAATAGTGGGTATTTTTTTTCCCGATGCTAGAAGAAATGTAACTGGTATAAAACGAGATTTGTAACTTTTATATAATAAGGTTGGTAACGGTTACAGGATTTGCTGGGATGCCCTCTTGTCCGAGTTCGTCTAGTCTATTCTCATAGCAAGCATTTATAGTCTTAAGCATTTGAGTGAAATTTAGTTGGATTATCTAAAAAAAAACACTTTCAGTACAGCATTTTGAAACTTTTGCTTTTATGGGAGGTGCCACGCCCTCTTGTCCGAGTTCACTCAGTTTTTGCTCAGAGTTCTAAGTGTCTGAGTGTAAACTAAAAACGTAGTATAGCGAAGTATAGTGAAGCTTTTGCTTCTATGGGAGGTGCCACGCCCTCTTGTCTGAGATTGTCGAGTCTAAGCTCAGAGCATGCATTTATAGTTTATAGCATTTGAGTGAAATTTAATTCGATTATCTCAAAAAACACTTTCAGTATAGCATTTTGAAGCTTTTGCTTATATAGGAGGTGCCACGCCCTCTTGTCCGATTTCATACAGTTTTTTCTTAGAGCTTGTTCTTACAATTCGTAGTATTTATGTGTATTTTAGTTGCATTTTCGTGAAAAATACTCCTAAAGTTGCATTTTGAATATATTTTTGTATGGGCGGTAGGCGTGTCCGGATGACGACGGAGGCAGTGTATGAAATTTCATTGAATTATCTAGTTCAGTTTCCGCACAAAATGTATTTCCAAACACTGACGGACAGCCAACCAGCCAGACAGACGGACATGGCTACGGTGATCAAGAATATATATACTTTTCTATACCTGCCATGGAGAAAATTTTAGATCAGTATCTTAGAAGTGTGTACCTTGAGGCTGCACCTCTACACCCTGAACAATATGCCTACCAATCGGGTAAATCGACTGAAACCGCCATACATAGCCTCACGACTAAAATTGAGAAGGCTTTAGGGGACAAGGAAGTAGCACTCTGTTCATCTATTGACATACAGGGAGCATTTGACAACACGACTTTTAAGTCAATTGAGAAATCACTGATCAGGAAGGGAATACCCAAAATGATCATTGATTGGGTCCTCAACATGCTTAAAAATAGGACAATCATCTATGAAGCGGGCACAGAAAGGTTAACTGTAAGGACAACTAAAGGTTGCCCCCAGGGAGGTGTACTGTCACCGCTCTTATGGATTCTAGTCATCGACGAACTACTAGAAATTCTCGATGATCACAAATTCGAGGTCCAGGGCTTTGCTGACGATCTGATTATTATGGTTAGAGGCAAGTTTGACTCTACCGTAACTGAACGAATGCAACTAGCTCTCAACTTAGCTCTAGGCTGGTGTCGAGAGAAAGGACTCGAGATTAACCCTAGTAAAACCACACTGGTGCCCTTTACCCGGAAGAGGAAGCTAAACCTGAAAGCTTTAAATCTGGGGGGAAAGGTACTAACGGTTTCCGAGGAGATGAAATATCTAGGAGTAATTCTAGATAAGAGTCTAACTTGGAATAGTCATCTATCATACATCACAAATAAAGCCTTAAGAATAACATATGCTTGTCAAAGGCTATATGGTAAAACATGGGGACTACGGCCAAAAATGATGGCATGGTCCTATAAAACTATCACCGTACCAATGATCACTTATGCTGCATTAGCATGGTGGCCAAAGGTTGACCAAGTAGGGGCTCAGAATGAACTAAACAGGATCTTCAGAATAGCCTTCTTGGGTATTACAGGGGCACTAAAGACGTGCCCGACAGTAGCTCTAGGCATGCTCACGGGTCTCACCCCTCTTCACCTTATGGTTAAGAAAGAAGCAGCCTGTGCGGCTCTCAGACTACCTCATTTACAACAACTTAAAGAAGGCAATCTAACAGGGCATGTCAAGATCCTGGATATATTCTGGGACACGCCATGCCGTTCGGTCTCCGATAAGATAAGTAAAAAATTTGTTTTCTCTAGAACATTCAAAGTGGTAATCAATGACCGCGCTGAATGGAAGAGGAAGGACATAAATGTAAAACAGGGCTCACAGGTATGGTTCACTGACGGGTCCAAAATGGAAGATGGCAGCGCGGGAGCTGGAGTTGTGGGACCAAGATTCCAGAAAGCAGTTGCAATGGGAAAAACAGCTTCTATTTTTCAGGCGGAGGTCCACGCTTTAGAGTTATGTGCTAGAGAATGTCTAAGAAGGGGCACTTCCGGCACCGACATATACATTTACTCGGACAGCCAAGCAACTCTAAAATCACTAATGGCTTTTTCAATGCACTCCAAGCTTGTCTGGGAGTGTTTTGAACTTCTTCAAGCCCTAGCCATGAGGAATGAAGTTACTCTAGTTTGGATACCAGGTCACGAGGGGCATGAAGGCAACGAAAGGGCAGACTGCTTGGCCAAGAGGGGCGCACTCAATACTTTCATAGGCCCAGAACCCTTCTGCGGGGTAAACAACAGTTTTAAAAATAACTTAATACGCGAATGGGAAAAGGAAAGCCTCTCTGATCACTGGAGAGCCAAAGAAGGTATGCGACAGGCGAAGAGGCTGATCGATCCAAAACAAGTTAAGGCTGAAGCTGTTCTAAATCTCAGCAGAAAAGATATAAAAACGTACAGTGAAATAATGACAGGTCACTGTAAACTTAATTATCACCTAAAAAAGATGGGTTTGGTAGACGATGACTCCTGTAGACTCTGCTTAGAGGACTTGGAAACAGCAGAGCATGTACTATGTGCATGCCCTGCTGCGTTTAGACGCAGAATTAAGTATCTAGGAGCTGAGATTTTAGATCCAGGTGACATAGGTAAAATTAATCCCATAGCAGTAACAAGATTTATAGATAGTCTGGAACTGTTTTGATTAGGGAAAGAGGCTGTACAAAAGATCTTTCAGGTCGCAGTACAATCTAGAGCCTTTAAAATAATAATAATAATAATACCTGCCATGCCTCCTTCTTTGCGTTACAAACGGAAGGACAAAGTGAGCATACCCTGGGTGTAGGGTATAAAAATAAGTATCGTAAGTATCTTGATCAATTATATTTTTCGATAAATATCCTTTTGTCCAACATAATTTTTATTTGTTTTTTCGTAAATCAGAAACTTTAATTTGAAGTAGGTAGGATCTTAATCGCATTGTTCAAACTCAAGTTGTGAGCCTTTTTTGAAGAACTAACAATATATGAAAACTTTATTTTATGATGAAAAATTATTATTAATTTTGAAGTACATATATTTTGAACATTACGTGACAAAGTCTAGAATAAAAGCTGCACAGAAAAAAAAAATCAAAATGGTGCTGGAAAATTGTGCATATCCTCCACGCCACTCAAAAAAAAAAATTCCTCTCATTTTTTACCTCTAAGTACCAATGGATCATATACATATCGATACATCCTTGAGTTACCAACTTTTTACGGTACCTTTATTTTGGTACCTTTAGCTTGAAATTTGAAGGCTTGAGAGTTTTTTTTTTTTAAGTCACAACCAAAATTTATTTTATGTAGGTTTTCATACAAATAAAAAAAATTTTAAATACAAAAATTCTCATAACTAAAAACTACGATTTTCGAGTTACTAACTTTTACGTTGGACATATCGATATGTCCAAAAAATAAAAAATATCAACGGGTTCAGGAGCGGTCTTAAAAAAATTAAGTTACAAATTGTTTTAAAGATGAAAGTACTGATAATATATAATTGAAACTTCTAGTTGAAATGTAATAATTTGACAAGATTTATGTTAAAATTTAAAAAAAAAAAAAATGTATAGTTACTTACGCCATAATTATAAATATCTACAAAATATTCTGTAGTTATTCAAATCTCTCACATGCATAGAAAATAAACTAAATTAATTATCACTTTTTTAAATTATTGATAAAAAATTTTTCAAAACTATTATATTTCAACAAAAGGTTTCAATTATCAGTAAACTTAATATGTACATAGTTTTGAACCGCATACCATAGCATTTGTTGCTTAAATTTTACATTCATATCAGCCATTCACTTGCACAATTTGATTAACTCCATAAAACAAAATGTGGAGAAAAATGATAAAATAAAGTGTAAATCGAAAACGCTTATCTTCTCTTCTTATACGAGATAAAATTGTAAGTACTTATGTACTTATGAACTTATGTACTTATGTACATTGTATGCATGTTTGGAACGGGCAAAAGTTTTTCTCGAAAACGGCTACAGCGATTTTAATGAAACTTCGGATATTGTTAGATATTAGCATACAATGAAGAATGAGCTAAGCTTGAACTTTGTAAATGCTCACCAGAGGGCGTGGCATCGCACTAAATTTTAAATTCGATATGGTCATAACTCGCAAACCATACAAGGCATTTAAATGAAATTTAGTGAGCGGGTACGACTTAATAATACCTTGTAACAAACAAAAAGCGGGCGGGATCGCTCACTTTTTAGCCCTTGAAAATTTTGATTCAATATTACTCAAAAACGACTCCAACAATTTTGATGAAAATTTAGGAGATGTTACCTTTGCAAACAAGTATTTATGTGTGATATGCCGTTGTATTGGGAAAACTCGTTGAAAGGCGTGGCACCGCCCACAAAAATATAATATGGTTTAAAAAGAAAACTTATGAAGTAATCATTCTAAAATTAGCTATGGAGAGCTTACTTGCTATAAGGCATCTCTGATCTGAATGTGGGCAAATTATCGACGTTGGGCGTGGAACCTCCCATACAAGTAAAACACATTAAATGCTATTTCTCGCAAATAATACAACATATTTTGATGAAACTTGGTATGCGAATCTGGATCAGGAGTATCTAAAGCATAACAGTAAGAAGGCTTTGTTTAATAATTACCACGCCCACTTTTTTATCAAAATAAAAATTTTGGTTAATAACTCAGGCACACAAAAAAAAAAAAATGGAATGAACCGTTTAATTCTTATATGCATTCTTATATACTTTTTGACGCTGAAACCGTCTTCATTAGCAGAACTGTCATTATACCTGCAGGATTTTGAAGTTTCCTTACTTGAAGTTGAAGAAAATGCTGTGTTCAGTCTTACAGCGTTGCTACAAGAAAAGGTGGAATTCTTTTTTATTAATAGCATCGAATAGTTACACTCTTCCTTATCCAAATATTTTTCAGAATTTTTCCAATAGGATTCTTATTTTCCGAGTTATGATCCTTTGAAGGTAAGATATTTCAGCCGCCATACAAAAGACGAAATATTTTGGGTGCGTGGCACATCCCATTTATTTATTTTAGGGCATTCTGGTTCACCAAAAAAAAATTTTTGAGTTTTAGATATTCTTCTATACCATTCGATATTTTCCTTAATTTTTCTTATTATTATTCTCATCGGTTTATTTATAATTTTGAAAGCATGTTCATTAGAGGTGAAAATGTGCAAGTTTCATAACAAAAAATAGCTATGAATAAAAACATCGACTAAAATAATAAAATCAGATTGTTGACCGAGCAGGGATCGGTCACCAGGTACTACATGTATTAAATCTCATTCATGTGCGATAAATATTTTCGGTGATATGATGAAGTGGTGTTTGTTGGGGCGTGATACCCCCATTTTTTCATTACACATTATTTGTCATGGTGCTTTTTACATATGTACCAAATCTCATCTACTTATGTACGTTAAATAGTTTCAGAGATATGATGATTTAAATTTTTGCCTCACGGTGGACCTTTTGGCGGAAATGCCGATATGTATATTTTTTTTTTTTGGTTGGAATACGCAATGCCCCTCTATTCTGCCTCCTTCAAAAGGGGCATTTGATAAATACAATTACTTTTTTATTTCTCAAGTTTTACAAGTTAAAAAGGAACTCACTGTTATTGCAGCGTCTGAAGCGATTTTTTTTTTTTTGTCAAAGGGGTGTAACGCCTGCCATCATTTTTCAAAAGGTGTTTGACAAACAATTTGTAAGTCCTCTTAGCAAGTTTCATGAGTTTCATATGGATGAGAAATTGCGCTCTTTTATTTTTTTTGCTCAGAGGTGAAATTTTATAGCAAATATTTCTGTAGTACATACCGACTTAATATTCCCCTGTTTTAGGTGTCATTTTTGTACCTTTTAAGAAAACGACAAAAATGCCCCACATGCGGGTCTTGCATAAGTTTGCTGAACACATGATACACCTCAAATGTAAGGATCATATAGTTAAATTTATTGATTTAACGCAAGAATGTGGCATTTTTGTTTTTTTCATGTACAGTGGATAAAAAAACTTTAAAAATCGATTAAAGAAAAATGTGACGTGCTGGAGAAAAACCACGAGACACAGGTATTTTTTTAACGTTACTTCACGAATTTTTTGGATTTTCTCATGTGTTTTACAAAAAGTTCGAAATTGTCGAATAATGTAATTAGAAACGTCGCTTTTGCATCCTTTTTTAATTATAGGACTTATAGAAGACTCTTTCCATTGTTTAGGAAAATAGCATTATTAAATAAGAAACTCTTGCGGTTGGCTCAAAATGGAGCTGCGATTAATTAGTACTGTGGGAGGAATACCATCAGGTCCCAAACAAGAGCCATCTTCATTGGACACAATATATTTCACTATGAGCTCAGGAGAAAATGAAAATGCGTTCATTGAAACTGTTGGATCGTTATCAATAAATTGGAAATAATCAACTTCTGGAGAAAATACATCAGTAGAAAATTACTTTTTAAACAAGTCAGCAAACGAATATTTTGTTAGTTTTTTCCTTTATTGACTACAAATTTTTTTTAAAAATAAAACTCAAAATTTTTTAAAATTTAAATTAAAACAATTTTTATTTTATTTGAGACGAATGCATTTCGGACAGGCCTGCTGTCCATCATCAACGACACGCAACGTTTCCTACATGTTACATGTTTAGTTGCGTGTCGTTGATGATGGACAGCAGGCCTGTCCGAAATGCATTCGTCTCAAATAAAATAAAAATTGTTTTAATTTAAATTTTAAAAAATTTTGAGTTTTATTTTTAAAAAAAAATTTGTAGTCAATAAAGGAAAAAACTAACAAAATATTCATAACTAGACTACAAAATTCGGTTCATGCTATAAAATTAAAATAATAGCATCGTTTTAAAGTCAGCAAACAACTCGGCAGTAATTTTAGGGTCATTTGTATATCCATTTAATGCCTTGAATTCCGACGGAAACTCGTCAGATTTTTTTTTTTTAAGTTAATGAAACTTCAGAAGTTCATTGGATTAAGTAAAATATTCAACTTCATTTTATTCATATGATCAGACTAGGCTGAAGCTGATTTCAATTTAAGTTCCTGAAACAAACAATCGTATGGCTCAAGGTCATTTTGATTTTGACTGCTGACGTATTTTTTCCATTTTCTTTTCAAAAATTACGTATAGTTTTCAACTCTTTTGAATACCAAGTGTATGACGAATTCTCGAGTTTTTTTATAGTACGTGGTACAGACAATGATATTGTTGAAGATATTTCACTGTAAAAAAAGTTAATACAGCTATCTAGACAATTGTCATTGAAATAATTTAGCATATTGGTCAGCTTGTTTTCCAAAATAGCGTTCAGCTTCACAAAGTCAGCTTTTTTAAAATTATATTCATAAATTTTAGTCGGTGAAGTTGAGCCAAGTAAGTCATTATTGTCGATTTGAAATAAAACACTCAATGGAGAATGATAGGCATCAACCACAGACATGACATGGAAAGCCTTGTCAACTACTTACAAGAATTACCCAGAAAATCATTGCTGAGGAACTGGGCTTGAGTGCCATGGCTGTATCGCGAATATTAAAAAAATGATCTTGGATACACGAAGAAATCTGCACGATGGGTTCCTTGTATTTTAAGTGATGCTCAAAAAGAGCCACGTGTGCGTTTTGCTAAGTATTTTCTTGAAAAATTCAAAAACGGATAGTCTAACACTCTCAAGAAAATAGTAACAGGTGACGAAGCATGGTTTTACAAGTAAGATCCTGAAACCAAATAACAATCTTTGATATGGAACCCAGAATATGCAAATCTACCTGCTAAGGCAAAGCAACAAAAGTCAGCAACAAAAGTAATGATGTCAGTTTACTTTATCTAAGAGAAAGTTGAAGCTGCTATTCCTTTGGAAAAAGGTCAGAAGGTTACTGCTGAGTGGTATACTGAAACATGCTTACCAAAAGTTTTCAAAATTTATTGGGAAAACACCAAAAAAATTAGCTACGCCGCTACTATCTACATCACGATAATGCGCCAACGCACACTGCTGAAAAAACGAATGATTTTATTGCGCTATCAGGCATCGAAGAAATTCAACCAGCACCTTACTCTCCAGATCTATCGCCTTGTGACTTCTGGTTGTTTCCAAAAATAAAAAAAAAATTTGAGAGGGAGAGTCTTCAACGGCATTGAAGAGATTATGAATGCGGTTAAGGATGAAATTGTAAAACTGCAAAAATCCGATTATGAAGGACTTAACGACTTCAAAAATGTTTCAAAATAAATGGCGATTACGTTGAAAATATACAAATAGATGAAGAATAAATCTATAAATTTAAAAAATTTTTTATACAGTTGATTCAATTCTACTAAGCGAACTTTTGTTAGACCCCTCGTATATATGTATTATCATCCCATATACTAGAATTAATAATGTCATCGAAATTGCACATAATGAATGACGCATGGGATGGTTTTTTCTCAATTTTTTGCAAGATAGAAAAGCGTCAGAAGGAATTATAATATTTTGCTTTATGAAATCTTTGACATTATCTGTTGTAGTGTCAGGGTGCAACCGCGAAATGAAAATGGCTTTTGGTCTGGGTATGATCCTCAAAGAAAAAGGAGCCTCAGGGCTAACAATCAGACTCATGGCTTGCACGAGTGGAGATGTCAATGGACAATCGTTAGTAGGTGAAATAAATTGAGATGGTAGCAGGATATTGCAAGGAGGCAAGGCGTGATTATTAGCCTGAGGTCTTGGAAATAAGTCTTCTTGATTGTTGGCTCTTTCACTCTCAATGCTTAGACTTTTTCGAGCCTTTTTCTTTGAAAAACTTTTTTCTTCTTTAATTGTAAAGTCAATTTAGGGGAGGAAGTGGGAGCCTCAGCGATAACTTCATTGAATGCTTTCATTAATTACTGTAGTTTCATTTGAGGAGTTATTTTTCGAAAGGGCGTACAACCATGTTAAACAAATTTTCGGTAATGAGAAAAAACTTTTATGGGCTGTTTACAATAACATATTTTTTTTAATGTCTCCTGTATTATAGTGAGTTGACCAAAATTCTAATCCCCTTAACATTTTTGTTGTAACATATTTGCAGTAATTGCAAATAGTAAAAAACATTTGGAAATAAGCCCTTTTGTTCTGAAACGTTTCAAAATAAGCCCTTTTGTTTCAAAATCACTTTTATTTCTTCATTTGGAAGTTTATTTTGATGTCTATATGCATGGTATGTAAACAAGTATATAGCCTGGGGTGTATAAAAAATACAATATTAAAAGTTTTTTTGGCCACTATTCAAAATACGTCTTTTTGTATCAAACTCTAAAAATGTCTATGAAATTATATGGAAATAAGCCCTTTTGTTCTGAAATGCGACTTTCGATCACGATTTTATCTAAGAAAAATGCATTTTTTGTGATGAATTTTGGACTAGAGGATGCATTTTAGAATGGTAATGTCGATGGCATCCTTAGGTTTGTTCGAGGTTGGAAGTGGTTTTACGCCCTTTTGAAAAATCACTCCTCATTTATTGTTACATCCATGGTAGGAGTAATATCATGATAATTGGAGACAATATCTTTGAATTTTGAATTCAAATCGTTTAAGTTTTCCCCTAAAAATTCTAATCTTTTCGAAAAGAACCGAAGGACAAAGGGCTCGACAAGAAGTACTAAAAAACTGCAGCCCCGAAAATGGAGAGTTAAGCATATCAGTAATAGAGTTGGAAAAATCCACGCAAGATGCAGGAAACATCTGTTCGCAGGCGCCCGAACAGGAAAACATTGCATGCAAAATATTTTGACTTTTGGCTGTGATCATCTCACTTTTTTCGAAATTTGCAGTTGGGTTCTCTGATTTTAATAAAAATTCACAGAGATGTTTCAAGTGCTTAGCATGGAGACCAATCATTATTAGTTTTGGGAAAAAAAATTTTTTTTCCAAGTTATGGGCATGGAAGTTCAGAGTGTCCAAGTGGTGTTTTTGCGAAAAATCGATGCAATTTTTTTTTCCAAGTCCCGCCATTTTGTCAAAAATAAATTTTCAAAATATTTGTTTCCGGATTCTTTTAGCATTTTAAACGTTAATTTATTTTTTATTATTAAATTTGGAAAATTTTGTAAATTTACAAAATGGCGGCCATTTTTTGAAAAATCTTAAAAGTTGATTAAGGTAAGTGTACCGAATTACGGGCTAGTACCTAATTCCGTACGTTTTTGAGTTTTGTTGAAAAATAAGAAAACTAAGCACGGTTTCGAATATTTTTTAATCAAAATATAGTCCAGACTTATAATTGATGTCAAAAAGTATAAATTTAATTTTTTACATTCATTAATTACTTTATAGTAATGCTTCAAACTATCAGTTGACGCCAAACCGTCATTTTGTACGCGCGTGTTGTGTGAAAGTATAAGCTAACATCAGAATTTTTGTAAGCGTTTCTAGGATTCCATGTTAGTATTTTTAATTAAAATTTGTTAAGTTGTCAATTTGTGTTGCCTTAAAAAACGGATTCTAAAAAGTTTAAGACAAAACTAATAATATTTTACCAAAACACGGCGATTTTCTTCAGTACGTAATTAGGTGCATACATTTGTGTGAATGAACGTAACTCCGTGCCTATCACGCAGTTTGGAAATTTCAGAGACATTTTGTTTTCGAAATTTAGTTATTAATCGGTGTTAAATTAATTAATTATTCATTTATCATGAAATAAGTAAGCTTTTGCGAATGTGGTGACGTAATTACGGACTAACGTTTTCCCTCTGAAAACCCAAAATATTTGCGAATAATGCTAACAATTATACCAAAATTCTTATGTTTTATTTATGTATAAGGGTTTCATATAATCGAAGTTTATGAAGTAAATTACAGTGTTTAAATATAAATTTGTGAAATTGTTGATTGACATTGACCTACAGGAACGATTTCTAATAAGTTTAAAACAAAACGGATAATATCTTACTAAAAAACGGCGATTTTCTTCAGTACGTAATTAGATGCATAAATTTGTGTGAGTGAACGTAATTCCGTTCGGGCCGTTATGAGCTATTTAAACTTTTTAACCCATTCTGTCGCCACGCCCCACTTACGATTTTTTCTGAATTTTACTCCAGAAGGTGTGCTCGATCGCATATCGCCGAAAATCGCGTTATTCGTTTTTTACTCGGCAGGGAGCGCTTTAATTAAAAAAACATTTTAACCAAAGACGATTTATTTTTTATCAAGAAATTTCCTTGATTTTTTTTAAGAAATTTGAGACCTGTTTTGCGGCCATTATGAGCGATTTAAACTTTTTAACCCATTATGTCGCCACGACCCTCTAACGATTTTTTGAATTTTACTTCAGATTATTTGGAAAGATGACCGTATCATATCTACTACTTTTAAATATGTGCTCTTCCGCATATTGTCGAAAATTTCGATTTGCCCACAATTTTCAGATAAAACGACCTCCTGACACCCTCTCGGGTCGAAATTTTTTTGTTCACCTATTGAAGATTTCATATTATACGTCTAGGAATATATTTCACCACATTTGGTTATTGAACACAAAAAAAAATTTTCTTAAAACCTGGATCATATAAGGGAAGATTATTTTCGGTTATGTTCATATATGTTTCTTAAGGAAAAAACAGTATATTTGAACATGATTAAAGTAAAATAAATGTTCACATGTATAAAATTAAGAAATTTGATGTTTCTGATTGTTATATAATGAAAATGTATCATATTTTAAGCTAGCACGGAATATGGTGCACGAAAGTACGGAGTTAGGTTCAACGCAAAATTTTAGTCCGGAATTAGGTTCAAATGCAATGCTTCTTAAAATATAAAAATTTATTACAATAACAGCATTATGATGCTCAAATTGATTTACAATCGACTACGGATACATCAATTGTGATGAGAAATCATATTTCCGGTCTTAGAATTGAGTTGTATGGCTAGGAGCCATTCTAAAAGTGATGAGTACCTTAATATACCGTAATTCGGTACACTTACCTTATCTCAAAATAATATCTTTTTAATTTTTTTATTTTTTTTTTAAAAAAAGGTGAATGAAATGTAAACATTTTGTAGAAGACTTGTTTTGCGCTAAATGGCTGTGAAAGCCACAGGATTTTTTTTCTAAAAAGTCACGTGACAATTTTTTTAACTTTGTCTTGTGCTTTCATTTACACCCACTAGGTGGCCAAAAAAAAAAAATTTCAAAGTACAATGATATAGAAGCTATACCAAAAAAACCAATATTTCCTATATGAATCATAAAAATAAGTATTGACGAAATGACGGCCATGTTTTGAAAAATCTTAAAAATCAATTTACCAAAAAAAAAAAATTTTTTTTTTTCTTTAACACATTGGCTGCCAGACCAATTTTTGTACTGTTTCCCAGGGTGCCAAAATTTTTTTTTTCTATTTTCATGTTTTTTATTAAATAACAGTCATTGTTAGGTATTTCGTTGCGTTTCTACAACTTTTGGAAGTCCTAAAATAGATTTAGTCCTGGCTATTGAATATCATAGCCACGGCACCCTGTGTAATGATAGACGTTTATCCGTTTGCCAAGTGCCATGGCTATTATTTTCAATAGCCAGAAACAAGAAAGAAGTGTCATAAAGTTAACAGTACTGTATATAAATATATAGGGGACGTTTCACGTCAACCGGGCCACCTCCATCGCTAGAATTTGTACAGACGGAAAGTAAAGTTTTGGATCCCAAAATTTTCGTTTTTTAAAAGATTTCGAAAGCCCAGTGGCGTTTTTAAAAATTTCAATATGGCGACGTTTTAAAACGCTCCGAAAGAGGGCGTAAAATAAATTTTTCTTTTTAGTATTTTGGAGTAAATTTTATCACCCGGGGGTTTTGGGTCGCTGATTACGAATCTAAAGCCAGAATTTGAGAATTCTTTAATCTAAGATGGCGCGTCTCATAGTGTGGAAAAATCCAAATAGCTAGAAGTCGAAAAAATTATGCTAGAGTTCTCAAACTAAGCAAGCATGATTCCTAAATATTTCTAAGCTATATGTGTAAGCTTGTACGAATTTGAACAATTCTTCGTGATTCGTGATCAGCGCGCCCTAAATCTCCCGAGTTTACGCCAAAATGTTAAAATTTTTATAAGCGCCACTCGGCTTTCCAAAGCTTTTAAAAAACGAAAATTTTGGTATCCCAAACGCTATTTCCCGCTCGCACAAATCCTGGAGGTGGCTCGGTTAACATGAAACGTCCCGTATGTATGTATGTACAAACTCTTTATAATAAGTAATTAAAATATGAAATAGTTTTTATTACTTCTCAAAATAAATCGCTATAAAATCTGAACAAACCACAAACTACTCAAACCAAGTTCATTTAGCACTAAGAGTGGTACTAGGCTTTTCGTTTTGTATTGAATTTTGTTTCTAGAGGCTATGCATTTTTCATGATGAGGCAAAATAACAAAAAACTACTGGCTATGGAAATCCATAGCCACAAGCATGAATGAAACTGTACTGGCTATTGAAATCAATAGCCATGGCAGCCAATGTGTTAAATTTTTTTAAGGAAATCTTTTGAAAGGTTATGATGAACATTCGTTTTTCAGAACACTTAAGTAAAAAAAAAATAAAAATTTTTTTTTTGGAAAATTGATTTTTAAGATTTTTTAAAACATGGCCGTCATTTCGTCAATACTTATTTTTATGATTCATATAGGAATCATATAGGTTTTTTTTGGTATAGCTTCTATTTTCTAAGTAATGGAAGTTATATCCTTGTACTTTGAAATTTTTTTTTTGGCCACCTAGTGGGTGTAAATGAAAGCACAAAACAAAGTTAAAAAAATTGTCACGTGACTTTTTAGAAAAAAAATTCCTGTGGCTCTCACAGCCATTTAGCGCAAAACAAATCTTCTACAAAATGTTTGTATTTTATTCACCTTTTTGTAAAAAAAAAATAAAAAAATTAAAAAGATAGGGGAAGACGGGGTAGATTCGTACACGGGGCACCTTCGTACAGTGGCTTTATTTCGAAAACTATAGAAGTTAGCATGTCCGCTTCTTCATATGCAATATTGATGCTTTTGCAGCCATTTAGCTTGTAAAATGTGGCAGTGGTACGATAGTTGACTTGGTCGAAAAAAGACTTTGTATGTTTTTCCAGTGCAAAAGTAATTTTATTATCTGACTTTAACTTCGTTTAATGGTAATAACCCTATGCTAAAGTTTTAAAATACTTCTGCTGGTTCAAAAACAGATATGCTATTTTGCTGTTTGTTTACTATTTTTGCGATTTTGCTAATAGTTTTACTAAAAAAAATAACAATCTATATTGATCAGTTCGGGGCACATTCGTGCATATAGTTATGGGGTACATTCGTACACACGAATTTACCCTTATGAAGCGTAATTTTAGTTTATTTAGTACACCAAAAGTAAGAGCCGGTGTATAGTTACCAATTAATTCACAGAATTACTGAAACACGTCCAAAACCAAACGCAATACTCCAAAGATAACCTTAATATACAGTTAGTCTACAGCTATGAAAATCATTTCTCAATAGATGCAGGTAATTATGCTTGGGGCAACGGGATTGTTTATTTCTTACTCCTATCACACTTTACATACCGTCTTCAACCAATAGAGGCTTGATTGGTCCTTTTTATTGAAAACTGAGAACTGCATTCAAAGATTGGAATGTGAATAACCATGGAAAATTTCCTATTATCAACAATATTCCAAGTCTGGCTAAAGTTTTCAATCATGCTATGGTAAAAATATCACAAGTGCATTTGAAATAACAAGGATATGGCCATTGAACAAACTTTTGTGCAGCGACGAAGATCTTGCATCTGTTGGGATTTACCAGTCAAGTTCTATGGCAGATCTGCATGCGCAAGATGTTCTACACGTTCAAGGGATACTCTTTCATTCGAGCCACATACGATTTCATCGCCTTAATTGCTGCATCCACCGTTGCACGTATACCCCAAGTTATGTACTAATGTACCCCGCATATGGGGCACATTCGTACGTTTTGAGTATCTTCAGAAAATCTTTCATTGCTCCTAAATGATAAATCGGACCGTCTTTAGCTTACACTACATTAAAAGCTTAATATTGTACTTATTTTACTGCATACTAGTTATTTTGAAAAAGCTGGTAGCTTGCTTTATTTTTAGCCATACAGTGAAAACTGTACGAATCTACCCCATCTTCCCTTATTATTTTGAGATAATCAACTTTTAAGATTTTTCAAAAAATGGCCGCCATTTTGTAAATTTACAAAATTTTCCAAATTTAAAAATGGAAAATAAATTAACGTTTAAAATGCGACAAGAATCCGAAAACAAAAATTTTTAAAATTTATTTTTGACAAAATGGCAGGACTTAGAAAAAAAAATTGCATCGATTTTTCGCAAAAACACCACTTGGACACTCTGAACTTCCATGCCCATAACTTGGAAACAATTTTTTTTTCGCAAAACTAATAATGAGAGGTCTCCATGCTAAGCACTTGGAACATCTCTGTAAATTTTTATTAAAATCAGAGAACCCAACTGCAAATTTCGAAAAAAGTGAGATGATCACAGCCTTTTACATTTCACTCTCAAAGAACACTGCGGGTTAAAGGCTGTAACCAAAATAACTGCTAAAACGCAACAACAGCAGCACAAGAGAAAAAAAACAAGCTACAACTTTCAAAGTCAATAACCAAACACGAAAATAAAAAGAA
This sequence comes from Calliopum simillimum, assembly GCA_951812925.1. Classification (NCBI taxonomy): domain Eukaryota; kingdom Metazoa; phylum Arthropoda; class Insecta; order Diptera; family Lauxaniidae; genus Calliopum; species Calliopum simillimum. The sequence goes on along the minus strand of OX638369.1, from coordinate 89,712,872 downwards.
AGCAAAACATATATATGTTTAAAATTATAGGATATAAAACTTAACTTTAAATTAATCAAAAATAGAACAAATTATTTGAGCAGCCGGTTATGTACAAAGCATTGACATACATCTATATATAAATAGGCAAACGAAATCGGTTCAGTCCCTTTTTCTATACCTAAATCGCAACAGATTTGCTTGATTTTTTATTTTTTTTGTTGGAAAGGATGTGAGGAGGATTAGTGCATAGGACTATATTTTATTTAAAATGGGCGGTACCACGCCCCTAAATGGAAAAAACGCTCTCATGGTTAAACCGCTGCATCGATTTTAACGAAATTTAGTATGGAGTTAATGTTAGCACTAAGGAACGATAATGTGGCCATTATGTTTTTCAGTGGGCGGTGCCACGCCCCTAAATGGAAATAACGCTCTCACGACAAAACTACTGCATACGATTCTTATGAAATTTGATATAGATATAGAAAGATATCAAAAACTGTTTGCTCTTTAGTAGGAGTTACACGCCTCTAAATGGAAAGTACGATATTGCAACTAAGCTGCTGCAACGATGCAGATAACCCAAACCATAAGGAAGAATATTAAAGGCTTTTTGTGTTTAATCGACCAAAAAAGGGTATAAAAACTTTTTTCTTTATTTTATGGTCAAATGGAAATGGCCGAATTTCGGCCACAAGGCGAACTCTAGTACAAAGTAATTGTACCACAAACGACAACAACAACAAAAGTTCAAAAGGGAATGCAAAAATAAAACAAAAGGCCACAAAATAAATTCAATCGTTAAATGCACTACCGACACTCACAAAGTAACGAGATCAACTGAATTGCTACTGTACCATTCTATTGTGGCTCTAGAGTAATGGGAGCCATAACATTACAGTACCCCGTGTCTACGAATAAATAAAAAAATATGCTTATTAAGGCATTCATCAATATATGTAAGTTTTTGAGCTAATTGTGTCCCGTTATACAAAAATATGCTTCTCAGACTGCAGGTGCATATGGTCTGTCAAACCATACCCTGCTTGGCAGTTTTTGTGATTTTGGCGAAAAAAAGTCTGCATTTGTCGTATATTTTGACCCATTACACGTAAAACCACTAACCCGCTTAGAAAATTATGTATGAAGGTATTATCAGAAGCTTAGTTTAATTTAATAACTGGTGCGATTAAGCCAGACGTTTTTTTTTTTTTTTTTTGAGATATGACAAAAAATGTGAAGTCACCTTGGAAAAAAGCAAGAAAAATTTCAACAATTCATATCTCGAAAAGCTATCTGTAAAATTATTTTCGCGTTCAAGCAGCGAAAGTACTTAAGAAAAAAATATTTGCATTTTTTGTACATTTTGACTGTAAGCTAGCGTGTTTCCCAAAATTCTTATCAACACACTCAGTGTTATAAAAGTTATTTGGGAATGCATGAAATTTTCTTCTAAACTGCAGAAGTAGTTTATGTAGAAAAACCCATAAAATACAACTAGTAAGGGTGTTAATTTTGGCCTGGCCAAAAAATAAATACCCTACACTGCAGTATTTTGAATCTTTTGCTTATATGGGAGGTGCCACGCCCACTTGTCTGATTTCACCCAATTTTTGCTGAGAGCTTTCATTTATAATTTTTAGTGTCTGAATCAAATTTGGTTCGAATATCTCAAAAAACGCTCTCAGTAAAGCGTTTTGAAGCTTTTGCTTATATGGGAGGTGCCACGCCCTCTTGTGCGAGTACACCCAGTTTTTGTTCAGAGCTTGCATTTATAGTTTTTAGTGTCAGAGTGAAATTAAGTTGGATTATCTCAAAAAACTTTTTCAGTATATCATTTTGAAACTTTTGCTAATATGGGAGGTGCCACGCCCCCTTGTACGATTTCAATCAATTTTTGCTGAGAGCTTTAATTTATAATTTTTAGTGTCTGAGTCAAAGTTGGTTCGAATATCTCAAAAAACGCTTTCAGTATAGCGTTTTGAAGCTTTTGCTTATATGGGAGGTGCCACACCCTCTTGTCCGAATTCGCTCAGTTTTTTATCAGAGCTTGCGCTTACAATTCGTAGTACTTATATGTATTGTGGTTGCATTGTCGTGAAAAATACTCCTAAAATTGCATTTTGAATATAATTTTTGTATGGGCGGTAGGCGTGTCCGTTGACCGATTTTGCTCATTTTCAATCCCCCGAGCTAACTTTGACGACGGAGGCAGTGTACCAAATTTCATTGAATTATCTTGCTCAGTTTTCCCAAAAAGTGTATTTCAACACACAGCCAGCCACCCAGCCAGCCAGCCAGCCAGCCAGCCAGACAGACGGACATGGCTATATCGACTCAGGAGGTGACGCTGATCAAGAATATATATACTTTTCTATACCTGCCACGCCTCCTTCTCTGCGTTACAAACGGAAGGACAAAGTGAATATACCCTGGGTGTAGGGTATAAAAATATCACCTATAAAAGAATCGTCAAACAGTCACAAAGTTCAGTCACGATCAGCTTGAGTTCTCGTTAGGACAAGGAACGTTTTCACTCTGACAAAAATTTTGCATCAATCGAATTGAGATACGGTAAGTTTGACTTTAGAAGGAAGCAATCCTTACCTAAAGGGATAATATTTCAAAGTGAATGCTCCTTTGAGATTTGTCCACAACTGAGTCACAAATAATGTATTTATATATACTAGAACTCAGAGCATATTAATTTCAAAAGCAAGATCTTCGTGACACAATTACTTATCTCATATTTGTTCTCTTTTCAGATTTACAACTAAAGTTTCAATTTTATTAAAAAAAAAAGAAATAAAGCAAAACCAATATGTATTTAGGACATTCTACAATATTCAAGGGATTAGCTACAATTTTCGTTGTATTTGGAGTAGCAAGCAGCTTGGCAATTCCGAAAACTGATCAAACTGAAGTAAGTGTTTTTAATTCAAATTTATTTATAAAGAATAAAATAAATTTCATAATCCACGTAAGTAAAGTAAAATTGGTCTTTCGGAGTTGGGCCTCTAATTTTCCAAAGACAGTTACTTAAAGAAGTCTTTGTTACGACCAATTATTAAATTCTGTCATAAACTGCCATAACTTTGGGTGTAAAATTTAAACCAATTTGTAATGAATACAGATCCACACAAAACTTGTTATGAAATCTATGCTACAACTTGGTACACAAACTTTTTATGCTTATTCGTATAAAATTTATACAAATAAAGTATTAACACAATTTGAACTTTTTTGGTTTAAATTTTATAGTATCAATATATAAAAATCTTTTATACTTTTTTTGTATAAAATTTATATAGAAGTTCATATGGAAGTATTTTAAACCATTTTATATAAAATTCTTATTATTATTATATAAGCCAATCTTCTTACGCACAATAAATTCCATAATACCAAAATATCATTCAACTTACAATAATTACAGATAAATTTTAAGAGAAAGAAATTTCATAACTTAAAATATTTTCGATTACATATTTCTTCAAAGCATACTTGTATGGTTATGTATATTTTGTTGTTTTTTTTTTGTTACATTTAATTTTATTATGAGAAATTTGCTTTAGTTAATAAGATGTAAATTTTGTTAATGAAAACAATTTCTAACGAATAATGGAACCATGGAAATAATTTTAATTTTTTTATTTTTTTTTTTAGAAAAATGGCATAGCGAAGCATTACAATGCGATTCGTAGTCGCTGGACTAATAGAAATTTAACGTATAAAATATTAAATTATCCCAAAACCTTCAGCCAAGCTGATTGCGATTCTGAAATAAAACTTGCCTTTGATTTGTGGAGTCAACACGCAAATTTGACCTTTACACAAATAAGAACTACTGAAACAGTGCATATTGAAATTAAGTAAGGATACATAATTTATTTCGTGAGGACACTCATTTAGCCAATATATTAACTCTTCTAAACAGATTTGTTCATGGCGACCATGGTGATAGACAACCAATAGAAGGCGATACACTCGCACATTCTTATGCTCCTATGTATGGCGGTGATATACATATTGATAGTTCTCGAAAATGGAGTACCAATTGGAAAAATGGATTTCAACTGTCTCGGGTGGCTGCACATGCAATTGGCACCTCGCTTGGCCTCGAGCATTCACCAAAATCATCGTCCAAAATGTATCCTGTTTATCTTTCCACAGGTCCATTGCAGTTAAGCGCTGATGATATTGAAAGCATCCAAGAAGTATATGGAAAGAAAACAATTGACTCGGAACACATTGCAAGGATCGAGTCTTAAATATTTTTCCGAAAACAAGCAGCAACAAATAATTTCAAAATATTCAAACTCAAAGAAAAATTAAAAAATATTTTTGTTATTAGCTTTACAAGTTTGTACAATATTTTTTCTTAAATAAATTAAAGGTTATAAATTTTATGTAACATGTTTCATACTGACAGCTGCTATATTTGATGAGTTGTAGCGTTTTATATATATTTTTATACCCTACACCCAGGGTATATTCACTTTGTCCTTCCGTTTGTATCGCAGAGAAGGAGGCGTGGCAGATATAGAAAAGTATATATATTCTTGATCAGCGTCACCTCCTGAGTCGATATAGCTATGTCCGTCTGTCTGGCTGGGTGGCTGGCTGGGAGGCTGGCTGTGTGTTGAAATACACTTTTTGGGAAAACTGAGCAAGATAATTCAATGAAATTTGGTACACTGCCTTCGTCGTCAAAGGTAGCTCGGGGCATTGAAAATGAGCGAAATCGGCCAACGGACACGCCTACCGCCCATACAAAAACTATATTCAAAATGCAATTTTAGGAGCATTTTTCACGACAATGCAACCAAAATACGCATATATACTAAGAATTGTAAGCGCAGGCTCTAAAAAAAAACTGAACGAATTCGGACTAGAGGGCGTGGCACCTCCCACATAAGCAAAAGCTTTAAAACGCTATACTGAAAGCGTTTTTTGAGATATTCGAACCCAATTTGACTCAGACACTAAGACTCATAAATGAAAGCTCTCAACCAAAATTGGGTGAAATCAGACAAGGGGGCGTGGCACCTCCCATATAAGCAAAAGTTTCAAAATGCTATACTGAAAGAGTTTTTTGAGATAATCCAACCAAATTTCACTCAAATACTAAAGACTATAAATGCACGCTCTAAGCTAAAACTAGACGAACTCGGACAAGAGGGCGTGGCACCTCTTATATAAGCAAAAGCTTCAAAACTCTATACTGAAAACGTTTTTCACTCAGACACTAAAAACTGTAAATGCAAGCTCTGGACAAAAACTGGGTGAACTCTGACAAGAGAGCGTAGCACCTCCCATAAGAGCAAAATTTTGAAAATACTGCAGTGTAGGGTATTTAATGTTTGGCCAGGCCAAATTTTACACCCTTACTAGTTTTTTTTCGCGGGGGGGTGCGTAACAATGCCCCTCCATTCTATCCCACTCAAAAGCCATTTGATGAACACAATTTCATTTTTTTTTTAAAGGGCTGTAAAGCCTTTGCATCTTCACTACTATTTTTTTTTAAAGGTATTTAATAAATCCATGTAGCAAGTTTCATATGGCTGAAGAGTTATAGCGTTTTATTAATGTTTTAGCTGAGGGGTGCAATGGCCCTCTGTCCAAATTACCTTGATTCACAAGGCGTTTGATTAAAGCAATTACATACTAATTTTTCATATTATACAGTGGCTCCCAGCTTATTTGATACAGTCAAATTTAAAAAATTTAAAATACTATCTCTTGACAGCGAAAAGGATTATCATCAAATTTAAATGTAGGGTCATAGTCCAGGCAAATCAGCATTTGAAATAACAATAACTAGGGGAAAGCTGAAAATCAGTACAGACCTTAGAAACACCGTTACAAATAATCTGTCAAAAGTCCCCATTGATCTCATGTGAGCTAAAAAAGTTATTCAAGGTCAAAGGTCACTAAAAAAACTTTTTTGAAAATATCTCGCTGCAGCGGTAACTTTTAGAGACAAATTTTAATCCACAATTTTGAAGATTTTAAAATTTCCTATAAAAACTCTCCATAGTTCGTTGTCATGAGATTTATAGTTTGGGAGATATCCTAATTTAAATTGAGGCAAAAATTAGTAAGATATGCATGCCGCTTATGAGTGCGCATGGTGATGTGTTGGGCTTTAAATTTGATTAACTCATGAACGGTGAGTCACACGTTTAAAGTAAAAATGTCTGTTTTTAGGGAATTACTTGCACTACTACTATGATTTTTTTTTCGGATGACCTACATTTTGGGAAATATTTTTTAAACAAACCTAAAATTAAGAAAAAACCATTTTTTCAAAATAGCTCCAAAACGGAGCTGTGTGAACTTGGCACCCAAGTTTTAAAAATAATTATTTTTTTTTTATAAATCGATAGCATTTTTGTTGTAAATGATTGTAGTGATTTGCATTTCGTTTGTAGTTTAACGGTTTTCGAGAAATCGAAGTTTAAAAAAAAAGTTAGCACCCCACTTTCAAAATGGGTAAAACTGAAAACGCAGTTTTGTTTGCAACCGTTTGTAGTTGTTTGTAGTGATGTTCCTATCGTTTGTAGTTCAAACAATTAAAAGCTACAAACGATTTTCTAAAACTCGAAACCAGTTTTTTTTTTAATTATTGAATTCACCTAAAATCCAAGTATGCAGTTCGCTTGGCAATCGTTTTTAGTCGTAGAAAAACGTTTTGCTTTTGTTCGTATGTAGTTGAACAAAGTGTTTCAAAAAGACTTGGCGAAGCGCAGTCGGCGTAGACTTTCTCGGAACTACAACACCCATCAAAAGATGTTTTTGTTGGGGTTTGAATTGAAATATTGAATTCACTTTAAATCCAACTATGCAATTTGTTTTAGAATCGTTTGTAGTCGATTTTTAAAACTTGAAGCGGTTATTTTTGAAATACAGTGAACTCGCGATATTATTAACATCCCAGCATATGAACATCCCAATATGTGAGCACTTTTCCTACAATACTTCCTGCAAAAGCCCTCAAATATGAACATAATTTTTCTTAAAATTGAAAGGGAATAAAAAATTATTTTTTAATCTTCTTGTTAATATGGGATCTGTATAAAGTTTGTTTTGAGTTTTGAAATAAAAAAACGATTCTTAAGCGAACTGCATACTTGGATTTTGGGTAAAGTTAATACTTCAAAAGTAACCGTTTCAAATTTTAAAAGATCGTTTGTAGTTTTTTATTCTTTGAACTACAAACAAGAAAAAGAAGTATTTTTCTACGACTAAAAACGATTGTTAAGCGAACTGCATACTTGGATTTTAGGTGAATTCAATAATTAAAAAAAAAACTGGTTTCGAGTTTTAGAAAATCGTTTGTAGCTTTTAATTGTTTGAAATACAAACGATAAGAAACTCACTACAAACAACTACAAACGGTTGCAAATAAAACTGCGTTTTCAGTTTTATGATTTCGAAAAGTGGGGGGCTATCTTTTGTTTAAACTTCGATATCTCAAAAACGGTTGGCACAAAATGGAAATGAAGATCACTACAAACAACTACAAACGATTTCAAACAAAACTGCGTTTTCAGTTATACCGATTTCGAAAGTGGGGTGCTAATTTTTTTTTTAAACTTCGATTTCTCGAAAACCGATAAACTACAAACGAAATGCAAATCACTGCAAACATTTACAACAAAAATGCTATCGATTTATAAAAAAAAGAAATAATTATTTTTAAAACTTGGGTGCCAAGTTCACACAGCTCCAAAACTGTTCGTCCTAGAAAAAAAAATTATCATGCGTTTTGTAGAACGTTCAATTTCCTATAGGGTCTCTTCGAAGTGCTGCGCAATCAAGCCAGAAAATTACAGTACCCCGTATTACAAAAATATGCTTTCCAGACTGCAGGTGCAAAGGATCTGCCAACCATACCCTGCATGGAAAATTTTGTGATTTTGGCCAAAAAAACATCTGCATTTCTCGTATATTTTGACATGTAACACTTAAAACCACTAACCTGCTTAGAAAATTATGTATGAAGATATTATCGGAAGCTTAGTTTAGTTTAATAACTGGTGCGACCAAACCAGACATTTTGTACTTGAGATATGGCATAAAATGTGAAGTCACCTTGGAAAAAAGCAAGAAAAATTTCAACAATTCATGTCTCGAAAAGCTATCTATAAAATTATTTTCGCGTTCAAGCATCCAAAGTAGGTACTTAAGAAAAAAATATTTGCATTTCTTGTACATTTTGACTCTAAGCTAGCGTGTTTCCCAAAATTCTTATCAACACACTCAGTGTTATAAAGGTTATTTGGGAATGCATGAAATTTTCTTCTAAGCTGCAGAAGTAGTTTATGTAGAAAAACCCATAAAATACAAAAATATCACCTATAAAAGAATCGTCAAACATTCACAAAGTTCAGTCATGATCAGCTTGTGTTCTCGTTAGGACAAGGAACGTTTTCACTCTGACATAAATTTTGCATCAGACGAATTGAGATACGGTAAGTTTGACTTTAGAAGGAAGCAATCCTTACCTAAAGGGATAATATTTCAAAGTGAAAGCTCCTATGAGATTAATCCGCAACTGAGTCACAAATAATGTATATATTTACTAAAACTCAGAGCATATTAATTTCAAAAGCAAGATCTTCGTGACACAATTACTTATCTCATATTTGTTCTCTTTTCAGATTTACAACTAAAGTTTCAATTTTATTAAAAAAAAAAGAAATAAAGCAAAACCAATATGTATTTAGGACCTTATTCAATATTCAAGGGATTAGCTACAATTTTCGTTGTATTTGGAGTAGCAAGCAGCTTGGCAATTCCGAAAACTGATCAAACTGAAGTAAGTGCTTTAAATCAAATTTATTTATAAACAAAGAAACAATATATTTCATTATCCACGTAGCTCATATTGGGGTTTCGGGATTGGGACTCAAATTTTCTAAAGACAGTTACTTAAAGATGTCTTTTTTGCGACCAATTATTAAATTCTTTCATACATTGCCATAAGTTTGGGTGTAAAATTTAAACCAAATTGGAATGAATACAGATCCTCATCAAACTTGGTATAAAATCTATGCTTCAATTTGGTATACAAACCGTTTTTTTTTTTTTGTTCGTATAAAATGTATACACATAAAGTATTTAAACAATTTAAACTATTTTGGTTAAAATTTTATAGTATCAATATATAAAAATCTTTTATACTTTTTTTGTATAAAATTTATATAGAAGTTCAAATGAAAGTATTTTAAAGCATTTTATATAAAATTCATAGTATTATCATATAAACCAATCTTCTAACGCACAATAAATTCCATAATAAAAAAATATCATTCAACTTACAATACAATAATTACATATATTAATTTTAAGAGAAGCAAATTTCATAACTTAAAATATTTTCAACTAAATATTCCTTTATAGCCTAGTATGGTAATGTATATTTTGTTTTTTTCTTACTATATTATCATTTTGTTATGAGAAAATTGCTTTAGTTAATAAAATTAAAATTTTGCTAATGGAAACAATTTCTAACGAATAATGGAACCGTGGATATAATTTTTTTTTTTTGTTTAGGAAAATGGCAAAGCGGAGCGTTACAATGTGAATCGTGGTCGCTGGACTAATAGAACTTTATCTTATAAAATATTAAATTATCCCGAAAGCTTAAGCCAAGCTGATTGTGATTCTGAAATAAAACTTGCCTTTGATTTGTGGAGTCAACACGCAAATTTGACCTTTACACAAATAAGAACTACTGAACCAGTGCATATTGAAATTAAGTAAGGATACATAATTTATTTCGTGGGGACACTCATTAAACCAATATATTAACTCTTCTTAACAGATTTTTTCATGGCGAGCATGGCTATGGACGACCATTGAAAGGCGATATAATCGCACATGCTTATTTCCCTATGTATGGCGGTGATATACATATTGATGGTTCTCGAAAATGGAGAACCTATTGGAGAAATGGATTCGAACTATCTCGGGTGGCTGCACATGCAATTGGCTTCTCGCTCGGGCTCAAGACGTCAACCAATCCATCGTCCATAATGTATCATATTTATCGTTCCAGATATCCATTTCAGTTAAGCGCTGATGATATTGAAAGCATCCAAAAAGTATATGGAAAGAAAACAATTGACTCGGAACCTATTGCAAGGATCGAGTCTTAAATATTTTTCCGAAAATAAGCAGCAATAAATAATTTCAAAACATTTAAAAATAAATTAACGGTTATAAATTTCATGTAACATGTTTCATACTGATAGCTTCCATATTTGATGAGTTATAGCGTTTTGTATATATTTTTAGCCGTTAAGACAGAAATATCAAGTTCTTTACAATTAAGATATTGATTTCAAATTAATATTTGTATGAGAAATACTAAATAGTCCCAAAATTCTTATCAACACACTCAATGTTATGTGGGTTGCTTAAAGATTTATTAAATTTTCTTAGAAATTGAAAAAACCCAAAAAAATGCAAAAATATCACCTATAAAGGAATCGTCGAATAGTCACCAAGTTCGGTCACGATTAGCTTGAGTTCAGATAACAACAAGTAACGTCTTCACTCTGAAAAAATGTTGCATCAGTTGAATTGGGATACTGTAAAATGGCACTTAAGAAGAAAGTACCTGGAGACCGATCCCTGCTCGGTCAACAATCTGATTTTATTATTTTAGTCGATGTTTTTATTCATAGCTATTTTTTGTTATGAAACTTGCACCTATTCACCTCTAATGGTCATGCCTTCAAAATTATAAATAAACCAATGAGAATAATAATAAGAAAACATAAGGAAAATATCGAATGGTATAGAAGAATATCTAAAACTCAAATTTTTTTTTGGTGAAACAGAATGTCCTAAAATAAATCAATGGGATATGCCACGCACCCAAAATATTTCGTCCTTTGTATGGGGGCCGAAATATCTTATTTTCAAAGGATCATAACTCAGAAAATATAAGTTCTAAATGAAAAATCCTGAAGGATATTTTGATAAGGAAAAGTGCGGCTATTCGATGCAATTAATAAAAAAGAATTTCACCTTTTCTTGAAGCTACGCTCTAAGACTGAACAAAGCATTTTCTTCAACTTCAAGCGAAGATATTTCAAAATCCTCAAAGTGTAATGACAGTTCTGCTGATGGAGACGGATTCAGCCCTTAGACGATTTTTTTAATATAACGGTATATCACATATCATTACTTATTTTCAGGGGTACAATCTCTTATATTCTCATTATAATTGTTGGAGTTGTTTTCGAGTAATATTGAATCAATATTTTCAATGGTTAAAAAGGGGGCGTGGTACTTTTTCCCGCCCACTTTTCGTTTATCACAAGGCATTGATAAGTAGTACCTATATACCAAATTTCATTAAAATATCTTGTAACATTTGCGAGAAATAGCATTTAACGAATTTTGCTTGTGTGGGAGGTTCCACGCGCAACGGCGATATTTCGCACACTTTAAGATAAGAGATGCCTTATAGGAAGTAGGCTCCCCACAGTTAATTTTAGAATGATTACTTTATTAGTTTTCTTTTTATACCGTTTTATATTTTTGTGGGCGGTGCCATGCCTTTCAACGAGTATTCCCAAAATAATGGTGTATTACATATTAATTCTTGTTTGCAGAGGTAATATCTCCTAAATTTTCATTAAAATTGTTGGAGTCGTTTTCGAGTAATATTGAATCAAAATTTTCAAGGGTTGAAAAGTGGGCGTGGCACTTATTCGATACCGCCCACTTTTTGTCTCTTACAAGGTATTTTTAAGTTCTACTTGCTGAAATAAAAAAATACGTATCTAATATTTTTACCTGCTGCGTCGTAAAAAAAATGTTGTACTTAAAAAAAAAAATTTGGGTGTTAAATATTGTGTGGAAAGCCCCATACACAAATATTCAGGTCTATAAAGTGAGCTATGCAGGTGTGGCGAATTTCGATGTTTTTAGTTTGGGAATTTCGTGCTATTTTCGAGCTTTTCAACAATAATTTCGAGCTGCCTGGGAAATTTTCCATTTTCCGGAAAAGCGGAAAAATTGTTCTGCATAGCTGAGTTTATTTTTTCAGCCAGACGAATCCGCGGGAAGAGTTAGCGATGAAATCTTTTTGCGCAGGAATTTCGAGCTACTTTCGAGCTAATTTTGAGCCAAAAGCATTTTCCGGAAAACTCCCAAATTTCCCGGAAAATCCCAAAAAAAAAATTTTTTATGGCAAACTTTATTTTTTTCAGCCAGACGAATCCGCGGGAATAGTAAGGGATGAAATCTTTTAATGCAGGAATTTCGAGCTACTTTCGAGCTGACCTTGAATGAAGTGTTTTCCTTAAATTTCCCCGGAAAATCCCAAAAAATTTTTTAAGGGCTTGCTTTATTTTTTCAGCCGGACGAACCCATGAGAATATTTCGCGATCATACCATTTAACACACGAATTTGGAGCTAGTTTCGAGCTCATCAAAAACGAAAAGTGTTTTCCGGAAAACCCCTAACTTTCCCGGGAAACCCCAAACTTTCCCGGAAAATCCCAAAAAATCTTTTTTTATGGCGGTGCCATGACATAATCCCCATTTCGTAAATAAGTGTTATGTCCGCAAATTATTGGATATATTACCGACTGAGCCGCGAAGCCCGTGTTGGATTTTTGGGAGTTTTAAATCCTGAGCTGCGGCCGCAGGCCGCCCACTTACCCCTACTCTTATGTAAAATTACTGTGGCTAGCAAACTAGGTGTTGGATATATTATAGGCTGATCCGCGAAAAACTTTCGGACATAATAATAATAATATGCGGACATAACACAGGGAAAAAAAAAATTTTAGTTTTTTGGGATTTTCCGGGGAAATTTAAGGAAAATACATCATTCAAGGTCAGCTCGAAAGTAGCTCGAAATTCCTGCGTTAAAAGATTTCATCCCTTACTGTTCCCGCGGATTCGTCTGGCTGAAAAAAATAAAGTTAGCCATAAAAAAAGTTTTTTGGGATTTTCCGGGGAAATTTAAGGAAAATACATCATTCAAGGTCAGCTCGAAAGTAGCTCGAAATTCCTGCGTTAAAAGATTTCATCCCTTACTGTTCCCGCGGATTCGTCTGGCTGAAAAAAATAAAGTTAGCCATAAAAAAAGTTTTTTGGGGATTTTCCGGGAAAATTGGGAGTTTTCCGGAAAATGCTTCTAGCTCAAAATTAGCTCGAAAGTAGCTCGAAATTCCTGCGTAAAAAGATTTCATCGCTAACTCTTCCCGCGAATTCGTCTGGCTGAAAAAATAAACTTCGCTATGCAGAACAATTTTTCCGCTTTTCCGGAAAATGGAAAATTTCCCAGACAGCTCGAAATTACTGTTGAATAGCTCGAAAATAGCTCGAAATTCCCAACCAAAAAACATCGAAATTCGTCACACCTGCATAGCTCACTTTATGCACCTCAAATATTCTATATATCTATATATAAATAGGCAAACGAAATCGGTTCAGTCCCTGTTTCTGTACCTAAATCTCAACCGATTTGCTTGAAAGGTTATGAAGAGGGGCAGTGCATAGGACTATATTTTTTTTAAGTGGGCGGTGCCACGCCCCTAAATAGAAAAAACGCTCTCACGGCTAAGCCGCCTCATCGATTTTGATGAAATTTGGGATGGAGATTTGGTTAGCACTGGGGAAAGATAATATGACCATTATGTTTTAAAGTGGGTGGTGCCACGCCCCTAAATGGAAAAAACGCTCTCACAGCTAAATCGCTGCTTCGATTTTAACAAAATTTGGTATGAAGATAGGGTTAGCACTAAGGAACGATAATGTGACCATTATGTTTTTGAGCGGGTTGTGCCACGCGTCTAAATGGGAAAAATGCTCGCACGGCTAAGCCATTGCAATAATTTTAACGAAATTCGGTATGGAGTTTGGACTGGCACTAAGGAACGATAACATGACCATTATGTTTTAGTGGGTGGTGCCACGCCCCCAAATGGAAAAACGGTCTTAAGTGAAATTTGGTATAGATATAGGGTTAGCACTATATAGCACGATAGCATGATTGATTTTTATAAATATTGGAATATTGATATTTATTTTATGGTCAAATCGAAATGGTCGAATTTCGGCCACAAGGTGAACTCTATTATATACGTATTCTGTGTACATTTCTATATAGCAATAAAAACAGTTTGTTTTCTCAAAAACTGCAGCTGGAAAAAATTCATAGAAAAAAAAGTTTTCAAAACAGGCAGTAGGGACTTTGTATTTCGATTAAGCATAGGTACTTGGCCCCATATCATATTGAAAAATTACGAACATCAAAAAACGTGTATTTTTTTTTTTTTTTTGTATTGTTAAATTTTTAAAAATTTATCGATTTTGAATTTTGCAGATCAAAATTTCCGAAAATTCACCATAATTCACGTATTATATATAAAAACTCAAACAAATATTTTTTTAAATTTAGATGCTTTTACTTTTTACCAAAGTGCTATTTTGACATATTTCGATGCAAACGAATATAGCATTCTAAAAAAGTCTATTTATTTTGTCCCCCCAAAAACTACAATATGAAAAAAAGGCAGCAGGGACTTTCCATTTCGATTGAGCATACTTTTCCACATATTATATTGAAAAATTATGCACTGACGAAGTCCCCTATGTGTTGAAACCTGCCCCCGTTTACCCTAACTAGATATTAAACCTGCAATACATTAAAAAATCTTTCATATATTATGCACATCTCAGAAGATGAAGATTTTAATAAAGATAATTATGTTTTTATATTTTTAATAATTATTCTCATAAATTCATAATTTAAAATTTTTTTATATTCAGAATTTTTTTTAATAATTTTTATTGAGTCATTGAAGGTAGGTACGCGGCAAAAACCAACTTGTTCTACTTAAATCTTGTTTTATCAAATTTTTGATTAGACTAATTGTCTTATTATTTTCTCTTTTTAAATTTTAAGTTTTTAAAAATAAGACAATAATTCTGACCAAAAAAATTCTGATATAAAAAAGGCTTAATTTGAGAAAATTGGTTTTTACGCTGTTAAAAAACTTGACTCATAACAATATTTACAGCTTATTCACCTTGTATCCATCCTCTTGTAACAAACAAAGCTTTTTGTGTAATAATTTGTTTCGTTAATGGAACTGTTATTTCGATATCCATCCATTTCCAATTCAAATTAGCAGCCTTTCGTGAACAACTTGTTCCATCTTGGCTCGCAAACATATATCTTGCCTCAGTGCCGCCATTATCACTTGAAAATGGTGCAACAAATAGAGCATTAGTAAAAAGCATATCACAGCATGAATTTATTTTATTTCTTCTAAAGGTTTCAATAAAACCTTGGCCTCCTGTTTTTTTTTGTGGAACTTTTTCGATAGGAAGACCAAATTCTCCGACTTTTAATAAAACCTTATCACTGGTTAAAAGGTGTGCTGCAAAAGATGATGGACCAGTACGTTTAACTCTAATGAAATACATCTTATTGATGTCAAATTCTGTCAAATCATTGGCACACGTAACTCCTGCATGACTGCCATCAGCTCCCCCATGGCAATGCTCTTTATCAATGACATAGGCGCCACGTGCAAAGCTTGAGAATGCAACTCCTAATTTGTCTTTTTTTGGTACGAAGCCAACATATCCAGTCGGAGCAAAAATAGCGTAGAAATGTATTTGTTCTCTTGTCGTATTTGGATTGAATAATATCGGATAGTACATGTGTGTCCATTCTGTTGCATTTGGTGCTCCATCTTTGTATCTCAATCTATAAAAGAAAGAACCATTTCCAACACAATACAACTTATCACCATGTTTTCCTTTACATTTTTTTGGCAATGAAAAAAACTCTTCTCTATTGCATGTTTTTTCACCTGCCCATTCTGGATTTAAAAAAATCTGCGTTAGGTTTTCAGTTTTTATTTCATTTGCTAAATGAAACAAAGTAGCAAATAAAACTAAATATTTTATATTGTAAGTAGAACTTGTCATCGCAGAAATATGAAGAACTCAAGACTGAAAATTTCATATGAAAAATACTTGTATAAATAGTTAAAAAACAAAATAATTTCGCAAAAAATTAGATTTTAATTTTTTTGTTATTTTTATAAATATTATTTAGTTAAAAATTATTTTAAAGATGAAACTACTGATAATATACAATTGAAACTTTTAGTTGGAATATAATAGTTCGAAAAAAAATTCTTGACAATAATTTAAAGAAATGGTGATAAATATTTTAGTTTATTTGCTATGCAGGTGTGGGGTTTTGCAATTAACGAAAGTTTTGAAAATAAACACATGATATTTTGCAGTAGTGTTAAATTTTGGAGTCCAAAAAGTCATAATATGAATTAGCTGATATTTTATTAGAAATTAATAAAATAGATCTCTGTTTGTACGAAAAGTTTACCAGATGATGTGAATTTGTTGGCGTTTAGTTGACAAAATCTATGTATTTATGTATTCTCCTTTAACTCCTAGGAGGAGCATAGGGCCAATATAAAATCTCTCCATTTGACACGATCCCTTGAGATGACTTAAATTTCTTGCCACGACTTTCCTAATTCTTGGATTTCCTTTTCAAGCGACCTCTTTCAGTTAGTTTTGGGTCTACCACGTGCTCTACTACCTTGTGGATTCCACTCAAGAGCCTGGCGACAAACTTCGCTGTGTGGTTTCCGGAGAGTGTGACCAATCCATCTCCATTTGCGCAGCTTGACCTCGATTGCTATAGCCCTCTGATTGCATTTTTGATGTAGCTCGGCATTTGAAATAGTGCGAGGCCACCAAACCTTCAGTATACGCCTTAAGCATGTGTTGACGAATACTTGCAGCTTGTTCGTTAGTTGTTCAGTAGCAAGCCATGTTTCGCACTCATATGTATAACAAAACCGATTTCACATTTGAATCAAAAATGCAAAAACTCTCGTTTTGGTGGATATAACGGAAGAATACCATATTTTGTTCAGTTGAGCAAACGCACCTTTTGCTTTTGCTATTCTTGAGTTGATATCCTCTTTTGCTCCACCATTGCCTTTGCGGCAATACCTTTTCGTTGCAGTGAAACCCAAATGTTTTCTCTGGAGACGCTGTCGAAGGCAGTGCTATAGTCTACGAAGACAAGTTGAAGTGCAGCACGCCACTCGCATGATTGTTTGACAATTATTCTGTGGGTGTTGATTTGATCCACGCATGATCAGTTTCGCCGGAATCTTGCTTGCTGCTTTCGAATGGCCGAATCAAGTTTTTTGCTTGTTCTGCTTAGAAGCACTTTTTTTAAAACTTTTGATGGTACTGAGAGCAAGGTAATGCCTCTATGGTTTTGGCACTCGCTTAGGTCGCCTTTTTTCGGCAATTTGACAAACATACCATGGAGCCAATCTTCTGGCAAACGCTCTTCGCTCCAAATTTTTTTTTAGCAGAGGCTGAAGAATTTTAGCTGATGTTATAGGGCATGCTTTTAGCAGTTCAGTTGTTATTTGATCTATACCGGCGGCCTTGTTGTTTTTCATGCTTTGGATAGCTTTCACTATTTCATCGATTGTAGGCGGTGGTTTTTGCATTCGACTAATACTGCGAGTCACTGCGGCAGTTGTAGTTGGTGATTCTGGTTGCGAGGATGTGGTAGACATGGGATTTAGTATATCACAAAAATACTCTTTCCAACTCTTTAGTTTGTCGCCCGCGGATGTTAAGAGATTTCCATTTTTATCTCTGATATAGCGGCTCTGTTGGTGTTTTCTGCTTGATAATCTGCGGGTGATATCGTAAAGCTGCCTGAGATTTTGAGCCTTTGCAGCGGTTTCGGCTTCGCTCGCGAGGTCATTATACATTATTCTTTTGTCTTGTCTGCACGATCGCCTGACTTCTTTGTTGAGAGAGTTAAAAACCTTTTCGGCGTCGTTCTTTGCGCTCTTGTTTTAGCGTCGTCTCTCAGTTTCGTCGCGCTTCTTCTTTTTCCAACAAGACACCACGTATCCTCGCTTATCCAGTGCTTCTTGTTTGCGGGTCGAAACCCAAGTATTTTTTCACTGGAGTTTAAGATTTTTCAATACTTTCACCACAATCGAACGGAGCTGTTTTAAGTTCTTTTACGAAAGATCTGCGTATCTCGTCGTTCTTCAGCTTTAGCACATCGAATTTTTTTGCTACAGATTGTTCGCTGGGCCGTTTATTAGCGGCAAGTTTTAGTCGAATGACCGCGACGAGAAGATGGTGGTCGGAGCCTATGTCGGCAGCCCTCTTTACTCGTACTTCCAGAAGACTCCCTCTCGATTTTCTGCTGATGCAAAAGTGGTCGATTTGGTTTTCAGTGATGTTGTCTGGAGACACCCAAGTAGCTTTATGGCATTTTTTGTGTGGGAAAAGCGTACCTCCAACGACAAGACCAGCTGTATTGCAGGCGTCAATGAGAAGCTCTCCATTGTCGTTTCTCGCACCCAAACCATTTCTTCCAATAACGTGCTCAAGGTTAAGGTTTTCTGAGCCTACTTTGATATTCAAATCGCCCATAACCATTATGATGTCGTTCTTGTGAGCACTGTTTATTGCTGCAGCGAGCTGGCTGTAGAATTCATCTTTGGTTTCTCTCTCTGCCAACTCGGTGGGCGCGTATGCTTGGAAGATGGTAATATTTTTTGCGGGGGTACAAAATCTGCACCAAATGAGCCTTTCGTTTACAGGTTTCCATTCCATAACTGCTTTTGAAAAATGATATCGGTCAAATAAACCACTCTATATCACTCGTTGTACCCAAAAAAGCATTAGAGACTGCCTCAATAACATGGCGGACAGAAAATACTATAGAATCACTGTATTATACGGTCGGTGTTTGGCCTGAACGACTGTTGAGGCAGCTTATATTGGCTGGGATCTATAGACTGATACCTTAGATTATAATTGGAAAGCCTAGGCCATTAAGTTTAACTAATAAATTTGTAAGGTTGGAAGCCAATCCTGCGCTTTTCTTTGTACGGTATATGTTAGTTGCGATACACCGTATCTAAACCGGTTATAGTGAGTAATTATTTTAGGCATATTTGTAGAAGAATAAATTTCTGCATACGATGCATTAGCATTAGCATGTTGGCATTAGGCTTGTAACTCAAAAACAAACTGTCATGATGAATCACAATGACCTTCAACATTGCAGCTTCTTTGGTAAAAAACGATTATTAGTCAGCCGAAATATGTTGAAAAAATCTTCAGCCGAATGACGATTGAAAATTTTGAACAATTTTTGCAACAAAATATGTTGAAATTTGTTTATTTTTTTTTGTTTATGTTTATTTCAGTCTTTAGAATACAAATTCCTTACAGACTAGATAGAAAATAATACAATATTATAAATAATAGAATGATAACATTATTTAAAATAAAAACAAACTATTTAGCACAGTTTTAAAACAATTAAGTGATAAAGCAAAATCTAAGTTATTATTACCAGCAATTAAAGAATTATAAAGAGTTAAAGCTCTAGTTAAAGGCTCATTCAAAGCATAATTAGTCCTATGTAATTCAATAGCAAGCAAGTTATAATGTCGCAACATTCTAGAGGGAATATTAAAATTAATAAATTCTAGTAAAGAAGAACAATCAATTGACCCAGATATAATACCATGAATAAAAGTAAGGGACTGAATCTTTCTTCTAGTTTCAAGCGATTTTAAACCCAAAAGCAAGCAACGTGCATCATATGACGGCAAAGAAGATTCAAAATTTATGGATCTGAGTGCAAATCTGGTGAATGCCTTTTGAACTTTTTCTACTCTAAACGACGAAGATCTAATAAATGGACTCCAAACAAAAGAAGCATATTCCAATCTCGATCTCACAAACGAATTATACAATAACTTGAGAGTATGAGGATCTGAAAAATCAGAACTATTTCTACGAACAAAGGCAAGTAGAGAATAGGCTTTTGGAACAATATAGTTAATATGCTCAATAAAATTGAACTTGGAATCAAAAATTACTCCAAGATCACAATTAGACTCCACAACCGATAAAGGCAAACCAGATAACAAATATACTGTATTTATGGAACTTCTCAACTTAGAATAAGTTATTGAAAAACATTTTGAGATATTTAACGGGAGAAAGTTTTGTACACTCCAATTAAAAACATTATTCAAATCATTCTGTAGTAAGATGGAATCATTTAAACTGGAAACTGTACAAAAGAGCTTTAAGTCATCCGCATAAAGCAAAAAATGGGCAAAATTAAAACATTTACATATATCATTAATAAACAGAATAAAAAAAAGGGGACCAAGAATACTACCTTGAGGAACCCCTGAGGAAGCAATAAACCGATAAGATTTTGCATTACTTATTTGAACAAAGCACATTCTATTATTTAAGTATGATCGTATCCATTTCAAAAAAGTTGAATGAATACCCATTTTGCCCAGTTTAGCAACAAGAGCATTATGACAGACCTTGTCAAAAGCTTTTGAAAAATCTGTATAAATAGCATCAACTTGATTCAAACTTTCAAAAGATGAAATACAATACTTCGAAAACACAGATAAATTTGTCAGCGTGGAGCGACCAGCAAAAAACCCATGTTGTTCCATACAAATATGGTGTTTAACCAGAAAAAATATTTTATTTTTTATGATGCTTTCAAAAAGTTTTGAAACATTTGAAAGTTTCGAAATAGGCCTATAGTTTGAAATAACATTTTTTAAACCATTTTTAAAGACAGGAGTAATTGAGGCAACTTTCCAACTTTGTATGAATTCACCATCTGATAGAGATTTATTAAATATTATTGAAAGTGGCTTAGACAAAGCAAATGCACACTTATTGAGCAATATAGAAGCAATACCATCCATGTCAATCTTTACAGAACTCTTAATTTTAGACATAGCATTATATACTTCTAAATCAGTTAAAGTCATTATACCCAGATCCATAAAAGTATTGATATTATTCAAAACGGATTCATTTGACCAATCCATTTTATCATCAAAATTAGACTTGAAAAAATCTGCAAAGAGGTTTACAGTATCTTCAACAGTAACAGAATAATTCCCATTAAAGTTCATAGATGTAGGAATACTGGATCCATCTCTTTTACTTTGAATAAAACTCCAAAAAGATTTAGGATTTAATTTAATATTCCTTTCGCACCTCAAAATATACTGTTTGTAAAGAAACTTATTTAAGAAATTAAATTCCCTACTGTAATGAATATACTTTAATCTATATTCATTATCATTAGTGGACTTAAATAATTTAATAAATTTATTTCGCAAATTTTTTAACTTTTTAAGACCTTTTGTATACCAAGGTAGTTTATATGCCCTTGTAGACAAACGCGGAATATAATCATTGCAAGCTTTGTGCAATTCTTCTTTAAATATATCAAAAGAAGTTGCGACATTATTACCTAAAAACAGAGCACTCCAATCAATCTGATTAAAAACAATATTTAAGTTTTCAAAATTACAAGCACCAAAATTATAGAGATTTTTTGGTGGTTCAAGATTAGCAAAATCATAAAATTCAATTATAACAATTAGCGGAATGTGATGCATATTAGAAGGACTAATAGGACACAGGCATTCAGATATATCAGATTTGAAATATTTTGAGACATAAACTAAATCTAAAATTCTATTTAAGCCATTAAGTAAAGAGTTAATTTGCATCAAATCCATACTAAATAAGCCATCAATAAAATTGATTTCATAAGTTTGATTTACATTTGTAGGTATCAATTCATTGTCGAGTTTATTCCATACCACTTTACTAAGGTTAAAATCACCAACGACACACAGGTGATTATCAGCATTATCAAGAATTGACTGCAAATTCGTAATATTCTCAACATGGGCAGCATAAATGTCATCTCCACTATTAGGTGGTATATATGAAGCACAAACGTAAAGTGATCCATTAGAACTATTAATAACAATACACAATTGGTCCAACAAAGAGTCACAATTCTGCAACAAGACTAAAGATGAAGGCAAAGACCGTTTTACCGCAATAAGAACACCACCTCCACGATTCAAACCAGTTGTTATGGGATCTCTATCCTTACGAAAAACTTGATACATATTCAAATCAAAATATTCTGCATCAAAAAAATCAGAGTTAAGCCAAGTTTCCACAATAATAATAACATCAAAATCTCCTTGTGATGACCAATTAAAAATATGTGTTGATTTAGTTCTTATTCCAGATAGATTATGAAAATACATTTTTAGCTTTTTCGACTGTATGTTAATGGCATTGGTAGCAGTCTTTACTTCTTCATTATGTTCGATTCCAATTTTTGAAAATTTACAAACGGTCTAACCTTTATATTCTCTTGCCAAAGAGAAGCATCAATTATATTATTATAGAATTGCTCAGAGACACCAAGCTTGAAATTAATACTTTTGATATCAGTTCGATCAGCATCTTTCTTCACGAGTTCATAGCATTCAAAATGACTTTTTTCAATATTAGTATATTTGTGTGCATACGAAATAATATCATCTGCCTTCGTAGTTGGTTTAAAAGATGACAAATGCACAAATTTTTTATTAATAATCACATCCAATTCACCAATCACTTTTTGACCAACAACAACTTTTTGTTGATTTAGTAGTCTCTTTTTTTTAATTACTGTAGTCCAAGGTTTCTCACTCACATTGTTCGTATTTTGAGAAACATCATCAATAGCATTATCGTCACCCATATTACCATTAAAATTTTGTGGAACAGTAAGGGTAAATTCATTAAGAGCACCATCATCAGCAGTATCAATCTCTTTAGAATTAAGAGAACCAGAATGCAAGTCATCAAAACTAGTAGTTGAACCAGGAGACAAGAGACTAGGTGAGAGCACACTCGAAGTAGCGGACCGCAAACCCATGCGGGATGATGAATTAGCAGCCTTCAAATTCCCATTTTTACGTACGCGCAAGCGAGAACGAATATTATCACCAGATGAGATAGCATTATTTGACGAAATATTCTCAGCAACAGCAGCAGCAGACGTACCAGCATGGGCCCTAGATTTATTTCCATCAGCAGAGAGTGTTATTGATGGGTCAATGCACTTTCCGCCAACAAGATGCAAAAACAATGCTTTGAATTCAGAGAATTCTTTAACCAGCTGATTTATTGTTTGTGCAGTTGTTGTTGTTTTTGGATCCAAACAACCATCACAAACAAACACAATGTTTTTATGCTCCAAAGTACAATTGCCTTTAATTTCATAACATTGTTGATGAAATTTGCTTTTGCAGATTTCACAAGTTACAAACGCAAGATCATTGATGCTATTAGAACACTTTAGACAGAGCATTGCAAAAACACGACTATTCAACTCACTCATTAGAAATGAACAGAAAAAAAACGGTTTTTCGAGGTACATATTTAAATTTATAATTTTTAACAACAGAACATGACCTTTTCAAAATAACCATGTCAAATCAAACATACATGCACAATTTTCACATTTATTCTATGACACCATTACAAGTAAAGGAACCAAATGGGGTGCAGCATTGGCCAGAAATCAAAGATATAATTTTGTGGTCATTGATTACACCGTTCGACACAAAAAAAAAAAAAAAAAACACATGAGAAAATCCAAAAAATTCTTAAAGTGAACGTTAAAAAAAAATACCCGTGGTTTTTCTCCAGCACGTCACATTTTTTTTGAATCGATTTTTGAAGTTTTTTTCTCCACTGCACATGAAAAAAACAAAAATAACGCTTTCTTGTGTTAAATCGATGAATTTAATTATATGATCCTCACATCTGAGGTGTATCATGTGTTCAGCAAACTTATGCAGGATATATCGGGGAATATTTTTGTAGAAAATTTTAACCCTGCACAACCTCAACATGTGTGTCATTTTTGCAATTTTCTTAAGAAGGTACAAAAATGACACCCAAAACAGGGAAATATTGAGTCAGTATGTACTACAGAAATATTTGCTATTTAATTTCACTACTATTTGCTGAACACTAAGAAAGCAATATTTTATCCCGAAAGCAAAAAAATTGTTAAAATCAGTAAGCACTTCTACCAATCAATATTTTCCAAATTTCACCCCACTGTAAAACTCAAAATGTAGTTTTAGACAAAACTCGTTCTCACAAGATCATAACAAAATCACACAAGGATCATTTTTCTAGAATACATTAACCTATTATATCCTGTTTTTATGGGTCTTTTTGACCCCTTTTTCTAAAACTGAGCCACAATGGGTTACAAAATTTGCAAAAATATTCCACAAAAATTTCACTAAGAGTTGCCAAAGACGAAAAATTTTTAAAAAGGATGTAATTTATATGCAATGTGAGAAGTCCTAACTGATTTTAACGACTTTTTTAGTTTCGGGCTTCAATTTCGACCTTTACGTGTTTAAAAACTAGTAGTGAAATTTTGTAGCAAATATTTCTGCGGTACATACTGACTCAATATTTTCCTGATTTGGGTGTCATTTTTGTACCTTTTTAAGAAAATGGCAAAAATGACCCACATGTGGGGGTCAAACAGGGTTAAAATTTTCTATAAAAATATTCCCCGCAATATCCTGCATAAGTTTGCTCAACACATGATACATCTCAGATGTAAGGATCATATAGTTAAATTCATCGATTTAACACAAGAATGCGGTATTTTTGGTTTTTTCATATACAGTGGATAAAAAAACTTTTTTTAACGCCTACTTTAAGAATTTTTTGGAATTTCTAATGTGTTTTAAAGAAAGGTCGAAATTGTTCCACAGTATTATAACGGTAGAATATGTTTATCCAAAAAAACCACTATCTCTTGAATATTGCTCGTAACCTATTTTAAAGTTTTTGTTTGAAAAATAGTATACTGTGGAAAAAATTGGCTCAAAAAAATATAACCCAGAGGTCGCACAACGCAATAAAATTGATTTTGGACAGGTTTTTTTCTTTTTTGTCATTTTTGTTTTTAGTAAAATAGCTGTCGCAATTGTAAAATTCAGTTTTTGAACTTGAACCAAATTTTTTTATCTGCAGCTTTTATGCTAGACAATATTATTTATTTAATGTGCAAAATGTATTTACTTCAAAATAATTTGAAATAGCTATAAGTCTGCAAAGACAAATCGTAGATCTTTATGAAAAAGCTTATTTTGAAGCACACTAGCTAAATGACGTTATTATCAGAAAAAAAAATTTTCTGCACCGTCCATTTGTCCTAATGCGCTTTATACATCTATTAAATTTCAATAATATGTGTCAAGTAATTTCAGAGATACTACGAATTACTTTTAAGGGGGGTGTGGCACCGCCCATTTTTTTGCCAATGACCTAGATTTTTCTAGTACTAAGATGGAGAGCAAATTTCATTCAAATTGGTCAGTCAGTTTCCGAGTCTATAATTCACAAAATATACAAACAAACAAAATCTTCTTTTTATATATTTAGTAGATAAGGTATGTACACGAAAAAAAGTAGTCGCAGTAAACAAAGAGTGTCGCGTTAAATATTACAGCAAAAGCAAATATGAGGGGTATAGAAGCAAAGGCGACAATCTCCATTTTTTTATGAACGTGTTTGATAGTATTTGATCACAAGCTACCATCAAATGCAACTAGATGTCCCTATCAAACATGTCAATGATCAAAGGAGAGACTGTCGTCTTTGATTCTGTACGCTCAGAAATGGAGATTGTCGCCTTTGCTTCAATACCCCTCATACAACAGATGTAATCGTCTTAGAATTCTTTGTCTTACATTTCTTTATCATTGGTTTTTTAGAATTTTGTATAGTTTTCAAAATAAGCTTATCAAAAGAAAATTTCCTACATTTGATTGTGCGCAAAAATCACTATTTTCCACATTTGTCTCACACAGATATTGCATAAAATACAAATATTGCAAAATCAACGGTAGCTTGCGTACTTAAAAATTTAAGTGAACTGTTAACTACGGAAAGGAAAGTTGGAAGTTTTCGATAAAAAGGATTTACATAAGAGGAAAAGCAAAAGAATTGTTACGTTTTCATAATTAAAATCATAAAAGATAGTAACTCAAATTATGGAGCAAGAAGGAAAGACAATTCAGAAAATATAATTCTTTTAACTTCAAAATAAATATAAAAGTTAAAAAATATAAAAGTAACCCAATGTGCACAAAAACGGATGAGGATCCGTTTCGAATCCATTACGAGTTCATAAAGGTATAAAAAACGTAATCCGTGGTAAAGGATCCATTTCGAACCCGTAACGTACATCAAAAACGAATTCAAAACGCTTTGTTTAGATAAAAAAAAAAACATTTTGAAGCGCTTATTAGCGAATAAAAAAAAATTAAATTCCGCAGTGCGGGCCTGTTTCGAATCCGAAACTTATGTAAAAACGAATTCAAAACGGATTTGCTTTTAAATATGTTAATGCTGTATATTAACAGAAAAAACAGTTTTGATGCGCCTATTAGCAATTAAAAAATAATAAAAAGAAAAAAAAGGAAGAAAAATAAAGGGTAAAAATCCACCTCTGGTAGGATTCGAACCTGGGCAAATCCGTTTCGATTCCGTAAATACTTCAAATACGAACTCAAAACGGATTTGCTTTATTTAATTTTTATGATAAAAAAAATATTTTTGATTTGTTTTTTTTTTTCTTTTTATTTTATTGCGTATGATTTTTTATAAACTTTTCAAACTCTGTTTGAAAAAGTGTTTTTGATTCCAAATTTGAGTATATAACATTTTTTATCAAAAGAAGGGAAGAAAAACAACACAGAATACTTATAAAAAAACAACAGAAATTTGTTTAACATACAAACTTTAAATCTCAACATAAAATAAGTCTACATCAGTTAA
The DNA here is from genome assembly GCA_951812925.1 of Calliopum simillimum. NCBI lineage: Eukaryota > Metazoa > Arthropoda > Insecta > Diptera > Lauxaniidae > Calliopum > Calliopum simillimum. Next base: position 89,686,091 of record OX638369.1, on the reverse strand, counting down.
GTAAACATCATATCGGCTGATAGCCTAGTTGTCTAACGTCTCGTGTATGAAAGAGTAATACCCCGGGAGCCTGAGTTCGACTCCCGGCCGGGCTAGTAATTTTTTTTTTTTTGTTATTTCGTTTTTTTTTAATTAAAAATAAGCGCTTCACCCTGTTTTCTTTTTTTTTTTATAAGCAGCATTAACATTATTAAAAGCGAATCCGTTTTGAATTCGTTTTTGATGTACGTTACAGGTTCGAAACGGATCCATAAAAGAACAAAAAACGATTCGTTTTTTTTTTAGGAATCCTTCCCGCAAACGGATCAGTAACGGATACGTAACGGATTCCGTAACGGATAAAAAGAACGAAAATATGAACCCGTTACGGATCCGAAACGAGTCCGTTTGGCACACTGGGAAGTATATCAATAATTTAAAGAAGTGATGATATGTATATAATTTATTTTATTTTCCATGCAGGTGTGGAGTTTTGCAATAAGCGAGAAATTTGAAGATAAACACAGAATATTTCGCAGTAAATTATAATTATGGAGTAATTACACTATTTTTATTTTTTTATACATATTATCAAACTATTGCGTTTTAACTAAAAGTTCCAATTATATATTATCAGTACTCTCATCTTTTAAATAATACAGTACTACAATGGTTTTCCTCTCTTAATTTTAAAATCAATTTCTATAAATTTAAGTGTGTTGATTACGGAAAAAATAGTGGAAAATTTCCATCACGCCACAGTTTAGAGTTACTTAAGTTTTACTTAACTGACGTTTCCATATATGAAGCACTCCATGCCAAGTGTACCAGCTCAAAATTTTTTTTTCTCCGATTTCGCTCAAATTTGGCAATATGGTAGATCCGATGTGCAAGAAGAATATCCGGGTGGATGTGGTTCTAGCACCGCTTGTTGTTAAAATACAGAAAGTTGAAGTTGACGTTTTTAGTCATTTTCATGAAGAGGGTGTTTTTTCAAAAATTTATATTTTAAACTAAGGTTTGTTAATTGATAAATCTAAGTTATTGGTCCCATTTATTTTTTTTTTTCACCAAAAAATATTCTTTTTTAAAAAAAATTTTTTACACTGAAAAATACTTTTGAATTTTTTTAAAAATACACGCCTTAGATTTTTTTTAGAAGTACTTTAGATTTTTTATTTCTTATATGCAGTCTTATGTACTTTTTGACGCTGAATCTGTCTTCATCAGTAGAACTGTCACTGTACCTGCAGGATTTCGGAATATACCTCCTTGAAGTTTAAGAAAACGGCGCGCCATGTTCAGTCTTATAACGTAGCTGGAGGAAAAGATGAAATTCTTTTTTATTAGTAGCATCAAATAGCCACTCTCTTCGTCATAAAAATATACCTTAAATTTTTTCCAATAAGACTCTTTCTTTCCGAGTGATGGTCCATTAAAGAGAAGGTATTTCAGCCCCACACAAAGGACAAAGTTGCATTCGTATCGATAAACTGATTTATGGCCAAAATACACTCAAAATGAGTTAAAAGGCGATGCCATCCATTCATCTAAAATATTTCCTCCTTTTTACCTTCTCTTCAAAGGATCATAACTGGTAAAGTAAGAGTCCTATTGGCAAAGTCCAAAGGTAAATTTTAATGCCATTAAAAAGAGAATTTAACCATTTCTAGTTACGCTACAAGCCTGAAAGCAGCGTTTTTTCCAACTTCAGACAAGGTAAATTATTTTTTTTTACTTACTTCCCAGTGTGCCAAACGGACTCGTTTCGGATCCGTAACGGGTTCATATTTTCGTTATTTTCATCCGTTACGTATCCGTTACTGATCCGTTTGCGGGAAGGATTCCTAAAAAAAAAACGAATCGTTTTTTCATCTTTTATGGATCCGTTTCGAACCTGTAACGTACATCAAAAACGAATTCAAAACGGATTCGCTTTTAATAATGTTAATGATGCTTATAAAAAAAAAAAAAAACAGGGTGAAGCGCTTATTTTTAATTAAAAAAAACAAAAAAACAAAAAAAAAAAAAAATTACTCGCCCGGCTGGGAGTCGAACTCAGGCTCCCGGGGTATTACTCTTTCATACACGAGACGTTAGACAACTAGGCTATCGACCGACATAATGTTTACTTAACTGATGTAGACTTATTTGATGTTGAGATTTAAAGTTTGTATATGAAACAAATTTCTGTTGTTTTTTATATAAGTATTCTGTGTTGTTTTTCTTCCCTGCTTTTGATAAAAAATGTTATATACTCAAATTTGGAATCAAACATATTTTTTCAAACAGAGTTTGAAAAGTTTACAAAAAATCATACGCAATAAAATAAAAAGAAAAAAAAAAAACAAATCAAAAATATTTTTTTTTATCATAAAAATTAAATAAAGCAAATCCGTTTTGAGTTCGTATTTGAAGTATTTACGGAATCGAAACGGATTTGCCCAGGTTCGAATCCTACCAAAGGTGGATTTTTACCCTTTATTTTTTTTCCTTTTTTTTCTTTTTATTATTTTTTAATTGCTAATAGGCGCATCAAAACGGTTTTTTTCTGTAAATATACAGCATTAACATATTTAAAAGCAAATCCGTTTTGAATTCGTTTTTACATAAGTTTCGGATTCGAAACGGGCCCGCACTGCGAAACTTAATTTTTTTTATTCGCTAATAAGCGCTTCAAAATGTGTTTTTTTTTATCTTAACAAAGCGTTTTGAATTCGTTTTTGATGTACGTTACGGGTTCGAAATGGATCCGTTACCGCGGATTACGTTTTTCATATCTTTATGAACTCGTAGTGGATTCGAAACGGATCCTCATCCGTTTTTGTGCTCATTGGGTTAGAACAAACTTTTAAATTTTATTGTCTTTCCATTTATAATTTTTCATTGTTTTTGTGCTTATTTGCAAACGTTTAAATATACGAAAGAAGCTCCGATTTTTACTTTACACTATTTTTTTTTTTTGCGTTAACAGGTAGGTCCGCCTAAAGGCGAGGTACCTAGATTTGGCTCACAGAGGTTAACTTTTATTTGTTTTTCAACATCTGACTACATAATCGTCTTTTTCGCCACATTATTAGTCTGTATGAATTGTTTTATTGAAAACAAAAATTGTCGGTTAGAGTGTTAATATTAAAATATTCAGAAAGCTTTCTGCATACCCAGTTATTAGATATTTTTGCAAACAAAAAACCATTTGGGAAGAATAAAACTGAAAAAGAACTAGTAATGGTGTTACTTTTGGCCTGGGCAAAAATTAAATACACTAACTCTGCAGCATTTTTAAAATTTTGCAGGCATGGGAGGTGGCAAGCCTCTTTGCCACACTGACTAATATTTTGCTCAGAGCTTGGGCTTACTATGCTTTGTAGTTTTGCGAAATTTTATTGCAGCTGTAAGTATGAGACGTGCCGCTATTCAAGCTCACCTAGTTGCTGCTCGGAACTTTCATTGACCAGTTCTAGTATCTGTGCGAAATTTTATAACGATACCTTAAGTAACGCTTGCGCTACATCATTTTGAAAACTTTGAGTGTATGAGAGGTACCGCGCCCTCTTGTCCGAATCAACCAAGATTCTTAGCAAAACTTGCATTTTTTATCCTTAGCGAGTGAGTGAAATTTGGTAACATTATTTCAAAAAACCCATTCAGTGTAGCATTTTAAAACTTTTGATTACATGTGAGGTACCACGCTATCTTATCCGAATTTTAACCATAGGGGTAATGTACCAAATTTGATATGATTATCTTGCTCCCAAAAAATATTAAAACGATTTCATCGTTTAGACAGACGGACATAGCTACTTATATAAAATAAGAAGTAACGCTGATCAAGAATATATTTACTTTTCTTTACCTGCCACACATCCTTCTCTGCGCTACAAACTGAATTTACCCTGAGTGTACAAAAAATATTAAAAATGCAATATCTTGCTCGGACGATCAATTAATAATAAGTCTTTTATAAAATTTCTTTTAATGAAATGAAATTTTTTATTTTGGTGCTAGAGATATATTTTTATATAATTAATTATTCCTCAAGAAATAATTTTTTTTTTTTTTTGTTTTAAATTTATATTTATATTTATATTAAAATTGAAATTTTTATTTTTTTCCGAACTTTTTTTTTTTTATATAACAAACTGAATTTACAAAAGAAAAATAAAATTTTTTTATGTATTCATATTAAAATATTTAAGGCTTATGCATTTTGTATCCATCCTCTTGAATAATATAAAGCTTTTTGGGTAATAACTTGGTTAGTTAATGGAATTGTTATTTCAATATCAATAGTTTTGTTTATATAATTAGAAGCATCTTGTTTACAAGTTGTTTGATATTCGTAAGATGTTATATCTGTTGCATATGCACCGCCATTATCAGTTGAAAAAGGTGCAACAATTAAAGCACTAGAAAAAAGCAAATCACAGCATGAATATTTTTCAGTTTCTACAAAGGTTTCGACAAAGCCTGTGTTTTCTATCGAAGATGGTTCAAGGTCCTTTATAGAATGAAAACCAAATTCTCCGATTTTTAATAAAATCTTATTTTTGGTAAGAAGGTGTGCTACAAAAGTCAATTTACTTTTACGTTCAACTTTAATAAAATACATCTCTTTGATGTCAAAATCTTTATAAACATTAAAACAAGAAACTCCATCAGGGCTGCCATCAGCTCCCGGCTTGCAATTATCTTTATCAATGACATAGGCACCTCCTGAAAAGCTCGAAAATAACACTCGTAAATTGTTGTTGTTTATTTGATAGCCAGTATATCCATCCAGTATCCCATCAAAAGCGAAGAAAAACATTGGGGTTTTTGTTGTATTTGGATGAAATAAAATCGGATAATACATGTGTGTCCATTCTGTTGTATTTCGTGTTCCTTTATTATATTTTAATCTAAAGTTAAAGTATCCGTTTCCAGCACAATATACCGGGTCACCATTTTTTCTTTTACATTCTTTTGGTAATGAAGAAAACTCTTCTCTATTGCATGTTTTTTCACCTTCCCAATTTAGATCAGAAAAAATCTGTGCTAGGTTTCCAGTTTCTATTTTATTTACTAAATGAAGTAAAATAGTACATAATATTAAATATTTAATATTGTAAGTAAAACTCGTCATTGAAGTCGTATGAAAAACCGAAACTAAATATTTAATATGCAAAACTCTTCTTTAAATACAATACTAAGCAAAAAAAATTAACTTGCACAAACTTTATTTGCATTGTTTTAGTTAATATTCTTTTAAAGATGAAACTACTGATAACACTGTTCGACAGTTTGAAACTTGTTGTAAACACATGAAAAAATAAATTTTTGAAGTTTTTCCATTCACCGTACATGAAAATACAAAAATGTGGGGCTTTAGAGGGTTAAAATTTTCTACAAAAATATTCCTCGCAATATCCTGCACAAGTTTACTGATCACATGATACACCTCAGACGTAAGAATCATATAGTTAAGTGTATCGATTTAACACAAAAATGCGATATTTTTGTTTTTTTCATGTACAGTGAATTAAAAAACTTCAAAAATCGATTAGAAAAAATCTGACGTGCGTGAGAAAAACCTCGAGAAACGGGTATTTTTTTTTAACGTCTACTTTAAAATTTTTTGGGATTTTCACATGTGCTTTTTCTTTGTGCCGAACCGTGTAATATATATATAATTGAAATTTTTAATTGAAATATAATAGTTTAGAAAAGTATTTAATCAATAACTTAAAGAAGTGATGATATGTATATAATTTATTTTTTCCATCCAGGTATGGGGTTTTGCAACAAACGAGAAATTTGAAGATAAACTCAGAATATCTTGAAGTAAATTATTGTATAATTATGATGTAATTACAATATTTCCTTTTAACATACATATTTTCAAACTATTGCATTTAACTAAAAGTTTCAATTATATATTATCAGTACTTTCATCTTTTAAATAATACAGTCCTACAATGGTTTTCCTCTCTTAATTTTAAAATCAATTTCTATAAATTTAAGTATGTTGATTACGAAAAAAAATAGTGGAAAAATTCCATTACGCCACAATTTTGAGTTATTTAAGTTTTACTTAACTGACGTTTTCATATATGAAGCAATCCACGCCAAGTGTACCAGCTGAAATTTTTTATGTCTCTGATATACTACTTAACGTAACAAAATCATATTTGCATCACATGTTTTGTTTAAGTCCTCATACAAAAAAAAAAAACCAAAACCAGTAGACATATCGAAACCATATTATGACCATATATCCGCCTGATACTCCGACAGATTCACCTTGATAATGGGGGCAATTGAACGAAAGTACAAAGCGCTCGGTATGAAAAGAAAATATACCAAAAACAAAAAAACTCATATTTACTCACCTTACCTGCAATACGAAACTTGATATCTGGTTGTGCATTATGCATAGCAACTATCTTCATCATACGGGAAGCACCAAAATAATATATGCTGCAAGAATGCTTTAAATATGTTGAGTATTTTTGGTGTGATATTGTAGAATACACAAGCAGAAACGATTGAAATAATTAGGATTTGAAATGCTGCACAGACCAACAAAGGAAAGTAATTTCCAATGTAGTTTTTAATGCTAAGCCCAAATCCGATTACAAAAATGCTCGGATCACGTCAGAATTTTGAGAAGATTTAATATAACTCTGAAAAACACATGATTTTTGGTATTTTCAGCTTGCTAATTTTAGATGGTCAAATCTTCAAGCTTGCAATCATATTAGATCTATTTGGCCATCATATACATAGTATAAATCGTACTAAATTTTTAATAGCAATGGAGAAACATAGTGTACGGATCTTAATCAGTGCTATTACTGGACATTGTGCCATGGGAATCTATGCATCTCGTTTAGGCTTCTCAAACATTGGCGACCTTTGTAGAAGTTGTAAAGACCCTGATATGGAAGAAACAGTCTTTCATTTCTTTTGTGAATATCCAGCGCTTGCGCTTAGACGTAGAAGAAATTTTAGTCATTTCAATTTGGAATCGCTTGACTCACTATTTGAGGTGTATCTTAAATCCATATGGAAGTATATATGTACATCCAAGTGGTTTTCTTAGACTTTCTCTGATAAAGCTCTTAGTATCGGGCATACAATGGGACCTTTTTCGAGGCCTAAGTTAATGATGACAACATGTTCATCTCCCGGATCTAACCTAACCTAACATGAGGTTATAACAATTGGAATATCTCAAAATTCTGACGTGATAAAAATAAACTAAGTTCAGATTCGTGAAAAGGATATTTCAAACCACCATAATTGGCTTGAAAAATTAAGAGAGGAAACAAACGAAAATTAATTTTTAAGATTTCGTCATTTCGTCAATATTGTATGATTAAGAAATATTGGTTTTTTGTATATATTATATTTTTTTAGCAATGGCATTTTTTAGCATAAGCGCACTCACAACGTTTTGATGTACAAGTTCTATTTATTTTGATTCCAGTGAGTTAAGAAAATCAATTTGGCAAAAAAATGGAAATTTCAAGAAAAGGTTTTCGTTTGATTATTTTTCACATTTTTCGACGTGGATTATATCAACAAGAATGTGTCGATGAACTCAGTTTTTAAAATGGCGATAAAGCTCCATTAAGAACCGCAGTATATGGTTGATATTGTGAATTCAATGGTGGTCGGAGTTCGGTCACCGACGAATTCCGTGAAGATCGTTCAAAATCGGTTGTTGTGCCACAAAATATCGATGCAATGCATGAACTGATAACACTGTACTAGTTGGAAATTTGGTCTTAAGGGAAATAGGTCATTCTTACCTAATTCGGGCATAAGGAATTCAGTGGTGTTAACCGTTTTGCTAGATTGGTTCATCGCCCCATACAAAAAGTTCATATCAAAATTTCGCCTAGAAAGTGGTGTTTTCATATAGAATCTTTTATTAAATTGTGATGAATCAATGATTTTTCATCAAAAGTATGTTTTCCTATTCAGGATGTATTAATTGGCAATGGAGTTGCTAATTTTTTTATCAATTCATCGGATACTTCTTAACTTTAACGTTAATTTTTACCGAATTTCCTTATAGAGTGGGTGCTAGACGGACTTGAGTATGCAAAATATGAGAACGAAAAACTGAGCTGAGTTTGTCATAAGTCTGACTATGAGTAACAAAAAAGTGGATGCTGCCAGGATCTGCGGTGGTCCATGTTTTTAAGCCCCTACCCCGGTCCGGTCCAAATATGGTTTTCCGTTCTCAGTTTTTATAGAAATTTATTATGGATCGGGACCTTCTTATTACGATTATGATCTTGGTTTTTTTCTATCAAGTTAGGATCCTGAGTTATTTCTGCACAAAAGTAAAAAACTCACTGTTTTGAGGTCTATGAAAAACTATGTAACAAAAACAGCAAATAGTAAAAATAAATTTTGTTAATGACTTCGGATAGCAAAAATTACCCTTAACAAGCCGTACTTTAACTATTTTTCAATTGGATCACCAAATCCTGAGTAATAAGCCTTTAAAGACAGGATATCTCACAATAACATCCAAAGGCTATTTCCGGACCGATAACTAAAAACTTTAAATTTTATTATTTTATTGTAAAAATTTCAAGCTTTTAGAGAACAAAATCATATGACAAATGACAGTTCTATTCTAGATTTAGTTAATAAAACCACAAATGACAGCAAAAATTAAAATTTTAATAAAATTCGGAAAAACTTAACGTTAAAGTAAAAAAATATCCAATAAATTGATTTAAAAGTTAACAATTCTAATGTCTATTAATTCATCATAGACTGGAAAATATACTTCTGATGAAAAATCATTGATTTATCAGAAGTTATTAAGAGATTCTTTATGAAAAACACCTCTTTCTAGACGTAATTTTGATTTGAACTTTTTGTATGGGGTGATGAACCAATCCAGCAAAACGGTTAGCACCACTGAATTTCCCATACCCGAATTAGGTAAGAATGACCTATCTTCCGCAAGACCAAAAAAAAAGGTCCCAAAAACTAGTACAGTGTAATGAAAGATCGTCATGTAGAATATTGTGAGATAGAAGCATTTTTGCATATTAGTTCCACTTCAATACATTCGATTTTGCATGAACCCTTAGTTGTAAAAAACGTTTGTTCTCGTTGGAAACCCCATAATTTTTCAATCGCTCAAAAACAGGCTCGCATCATTTGGTGTAAGGAAATGGTTAAAAAATTCGACCGTGGTGCTTTAAAAGACTCGTATAAGATCGTGACAGTTGACGAATCATGGATATATGCGTATGAGCCGGAAAAAAAACAGCAATCGACCTTGTGGGTATTCCAAGACGAGCTAAATACAACAAAAGTTGTTCGTGGAAGAAGCACACCGAAGCGAATGGTCGCATGTTTCTTCGGCCGAATGAGTCATGTGGCCACTGTTCCTCTTGACCAACGTAGGACGGTCAATTCTGAGTGGTACACGACCATTTGTTTGCCGGAAGTCTTCGGAAAAATTCGTAAAACCAGCCCCCTAAGACGAGTCATGTTCCATCATAACAATGCGAACTCTCACACATCTCGTAAAACGAGTGAGTTTTTGAGCAGTCAAAACATCGAATTGATGACTCATCCTCCGTACAGTCCTGATTTGGCACCCAATGACTTCTTCTTGTTCCCCAACATCAAAGGTAAACTGCGTGGTCAACGATTTGCGAGCGCCGAAGAAGCAGTTGATGCGTTCAAAAACCATGTTTTGGAGGTGTCTCAAGAGGGATAGGAAAACTGCTATGACAAATGGTTTGAACAAATACAAAAGTGTATTGATCATCAAGAGGAATACTTTGAAAAACAGTAAAGCCATTTTCAATTAAAAATGTTTGGTACCTATTATTTGCTATTCCCGAAATATAAGTAGTGCCCTACGTATTCTTCTACTTTGAATTTTTTTTTTGTCCACCTAGTGGATGTAAATCAAAGCACAAAATAAAGTTAAAATAATTGTCACGTGACTTTTTAGAAAAAAGTTCCCGTGGCTCTCACAGCCATTTAGCGCAAAACAATTCTTTTACAAAACGTTTATTTTTTATCCACCTACTGTAAAAAACCGTATATCACTTTACCCGATTTGGACTATATCACATTACCCGAATTTAAATTTTTAAAAAAATCCGGTTATTTTATAAAAACACACTTCACCAAACAAAAAACTTACCTGATTTGTGGCTAATTATATTCACCCTCAAACAAATTATTTTACATCGGCTTTGACCTTACGATGTGCAACTGGGCTTTTCGAGGCCTACTTTGACTATGAGTGGACGGCAAATTTTTTTCTTACCTTTGGGTTCCAAACAATCTCTTGTCAACTACCAGAAACAGGTCGTTTGCCTTGACTTCGTGGAACAAAATTGTTGTTTTTCTTTACCAACATCGCATTGGTACCTACTGGGCCTGGAGAGGCACAGTTGTTGCATATATATATGCAGAACAATGACCAAAATATGTTGCTTGTGCCCCAGCTGAGCTGCTATCGAAAATATGTGCCAACATATCAACATTGGCGCCCAACACTAAACCAAAATAATCATACCAACTTTAACTACATTGTTATTTGAGTCTTAAATAAGACAATCTTACAACGTTTTCCAGTTTTTATAGCCGATTATGTGGGTTTGAGACCCCTATTGGTAGATTGTGTGTATGCTTGAAATTTAAAACATTCGGCTTTAGCCACGCTTTCGACTTATTTCCGTCAAAAGCCGAAAGTGAGGCCAAATGTGCATTTTCGGTTAAACCTGGCCAAACCCAAAGGCAACCAAATGCTATAGTCGGGAACTAATAAACTAAAATAAAAGAGGTCAAAACTTACCTGCATCATAAAAAACATAGTTTCTTTCTTGCCATTACCCATTTCCCAGCTCACACATACATAAATATTCATACATACACTCACAGATGCACATTAATTTTGGATGTGACAATTTTATGGAAATAAATTAAATTAATGTATTGGAGCATCTGATTGTGGCAAATTATTTAAAAGATATTATTCGTTCTTAGCTTTTTTTAAGTGCTTTCTTCCATAATAGACTCATTTTTAGCAATCATTTTTGTGGAATAAGTAATACAAAGAAATAATCCCGAGTCAAAAACTAAACAACACCCGAGCAACGCCGAGTTAAATATAAAAAATCGGGTTTCTTTGTTTTACATATGTGGGCTTTCTGAACTCTAGGCACGATTTTTGCAAGTAATGAGCTAGTGGAGGAAGCAAGTAGGCCAAAATTGCATTATATTTAAGAACTGTGAAGGAGCTTTCCCTAGAGATATACTCTGTATCGGATATCAGGCTTTACTCATTCCTTGAGGAAGGTTTTACTTTTGGTTTTTTGAAAAGCCTCATTTTAATCGTTGCAAAAGTCTATGTCCTTTTTGGTACATAATGCTTTTTTCCTCGATTTGTTTATTCTTCTTGTTTTATATGCCCCATTTCGTCCATTTATTATGCTCCTTTGCAGGTTGTATTTCCTGTTTCCTCTCACTTATTTTGTTGTTCTCACATTTTATGTTTCCGTTGCCTGTATTTTCTGGAATTTTATTGCTCTTCCTTTTGTGTGCTTCTATCGCTGCGGGAGTTTTGTTGTGCTTTTCATCAAATGTGCCAATGACACACACATGTAACTCTTCGCTTATTGTCGCCAAAATTATATGTGTGTGCGTGTGTGCCTATTCATTTATCTTTAATATATCCTGTTTGTGACGTAGTTACACACACACATGCCTAGTATATTCTGCTTTTCTCATATTCATTATATCCTTTGGGGAATTGTGTGAAAATGACCCCGAAATTCATAAAATATTTCATTTTATTTCTATTGACATTTGTGCTGTCGTCATTGTCCCAGACGTCCCTATTGTCATTCAACGTTTGGTTGTGCTGCTTTTTTTTTATTGCATTATCCTATTTGTATGGATGTGTGTCTGTTTGATTTTACCATTTTATGTTAAAATGAAACTCAGTCAATTGTACATAGCGCGCTTCCTTTAGTATGTCAAATGCAAACACACGACAACTTAATGAATGATTTGATGGAAAACGGTCGGTCAGTTTTGTTTCACATTTGGGAATACACCCCGTATAGATGGTCGATATTTTTTATTCACTTATTTACTTAAAGTGCGATTGTAAAAAAATTTACATAAGAGTGAAGTTTACGACTTTATTAAAAATGAATAGCATAGGTACTTACATACAAAGGGGGGTTTTTTAAGCCCGATAGAACTTGAAATTGTTAGAAATAACACAAACTAGTAAGGGTGTGACTTTTGGCCTGGCCAAAAAATAAATACCCTACACTGCAGTATTTTGAAAATTTTGCTTGTAAGGGAGGTGCCACGCCCTCTTGTCCCAGTTCACCCAGTTTTTGTTCAGAGCTTGCATTTATAGTTTTTAGTGAGTGAAATTTGGTTCGATTATCTCAAAAAACTTTTTCAGTACAACGCACAGTGCACTGTTTTACACAATCTATACGTGAAAGATTCAAAATGCATTTTATAGTATGCAGAACTGTTAAAATATATCCATTAACCTCACGAAATAGAGTGAAGTGATTTTGGCGGGGGTGTGGGGGTAGCCCCCATACGAAAGAAATTAACAAAACTCTATATCTCTGTACATGCAGTAGCTTTTATTACAAAACTCTATAAAAAGGAGTACACTGTGTTCACCAAACGCCTCACAGAAATTGAGGGAAATTCAACAAGGGGGTGTTGCACCTCCCATACAAAAAAACGCATCATTTGCTATTTCTCTACACTTGTAGAAGTTACAATTACAAAACTTTGTATACAGGAGTATACTACGTTCATCAAACGTAATGCCAAAATTGGAGGAATTTGAGCAAGGGGGCGTTGCTATATCTTTGCACTTCTGGAGATATTACTGCAAAACTTTATATTGAGAACGTGTATTTTATTTACAAAAAACGAATAGACAGCGGGTTCAAATATGGGGACTTTGCACCACTACACAAAAATACTTAAAATACTCTATTTATGTATCTTTATCATTATAAAATTTGGTACATGGATGACGTGTTATCTTTTAAGAATCTTGGGTAAAATTAAAAGTGGAGACGCTGCAACCCCCCACACAAAAAACGTTTGCAATATTTTACCTTTGCACCTAGTGTGGATATTATTATAAAATCTGGTACAATTTTAAAAGTATGGCGAACATTTTTTGAGAGAAAGTGCGAGGATTTAAATCTCACGCATCGTCAACAAAAAACTACATATTTTCTTAAAATGTCCATCTCTACCCGGTGCGGAGCGGTCCTCATAGCTTTTTAGTCCAACATACAGCAAAAATATAAATTTCAAAAGCAGAAAAACTTGCAATTCAGTTTAAATTGTTTGTGGCAACACTATGTAAAATATATATAAACAATATATATTTTTGGAAAGCTTGCACATCGAGTAGATTTTGTTTTTTTTTTCTTAATTTTATTTCATGGAAAAATTACCACAAAATTTACTGAAGTTGAAACGCTTTCCGGAGCAAAAATTTTTTAAGTTTTATTCTATTTGAAATATCAACTTTGAAGTGCAAATATATGTACTAAATGTTAACCAAAGGACGTCAAAATCAATTTTGGAGGTAAATGGACATATTTAAATTTTGAATTTTTCACGTCTAGCACATAAAAACGAGACACTGTGCAGCATTTTGAAGCTTTTGCTTTATAGGAAGTGCCACGCCCTTTTGTCTGAGCTTGTCTAGTTTTAGCTTAGAGCGTGCATTTATAAGTAGTCTTTAGTATTTAAGTGAAATTTGGTTGGATTATCTCAAAAAACTCTTTCAGTATAGCATTTTGAAACGTTTGGTTGTATGGGAGGTGCCACACCCCCTTGTCCAATTTCACCCAATTTCTGTTGAGAGCTTTCATTTATAGACTGATTCCATTTCAATTCATCCGGTGAGTGTGCACTTAGGTTTGCAAATCAACTTCAAACTAGCAAAATATTTTTCTACAATCAAAATAACACGTATTTTTTTTTTTTTTTGGTTTGGACCAAAATTGGGGATTTTATGGCGTTTTGTAGGAATTTTGCCGAAAATTTAATTTTGAAAAATTCATGGAGTTTAATCGGTTTTTTCAACCGCATTTCTTTATTTATCAACTGATTTACATGAATCAAAATTTATTTGGTGCATAATGAAATTCTTTTAAGTAATAATTAAAAAACAAATTTCTTTAACCCTTACTTTCCTTAAAATTGATGTTTATATTTTAAATAAAAATAGTAATTTTCTCAAAAACACCATCTTTTTTTTCTCGAAAATTTGCACAGTGATAGTAAAGCACGTCCTCTTTATTCCAGTAATGGCGGTTTTCTTGCTTTTTTTGTTATAAGTGTAAAATTTGCAATTTTTAACGTTAATATTGAGTTCTTCTATACAAAATGAATAAAAACTAGTAAGGGTGTAAAATTTGGCCTGGCCAAACATTAAATACCCTACACTGCAGTATTTTTAAAATTTTGCTCATATGGTAGTTGCTACGCCCTCTTGTCCGAGGTCACCCAGTTTTAGTTCAGCGCTTGCATTTATAGTTTTTAGTGTCTGAGTGACAAACTTTTTCAGTAAAGCGTTTTGAAGCTTTTGCTTATATAGGAGGTGCCACGCCCTCTTGACCGAGTTCGTCTAGTTTTAGCTTAGAGCGTGCAATTATAGTAATTAGTATTTGAGTGAAGCTTGGTTCGATTATCTCAAGAAACTGTTTCAGTATAGCATTTTGAAACTTTTGCTTATGTGGAAGGTACCACGCCCCCTTGTCCGATTTCACCCAATTTTTTGAGAGCTTTCATTTATTATTCTTAGTGTCTGAGTCAAATTTGATTCGAATATTTCAAAAAACGCTTTCAGTATAGCGTTTTTAAGCATTTGCTTATATGGGAGGTGCCACGCCCTCTTGTCCGAATTCGCTTAGTTTTTCCTCAGAGCTTGCGCTTACAATTTTTAATAATAATGCGTATTTTGGTTGCATTGTCGTGAAAAAAACTCCTAAAATTGCATTTTGAATATATTTTTTGTATGGGTGGTAGGCGTGTCCGTTGACCGATTTCGCTCATTTTCAATCCCCCGAGCTAACTTTGGTGACGAAGGCAGCGTACCAAGTTTCATTGAATTATCTTGCTCAGTTTTCCCAAAAAGTGTATTTCAACACACAGCCAGCCAGCCAGCCAGCCACCCAGCCAGCCAGCCAGCCAGCCAGACAGACGGACATGGCTATATCGACTCAGGAAGTGACGCTGATCAAGAATATATATACTTTTCTATATCTGCCACGCCTCCTTCTCTGCGTTACAAACGGAAGGACAAAGTGAATATACCCTGGGTGTAGGGTATAAAAATTACACAGTTCAGTTTTCACTTTCCTAGACGGTTTTGCGATACTGATTCCGAAAATGGCACTTACATTCTTCTACCATTTTTGGTTTTCAAGATATCTTGAAAAACTTGAATAAAACCCATAAATTTGAAAAAAACCGATTTCTTTATTTTTGAGACACAAAATTCATTTATAGTAAGTTAGATGGAACTTAAATATACTCACGGTATAGAAAACCAAGCATTGTTTTGTTTTTTTGCGATTTGACCGTACCTTGGCTTTTGTTTTTCTTCGAAAGTTATCGTGATTTTTATTAGTTTCTTTTTCGATTGCTTCATGTAATTTCGCGACACATCATAGTCTGTGAAATGACCACACGGCTGCTATCCAGACTGCTTGTGAGTTTCTAACTCAAGTGCTAAAACTGACACCAGCTATTCAATTAAAAATTTTGCTGTTGATGAACTTTATTCCTTTAGAATAAACAAAATTGAACAGTGGAAAAATGCAAAGAAATGCAAAAGTATTCAAAAATGCCATGTTTGGAAGAGTGAGGGAACCAGAGGGTTAACTTCTTGTTACATAGCCAGAACAGCACAACACAATTACACGAAAGTATTCGAAAAAAAAACTAATAAAAATTCCGAGAACTTTCGAAGAAAAACAAAAGCCAAGGTACGGTCAAATCGCAAAAAACACAAACAATGCTTGGTTTTCTATACCGTGAGTATATTTAAGTTCCATCTAACTTACTATAAATGAATTTTGTGTCTCAAAAATAAAGAATTCGGTTTTTTTCATATGTATGGGTTTTATTCAAGTTTTTCAAGATATCTTGAAAACCAAAAATGGTAGAAGAATGTAAGTGCCATTTTCGGAATCAGTATTGCAAAACCGTCTAGGAAAGTGAAAATTGAACTGTGTAATTTTTTTATTCATTTTGTATAGAAGAACTCAATATTAACGTTAAAAATTGCAAATTTTACACTTATAACAAAAAAAGCAAGAAAACCGCCATTACTGAAATAAAGAGGACGTGCTTTACTATCACTGTGCAAATTTTCGAGAAAAAAAAAGATGGTGTTTTTGAGAAAATTAGCATTTTTATTTAAAATATAAACATCAATTTTAAGGAAAGTAAGGGTTAAAGAATTTTTTTTTAATTATTACTTAAAAGAATTTCATTGTGCACCAAATAAATTTTGATTCATGTAAATCAGTTGATAAATAAAGAAATGCGGTTGAAAAAACCGATTAAACTCCATGAATTTTTCAAAATTATATTTTCGACAAAACTTCTACAAAACGCCATAAAATCCCCAATTTTGGTCCAAACCAAAAAAAAAAAATACGTGTTCCCTTATTTTGATTGTAGAAAAATATTTTGCTAGTTTGAAGTTGATTTGCAAACCTAAGTGCACACTCACCGGATGAGTTGAAATGGAATCAGTCTATAATTCTTAGTGTCTGAGTCAAATTTGGTTCGAATATCTCAAAAAAACGCTTTCAGTATAGCGTTTTGAAGCTGTTGCTTATATGGGACGTACCACGCCCTTTTTTCCGAGTTCGCTCAGTTTCTTTTCAGAGGTTGCGCTTACAATATGTAGTATTTATGTGTATTTTGGTTGCATTGTCGTAAAAATACTACTAAAATTGCATTTTGAATATATTTTTTGTATGGGCGGTAGGCGTGTTCGTTGACCGATTTTGCTCATTTTCAATCCCACGACCTACCTTTGACGACGAAGGCAGTGTACTTAATGTCATTGAATTATCTTGCTTTTTTTTCCCAAAAAAGTGTATTTCAACACACAGCCAGCCAGCCAGTCAGCCAGAAAGCCGAACAGACGGACATGACTATATCGAATCAGAAGGTTAAGCTGATCAAGAATATATACACTTTTCTATATCTGCCACGCCTCCTTCTCTGCGTTACAAACGGAAAGACAAAGTGAATATACCCTAGGTGTAGGATATAAAAATTAAATTGTAATTAAGATTTTTTTTTTTTATTCAAAAGCATTAACATTTGAAAATAATTTCGGGCATTTGGGCAACGCAGCTGTTCTTAAAGAAACGCATTCTTACAAAGTTATAAGAAAGTATGCAGATTGAGCATAATCATAGCCAAAATGAATTAAAGTTCAAGATCATTAAAGGATGCTTTTAAATAGAGTAAGGGTACTGATGCGATTGTGGTATAGTTTTTCAATGTGGTATATTCGCATACCTCCGATCTGGGTAAGGACCGGCGAACGTCACTGCTTTTATCCTGTCAGAAAATATGAAAAACCAGGGAAGTGTTGCTGTCATGCACTAAACAAAATTTTTCCGATGTCAGTTGAACGAAACGTAAGTCGCGTGTGGTTTTGGGATTTGCTAATGTGGTATATGAATATCGATACGTCCAACGTAAAAGTTGGTAACTCGAAAGTCGTAGTTTTTAGTTATGATAATTTTTGTATTGTTTTCGTTAAAACAAGAAAACCAAAAACAAAAATTGAATAAATACTTTGGAAATCTATAGTCCTAATAAAGGTCTTTTGACTATTAAATCGTTGTCTCTATTCCAAAGCGGTTTACAGAGATAATAACAATTTCAACTTATAATTTGGATAAAAATGAATTTATATGAGTTGTAACTCTAGTTACAACTTATGTTCTCTTTCAGCAAGCAAATGTTCCATGAGAAAAGTTGGTAACTTAACTTGCCAACTACCATTAAAAAATATTCTACGGACATTACGTTGGTATGTAAGACTTACAACCCCTTATTTTTAAAGAAAAATTATCTAATAACTTTGTAAGTCAAGTTACCAACGCGATTTGTTATTTTTGTCCCGTGAATAAGGTATCAACTTAAGTTGCCATGTTTTTGCATGGAGACCTCACTTAAATATACTTAGGTTGTAACTTCAAAAATTGCTCCCAGCCCTTCAAATTTCAAGCTAGAAGTCCAAAATTTGACACAAGATAGAGTCTAATACGCAGATTTCGAAAATCATTGTCCCGTAAAAAGTTGGTAACTTGAGTTACAAACTTTTACGTTGGATGTATCGATATTTCTTGTTATTCTTAACATTATTTGATTGTTCAAGTTCAAGTTATTTATTGAGACAAAAAGTACTTAAACACTTAACTCATATATACAAATATGGAACAATAACAATAATTGATATGTTCAGAGTTGTAAAAAGTATTGCCCTCGATAAAATTATATGAAACATGCTACGATTCAAAAATTAAATATATTAGCAAAATGCAAATTGATTGCAGGAAATAATATTTAAAATTAAGCTTTTGCTCCCGGAGCTTATAAAAAGTTACTTAAAATTAATGAAGAAAACATTTTAAACTTAAAACTAATAACACAAAATTGAGCCTATTTTTTAAGTAATAAATCATCTAAAACTTAGCACGAGAAAATTGCTAGAAGCAGTTACTTATACAAGTATCTTTTCACAAAAATTAAGAAAATGTTACCAAAGGCATAGTTCTCTTACAAATTTCAAAAAAGATTATCTATACTACAATAGCATCAGTTCCCCTATGCTTTAGGTCAGTCGTAGCAGTCAGCTGTAGCAATCGGTCAAAATGAATAAAAATATCAGTTTATGAAGATTTTCAGTGCGTTGCAATTATGATTTTATATAAAAAAATATCAAAATGTTTGATTTTAGAGATAGCGCAAGAGATTTAATGAGCATGTGGCGACTTGCGATTTTTGAAAAGGTGCTTGAATCGTCTTGGTTATTGTTAAGCGTGTAAAGGTGAAGTTAAAACTCAATTTGCGGGAAACATGGGGGTGTGTAATCGCCGCCATCTTGAATGGAAACCGCTTATTTTTTCGGAAAAACACACTTACACTTTTGTGTTGTCCAAAAATAGATCTTCATTTTTCTTCCTGAACTTTTTACTCTAACTTTATTATTTTCCAAGTTATTAACGAAAAACTGAAAAATTT
This sequence comes from Calliopum simillimum, assembly GCA_951812925.1. Classification (NCBI taxonomy): domain Eukaryota; kingdom Metazoa; phylum Arthropoda; class Insecta; order Diptera; family Lauxaniidae; genus Calliopum; species Calliopum simillimum. Next base: position 89,666,792 of record OX638369.1, on the reverse strand, counting down.
AAGGGGTTGTTTTTGTTCAACCTTGAATTGCCATCGAAGTGTTGATTTTACGGAAAATATGCTTCTATGCTTTTTTATAGAGCGATTTAAGACAAACAAAGTGACATATATTTGGGTAAGGGTAGAGTGCTCATATCAATTTTTGAGTGATGTCTTTCTTTGCTTAACCGACCAAGACTTGACTTGACATCTCAGATTTGTATAAAAATTGGTGGAATGTTAGCATTTGACACACATATAACTGTGGTAAAATGATTTTCAGAAATTTCGAAAATTTCCAAGATGGCGGCCACACGAAGTTCGATACAGCCGATATGCTATGAATTTTCAAATGTGTGAGTATCCAAAGGTTGTATCGATTACAAATCTTCAGCTTGTTTTGCTCGAAGTTCTAATGAGCTTTTTCGGCAAAACCTGGCCAAAGCCAAGACGAGGGTAAAGCTATGGTTGGACACTAATAAGCCTATATAAATGAAGTAAAAGTTTACGTGTATCATAAAAACAATCCTTTTATTTCTTGCCTTTACCCATTTCTTACTTTCCCTAAATTGAATCCGCAAATGATACTAAGAAAGGGTCCATAGACGACTCTGCAAAATGTTTTTTAAAGCGTAAAATAACTTGAAAAAAAAAATATAAAATATAAATGGCGATATAAAAATAATTTCATAAGAAATTGCAAATTTTTGTACGATTATCTGTCAAAATTTATGTGCCGTTCAAAATATACCGTGTAGTTTGACATTTTCCTTCGTAAAAAATACCGGGACTCAGAAATACTGCTCTTTAGAAAAAAAAATTATTAATTTCTTCCAAATTTCTCAGGAGCTGACGTCATGTCGTAGTCGGCCATCTTGTATCGTGTAATGCTCTCCTGAAAGGGTTGTAGCTTATTCGTGAAGAAGTTCGAATAGTGTCGAAAATAGATTTTGGACACAACCAGAGTTGGCTCCGAGCCCTCTAAGTGACCGATTTGGGCCCATTTTTTGTAAAAAAATTTTTACTGCATCAACCGAGGGGGAATGGTCGAAAATAGATTTTGGATGTGACCAGTGTCTTTGACCCCGCTAAGTGACAGATTTCGGTTCAATATGGAAAAAAAATGTATTGCTCCAATCGATGGGGAAGAGTCGATAATGTATATTAGACATAACCAGAGTTGGCTCCGAGTCCTCTAAAGGACCGATTTGGGCCCATTTTTGTAAAAAAAAAAATTTTCTGCACCAATCGATGATAAAAGGTCGAAAATAGATTTTGGACACGAACAGAGGTGTCCCTGACCCCGCTAAGTGACCGATTTCGGTGGAATTTTGAACAAAAATTTTATTGCTCCATTCGATGGGGAAAGGCCGAAAGTAGATTTTGGACATGACCAGAGGTGTCTCTGACCCCGCTAAGTGACCAATTTCAGTTCAATTTTGAAAAAATTTTATTGCTCCAATCAATGGGGAAGGGTCGAAAATGCATTTTGAGTATGACCAGAGGCGTTCCCGACACCTCTTAATGACCAACTTCGGCCTATTTTTTAAAAAAAATGTTATTGCTACAATCGATGGGGAAAGGTCGAAAATATATTTTGGACATAACCAGAGTTGGCTCCGAGCCCTCTAAGTGACCGATGTGGGTCCTAAGAGTCCAGAAGAGTGTTAAGAGGAATTTCCAGTGACTTGCGCTGAAGTTTCGTTGCGCAAAACTCGCCTGAAAGAGTAGTATAGGTATTCATCGCGTAGATGTTTGATTTGCAATGATCTTCCAGAAGAGTGTAAGGAAGAACCTTCTGTTACTCGCGAAAAATTTTATTATGAAAAGCTCGCGTGAATGAGTTGTAAATGCATTCTCAAAAAGTTAGAAGATTGTCGGCGATTGAAAATGTTTGCTTGGTATACATACATACATAAATACTCACACAAACACTCACAATACTACAACTAGGTAATTGAAACTTTCTAGTTATGAGATCAATTAAAAGATTTTTAAAAATTTGAATTTACACTGAATTTCGACTTTTTTTTTGTTGTTTTTTTTTTCCTTATTATTTTGCAATGATGCCACTTTAGAGCATCCTGGTTACAAAGAATTGTGCACCAAACTATGATGAACATCATAGTCCACTTATCCCAAGAATGATATAAAGGGTGTTTTTTTTTAGAGGTTTGTTTTTCGAATAGAGATAAACCTGGCATTTTGTGGTCAAATCTGGCAACTCTAATGTCATTTATGTTCAGTTTGGTTTGCCATTTCATCATGAACAGGTTGACAAAAGAACAACGCTTGCAAATCGTGCAAATTTATTTCGAAAATAATGGTTCAGTTCGCGAAGTTTACCGCAAGTTCCGTCCATTTTATGGTCGACATAATCGTCCCTCAGAGCAATTAATTCGGTTAACCATGGATCGTTTTCGCACCGTTTACACCGAAGAAACAATAGCCGCTGTAGAGCAAAATGTTGAAAAGGACCCGAATGAATCGATTCGCCACCGTGCACAGCAATTGGAGCTTTGTCCATCAACTTTATGGAAGATTTTGCGCAAAGATCTTGGCTTGCGACCTTACAAGATCCAGCTTGTGCAAGAATTAAAGCCGCGAGACCATGCAATGCGTCGTGATTTTGGTGTATGGGCCGAAAATGAGATTGATCTCGATGCTGATTTTCATCGCAAAATTTTGTTCAGTGATGAGGCTCATTTTTGGTTGAATGGCTACGTCAACAAGCAAAATTGCCGCATTTGGAGTGAAGAGAATCCACATGAGACCCTTGAGACGCCATTACATCCACAAAAACTGACTGTCTGGTGTGCTCTATGGGCTGGTGGAGTCATTGGGCCATACTTCTTCCGAAATAATGCTGAAGAGTCAGTTACCGTTAATGGAGACCGGTATAGAGCCATGATAACCGACTATTTTGTTCCCGAATTGGATGGCATGAATGTGGATGAGTTGTGGTTCCAACAAGACGGCGCTACATGCCACACAGCGCACGTCACAATCGATTTATTGAAGGAAACATTCGATGAGCGCATAATTTCGCGGAATGGACCTGTCAATTGGCCACCAAGATCGTGTGATTTGACACCATTGGATTATTTTCTTTGGGGATATGTGAAGTCGCTCGTCTACGCCAACGAACCAGAAACGTTAGGGGACTTGGAAGCCAACATTCGTGGCGTTATTGCCGACATACGGCCCCATATGCTCGAAAAAGTGGTTGAAAATTGGACCTGTAGAATTGGCTTTATTCGAGCCAGCCGCGGCGGCCACATGCCCGAAATCATATTTAAGCATTAATGGCATAAAATTATCCTTCCAATAAAGCCAAATTGATGGACAGTAAAACGATTTTCTTGTGTTTTATTTCAATTCGAAGTTCTATACCTCTAAAAAAAACACCCTTTATTTGGAGTTACCTATTGGATGTTGGAATTAGCTTTAAAGGTTTTCTAAGAGATGGCGTAGCTATCAATAGATCGCATCGGGCACACCTGTGACTATATTCATTTCAAAGCACATTGTCTAAGCTTCATTTTTCAGTATGTGTCGTTCCACTGAAGTGTAAACAACATATATTTTTTTCTCTGTGAACATGTCGACTTTCGTTCCAACAAAACGCAATTTGCGGGAAGGTTTACACGACAAAGTGGTTTTTCAACATGACAACGCACGGCCACATGTTGCAAGAACCGTCAAGGAAACGTTGGAGGCGCTGAATATGGATGTGCTACCACACCCGTCTTATAGCCCAGACATAGCCTCTTCCGACTACCACCTATTCAGATCGATGACGCATGGCTTGGCTGAGCAGCGCTTCACTTCTTACGAGGATACCAAAAAATGGGTCGATTCGTGGATTGCCTCAAAAGACGAGTCGTTCTTCCGGCGCGGAATCCATATGCTGCCAGAAAGATGGGAAAATGTTGTAGCTAACGATGAACAATACTTTGAATAATATACATAGTACCGTTGTTTCTAAATAAATGCTCAAAAACCGAAAAAAATTTTTAAAATTAATTCCAACACCCAATAGTTGTAGTATTGAGGTGACGAAATGTACTCATATGTATACAAAAACATAGCCACATAGATGGTTTTCATAGATCTGCTTCTCATTAAAAACAAATCAATTAAGAACTATACTTTTAGCTATAAAACGAGGTCTTTGTCTTTAGAACTTGATTTGAGTTATGTTGATTACTGTTTTTTCCTCCGAAATATCATAAGCTTAAATAACATAGACGTGAAAACGTATTTGTTGCACTTTTCCAACTTTTTAGGTTCTAATATTTCCGAAGAAAAATATATCGGTATAATTCCAATTCAAATATAATTGGAAATATAAGAGAAAGATTGTACAAATAATGTCTTCTAAAAATCCTTCTTCAAAATATTTAAATTCAATACGAGTATTTAATATTATGTCAAAATTGTTATATTTCCTTTATTATTCTTGAAAATCATAGTGGCATACCTACATAAACTTAATACACTGAATGCCAACAAAATGAGCTAATAATGATCTGCTTATAATGTTTTATGATAAAATTAATCAATTTGCCTGTTTTATGCCTATAAATTAACATATCACTTTTCAGCTTGATTTGCTTGCTACCTACCAAAAGCCATTACTCCAGAGCATTGGTTGCTCCTAAAATACCAATATCTTTCGCTAGAATTTGTGTTGATACCAACAAAAAAAAGTTCCTTTTATCATAACACTAAACTGTCACAACTACTAATGCAAATTTTATACGTCGCACACCATAACCCAAGAGGAAAAATTTCTAGCGCTTCTGATCCAAGCACTTCAAAAGTGCTTGTCCCCATAGAAATTTAGAAGCACTATCACAATGATTCTTTATAAGGCTGCAGTAAGAACAACGTGAGTTCGAACCCAGCCCGGGTGAATTTTTTTTTTACTTTTTTTTACTTTTTTTTGCTTTATTTTTTTTTTTAATTAAATATTTTTTATTCAACATCTTTTATTTCACTTTTCTATTTTCCTTTCTCTTATTAATTTTCTTTTGTTTAACCGAATTGAAATTGATTACACAATGATTCCATATAAGGCTGCAGTAAGAACAACGTGAGTTCGAACCCAGCCCGGGTGATTTTTTTTTCCGTTTTTTTATTTGTTTTTGCTTTATTTTTTTTTTATTAAAATATTTTTTATTCAACCTTTTGTATTTCACTTTTCTATTTTAATTTCTCATTTTTATTTACTTTTGCTTACTTGAATTGAAACTGATTGCACAATGATTCTATGTAATGCTGCAGGACAACATTTGCTTAATATACAAATTTAATACCTCTTCATATAATCGGGCGTTGGTGGAGCGGTCTAAAGGGATGGTAAATGTAAGAAAAAAATATCTAGCACGCGGAGGGTCGTGGATTCAAATCCTGGCGCGGCCAATTTTTTTTTTTTTTCTTTTTTTTTAATTTTATTGAAAAAATTCTTACCGCAGCATTACAAATAAGCGCTTTAAAAACTCTTTTTTGGTAAGGCTGCGGTAAGCTTTTGCTAGCTTACATCCTATGACATGCAATGTTAAAAAGAAAGTATTGTTCTTACGGAGCGGAAGCGCTTATTGGTGAAAAGAATGCACTTCAGAAGGGTTTTTGAAGAACTTCTTGTCCCCTTGGGAAGTCTCGCTACAATACAAGCGTACCCTTGCCAAGCGTATCCTCATAGAACATTACAGATATCGGCATCATTTGGATACAACGCCGCAACTATTTGAGGGTAGTTTCCAACACCCATGACTTAACGAATTGAAACTAATGAGTGCTGCGTCACTTTTCCATCCTGACATTTGATATCCTTATTCTCGCTGCTGCGTCTCTCTGTCAATCAAGCGGAAATGTCATTGCTCTTTGTGTGCTTTTGAAGAATTTGATGTTGCGTAAAAACACCAAAAATTTGAATTATGCGTCCTCGATGTGTTGGCATAGATTTTTCGCTTGATTATCATCGTTACAGGTCCGTTTTGTGACACTTTAAAAGGTTTTTGAACAAAAACCTGTGTGGGAAAGCACACACCGAACTCCTAACCACGTTTGCCACGTTGTGTCTTATATATACAAATTTAATTGAGTGGTAATTAGTTAATTTGTTGCAAAGTTGAGAAACATCGTTCATAATATATATTCAATTAGGTTAGAATTTTTACTCTTTACAGTAAGAAAAGTTTTAAAGAAACTTTTAAGTTAACATTTTTAGTGTTTCTTTCTTTTTTGCATCTATTACATTGTCTTAAAACCTTATTTCTTTTTTTTAGATTTTATCATTTTAAACTTTCTGTAGTTATTGAAGCCATTAAACATGCAATGTGTTGTTTTTTTCATTCAAAAACTTTGGCTTTCGAATCTCTATAGGTATAGTTTTTTTTACTCTCTATCTGCTATCGGAGCATAGAGCCTCCTTAAAACTCCCCACTGATAACGACGGCTTTAAATTTTTTTTTTTTTACATAGGCGCTAGAGATGATTCTTACCATTTAAATTCTTTTTTAGATACATGAATTGCCCGTACCAATTTTATACCCTACAAAAAAGGCATATCCACTTTGGTCTTCCATTTGTACCACAGAGAAGGAGGTGTTGAAGATTTGGAAAAGTATATAAAAATGCATACGCTTGATCACATTAACCTCCTGAGTCAAAATAGCTATGTCCGTTTGGCTGGCTGTCTGTACAAAAAACACTGCACAGAAGTCAATAAATCCCCAACTTGTTTTCAGTGTATTTTGATCTCATAAGCCCGAATATGCTATCCGTTTTGTTGCCAGTTTTTTTGTAAGCCCGGCATACAGCCATTCCATGCCTAGCGTAACAAGATCTGCCACACCCCTTCCGATTTTTCTGAAATTTGGTACACGGTTTCATTTTATGCCTATTCTATTAGAAATGGAAAAAAAAATGTTTGCGATTTTTGGCTTGCTTAGGGGTGCAAAGTGTGGAAAAATCGGTAAATTGTTACAAACTCCCCTCAAACAATTGTCAATAAGTTGGACATTTCTCAACCGATTTTTATGTTGAGACCACTTTTGAAAAGGTATTAAACTAGACTATAAGCGTGTTTGATGAAAAGTACTAAATTTACTACTATTTTAGTTCTAAACTACAAAAAACGTGCCAAGGTGCACCTTTCTTACCGTCCAAAATATGTTTTTGGAAAGACAAAATAATAATCCTTCACATAAAAAGAGGGAAAATTGGTCAGTCTCGAGGCTAAGAAGTTATGATTCCTTGAAAATTAAAAAAAAAAATGGTCCGACCACAAAATGGACCATAACTGAAGCGTTTCTTAACACATTTTCATGTTTGGACCATTTTTAGAAAGGTATTAAATTACGCTATGCACCCAAAGTAATTTTTTTTTTTTTGGGTAAAAAGTAGTAAATTTGCTACTATTTTAATACTAAAAGACAAAAAGTGCTATAGTACCTTTTATCGACCTTCCAAAATATTTTTCTAGAATAGAAGACAAAACTACCTTCCACATGAATCTAAAATTAATAAGGTGTCTTTAATGGTATACGAGAAATGATTTTTTTAAAAATTTCAGTACATGCAATATTTTGTGTTATGCAACTTCTTTTGTAATGTACATCATGTTGAATTCTTCGAAAGATTTTGAAAATAATATACGCTATTTTTTGCCATTTCTTAAAGATAAGACATGAAATGAAACCATGTAAAAAATTTCAGCGAAATAGGAACTTGTGTGGCAGATCTTGTTACGCTAGGCATGGAATGGCTGCATAGAGTTGATAAAAAAATAAATTCGATTCGAGAACATCATAAGTGTTAAAACAAAACAGTATTTCACCAAATGGCGTTTTAAAAATCAATGCCTAAAAATTGGATTTTTAACGCATGTTCTCAAGATTTGAGCACTTCTCATTTTGGTAAAATAATTTACTATAATACTACTACACTACTCTACTCTAGTCTACTCAACTCTACTCCACTCTACTCTACTCTACTCTACTCTACTCTACTCTGCTCTACTCTACTCTACTCTACTCTACTCTACTCTACTCTGCTCTACTCTACTCTGCTCTACTCTACTCTACTCTACTCTACTCTACTCTACTCTACTCTACTCTACTCCACTCCACTCCACTCCACTCCACTCCACTCCACTCTACTCTACTCTACTCTACTCTACTCTACTCTACTCTACTCTACTCTACTCCACTCCACTCCACTCCACTCCACTCCACTCCACTCTACTCTACTCTACTCTACTCTACTCTACTCTACTCTACTCTACTCTACTCTACTCTACTCTACTCTACTCTACTCTACTCTACTCTACTCTACTCTGCTCTACTCTACTCTGCTCTGCTCTACTCTGCTCTACTCTACTCTACTCTACTCCACTCTACTCTACTCTACTCTACTCTACTCTACTCTACTCTACTCTACTCTACTCTACTCTACTCTACTCTACTCTACTCGACTCTACTCTACTCTACTCTACTCTACTCTACTCTACTCTACTCTACTCTACTCTACTCTACTCTACTCTACTCTACTCTACTCTACTCTACTCTACTCTACTCTACTCTACTCTACTTTACTTTACTCTACTCTACTCTACTCTACTCTACTCTACTCTACTCTACTCTACTCTACTCTACTCTACTCTACTCTACTCTACTCTACTCTACTCTACTCTACTCTACTCTACTCTACTCTACTCTACTCTACTCTACTCTACTCTACTCTACTCTACTCTACTCTACTCTACTCTACTCTACTCTACTCTACTCTACTCTACTCTACTCTACTCTACTCTACTCTACTCTACTCTACTCTACTCTACTCTACTCTACTCTACTCTACTCTACTCTACTCTACTCTACTCTACTCTACTCTACTCTACTCTACTTTACTCTACTCTACTCTACTCTACTCTACTCTACTCTACTCTACTCTACTCTACTCTACTCTACTCTACTCTACTCTACTCTACTCTACTCTACTCTACTCTATTCTACTCTACTCTACTCTACTCTACTCTACTCTACTCTACTCTACTCTACTCTACTCTACTCTACTCTACTCTACTCTACTCTACTCTACTCTACTCTACTCTACTCTACTCTACTCTGCTCTACTCTACTCTACTCTACTCTACTCTACTCTACTCTACTCTACTCTACTCTACTCTACTCTACTCTACTCTACTCTACTCTACTCTACTCTACTCTACTCTACTCTACTCTACTCTACTCTACTCTACTCTACTCTACTCTACTCTACTCTTCTCTACACTACTCTACTCTACTCTACTCTACTCTACTCTACTCTTCTCTACACTACTCTACTCTAATCTATTCTACTCTACTTTATTGGCCCTACGAGCGAAATCTTTAAAATGCATTATTTGAGGCGTCATTTAAGATAGTGCAATTAGCTTTCATAGCGATAATAAGGATAGAAGATGCAAGGTTTGGGGAAAGACAAGGTATATTTAGACAAGATTGCTGTAGTGCAAATCTTATGTAAGTTCATGGGACCAAGCAACGTCTTTAAGATGGAATTTAGTTTTTATAGAGGCTAAAGTAAATATGTTGTCAAAAAGCTCTGTCGTTTCTTCATTAGAAATTCTTCAAAAGCTTCTTTGAGCAATTTTCTTGATAAACTCTCATTGAGAAAGGAAATTGTAGTGACATTCAGATCTATCGATACATTTGAAAACCCTATGCAGATGAAATGGATTTTTTTTCTTTTTCGTTTTTTTTGGAAAGTTCAAAAAGAAACGTTTAAGTTTATGCGATAAGTGACTTTTAAGTAACGAAAAGAAAAAGACAAAAAGAAAATGAAGAAAAACGCCACTTCAAATGTGCTTATGGAAACCAGCCGTGAGATATTCACACAAATAGCAAAAAGGGAAATGGATGTTTTGCATAATTTAAAGAAAATAGCTTGACGCTGAAAATGGAACAAAATTGACGTTAGCACTAGAACACTTAACCCTTAACGAACTGTTTATTGAGTAGAAACAAAGTTGAAATTTTGTGCCCTTTAAGTTTTTTTTTGTTTAAATAGTTACAGCAACAAACTATAAATAAAAAATAAAATGAAATACGGAAAGGATAAGCGATACCTAGTAAGCGATTAAGGAATAAGATTTAAGTAAACAACTTATTTTCTTGAAAAAAAAACTCATTCTTCAAGCGATTATTTACTTTTTAAAATTTTCGAAATATAATTCTACCCATATTTTCCAATATATATTGACTTTTGAAATTTTATCATTCAAGACTTTTTCGACCATAGATTGCAATAAAATGATTTAAAGATTTCAGATAATAGCCCTGTTTCTTTTGACGCGTGTATACAATTGTGGATAAATTTAAATTGCGATAACTCATGAACAGTGAGTCGCACAATAAAAACTCTAAACTTTTTTATGAAAAATCACGTTCTCTACAAATAATTCTCATTTTATATTTAAAAAAATTTATCTTTTCGGAGTTATTCTGTAAAAACTGGCTAAGCGCCGATAAACGGCAAAAAATCACGTTTTCTTAAATAACTTCTAAATAATTATTTTTTTTTTAAAAGAGATCAAAATTATTTGTAGAACATGTGGTTCTCCCTGAAAATGACCCTTGGACTTGTTATCGTACGATTCACCGTTCATAAGTTATCGCAATTTGAAAATTACCACAATTGTATATACGCGTCAAAAAAAAAAATACGGCTACTATTTATTTTTTCGTTTAAGTGTTTTATTTATTTTGTGTGTACTTCTCTGTTGATTTGTTAAAAGAAAAAAAGCATTTTTATATACATAAATACATATTTTTATATATGTATGTTGGGAATACCATTTGCAATTCATAAAATAAATGAACTTATACATATTCGCACTTATGCATAATTAAAAACACATAAACAGCTACATACATATACATACTTAGCAAATGGGGAACAAAAAACCGTTAGTGTAATTAAAATGTTTGCTCTCTCGTATAGCAACTTCCGGCCAGTTTGTATCCTTCATTAAAAATCTGTTGGCGTTTTTGTGGTCTTTGACTGTAGTGCTGCTGCTGTTGCTTAGCAGCGATATTCTACTTCTTACTCGAACCTCAGACCAACCCAAACATCTAAGTATACGTAACACACTTTCGCATCATATACACAGCATGTCAGGACTATGATGATATCCTCTGCCATACCCGGCAAAGACGCCTGCTGTGTTACGACGATGTTGTGATTTTCTGTCATTTATTGAAATTTGTTTGGTTTTGCTTTTGAGTTTTTTTTTTTCTCGATTTCCTTTTTTGTCTTTTACGCCATTTTGTTGCTTGCTCTTTAGAACGTTTTTATTCGCTTTTTTCTTTTTCTCGTTTAGTTACATTTATAGTTATGAAAGCGTACTGTGATATAGACATCGCTTATTTGTGTTGTCAGCGCTACACTCAAGAAGTGTGGCAACTATGTGTGGAAATTTGAAGCGCTTAAAAGCTTTGCTAAGACATAACGAAAGTTATTATGAATAAATATTCCCGGAGAGTTTCTTTAGGACTACCATGTACACTCTATTGCAGCATGTATATGAGTATACCCAGACCCAGGATTAAAACAATTTAATTCTATAGTCTGACCACCCAAAATCCATCAGACTAACAAACTCAGTTTCAGTCGTTTTCGAGAAATCTCCAAAAATCCGTTTTTTTTTCCAATATTTTAAAAATTTTTCCGTACGATTAATCATTTAAAAGATATGTAATCTCAATAAAAAAGATTTATTTCAAATTTCGAACTGCTCTCGGCTTAGAAGATTTCTACAGTGCACGGATGTTCAAAACATTTTTTAACCCTCAATTTGCATTACTCGGAAAGTTTTTATATTTTCTTGTTCAGAGTACTTTCCTTATCAGAAAAAAAAAAAAAATTAAGAAAATCCGTCGGGCGCTTTTTTTTAAATCGAATTTTCCGTTTTTGGCAAAGTTGAGTTAAGACAAAAATAACATGCGAAAACTAAAATCAATAAAAAGGAACACGAATAGTCATTTCTAACTAACTTTTGGATGCTGAATTCAAATCCGTTAACAAAATCGATCTATCGCTACAGAATTTTGAGATATCCTTACCCAAAATTTACCATAATATGTATAAGATTTTTCGTGATTTTTTCCTACTTTTGAGGTTATGTAACACGACAGTGTAATACTTTGTCATAAAACCTGTTATGTTAGTCAAAAGCAAATATCTTTGCGTACAAAACTCTTTTTATGCCCTACACCCAGGGTATATTCACTTTGTCCTTCCGTTTGTAACGCAGAGAAACAGGCGTGGCAGATATAGAAAAGTATATATATTCTAAATAAGCGTCACATTCTAAGTCGATATAGCCATGTCCGTCTGTCTGGCAGGCTGGCTGTGTTGAAATACACTTTTTGGGAAAACTGAGCAAGATAACTCAATCAAATTTGGTACACTGCCTCCATTGTCAAAGATAGCTCGGGGGATTGAAAATGAGCATCGAAAACGCCTACCGTCCATACAAAAAGTATATTCAAAATGCAATTTTAGGAGTATTTTTCACGACAATGCAACCAAAATACACACAAATACTACATACTGTACAAGCTCTGAAAAAAAAACTTAGCGAATTCGGACAATAGGGTATGGCAAAAGCTTCAAAACGCTATACTGAAAGCGTTTTTTGAGATATCCAAAACAAATTTGACTCAGACACTGAGAATTATAAATGAAAGCTCTCAACTAAAATTGGGAAAATCGGGCAATGGGGCGTGGCACCTCCGATATAAGCAAAAGTTTCAAAATGCTATACTGAAAGGGTTTTTTGAGATAATCCAATTAAATTTCACTCAAATACTAAAGACATTAAATGCAGGCTCTAAGCTAAGGCTAGGCAAAATCGGACAAGAGGGCGTGGTACGTCTTATATAAGCAAAACCTTGGTAACGCTTTACAGAAAACGTTTTTTGAGATAATCCAACCAAATTGCACTCAGACACTAAAACTATAAATGCAAGCTCTGAACAAAAACTGGGTGAGCTCGGACAAGAGGGCGTAGCACCTCCCATATAAGCAACATTTTCAAAATACTGCTGTGTAGGGTATTTATTTTTTGGTCAGGCCAAAAGTTACACCCTTACTAGTTTTAGATTATATCAGTATCTTTTTTATACCCTACATCCAGGGTATATTCACTTTGTCCTTCCGTTTGTAACGCAGAGAAGGAGGCGTGGCAGATATAGCCACGTCAGCGTCACCTCCTGAGTCGATATTGCCATGTCCGTCTGTCTGGCTGGCTGGCTGGGTGGCTGGCTGGCTGGCTGGGTGGCTGGCTGGCTGGCTTGGTGGCTGGCTGGCTGGCTGTGTGTGGAAATACATTTTTTGGGAAAACTAAGCAAGATAATTCAGTGAAATTTGGTACACAGTCTTCGTTGTCAAAGATAATTTGGGGAATTGAAAATGAGCGAAATCGGTCAATGGTTACGCCTACCGCCCATACAAAAAATACCTTCAAAATGCATCTTTTGGAGTATTTTTCACGACAATACAACCACAGTACACATAAATACTAAGAATTGTAATTGCAGGCTCTGAGCAAAAACTGGGTGAATTCGGACAAGAGGGCGTGGCACCTTCCATATAAGCAAAAGCTTCAAAACGCATTTTTTGAGATAATCCAACCAAATTTCACTCAAATATTAGAACTATAAATGCAAATTCTGAGAAAAAACTGGGTGAATTCGGACAAGAGGGCGTGGCACCTCCCATATAAGCAAAATTTTCAAAACACTGCTGTGTAGGGCATTTAATGTTTGGCCAGGCCAAAGGTAACACCCTTACCAGTTTTTCTTGGAGTTATCCTAACCTAAAAATTTGAAAAAAAAACAAAAACAAGATTTTCGACTACGTTGGAGGCTACATAGAGAACGCAAGAAATTTTTTTTGGTCTTTTATACAGTGATGCGTCTTGAAAATTATTCAAAATTGAACATTGTACTATGTTCCATACTATGTTCAATTTTGAATGATGTTCAAGTCGCGATATCTCATGAAGGGTGAGTCTGACAAAAAAACAGTTCGGAAATGAACGGTCTATTTTGAAAAAACGGTTTTTTTCAAAATTTTAACTTTGTTGAAAAAATATCTCTTAAACTATAGGTCATGTGAAAAAAAAATGAATCTTATAGTGAAAGTAATTCCCTATAAACAAGTGTTTTTATTTTGAAGGTGTGACTCAACGTTCATGAGCTATCGTAATTTTAAGCTCAACTTATCACTGTGCCAACTCATAATTTACAAATTTTTTTCAAATTTTAAATATATATATCTCCTAAGATATAAGTCGTACGAAAGCAATTATATTGTCACTTTTATAAGCTACAATATTTTTACCGTTAAAAAGATATTTGTAAAAAACTGATTTTGGACGCCAATATGTCGGCGCGAACGAACACGACTCGAGGTATCAAAGTTGAAATTCTGAAAGAGCACATCCAAATCTATAAAATAACTCATTTGGAAAAATCCCGCAAAACATTCCAGGTACATAACATCATTTTATTCTCCCAAATGATTGAACTATTAAATAAATATTTTTTTGTTTCGTACTGGGGGGATTTGAACCTGGAACCCACTGCCATCATTATTGTGAGGTTGACTGAAAGTCTATTTGTTTTGAAATTAGCTTCTACCACGCTCGTGTGTGTTTTGACTACTTTTCTTAGCTGATTTGGATTTTATTACGTTTTGGATTAAACAACGCTTGGCAACCAACGTTGCTAAATAAGTGTCAACCACGTTCGTGAGTGATTTAGCAACACACCATTCAAATATGATCTTGGAGTGTTGTCAAATCTAAATCAGCAACAAAACGTAGTTAAAACGCTCACAAACATGGTAGAAATTCATTTAGCAACGCAAGTTATGCTTTTTTACTTCACTCTGTATAAGGAATCTCTTTCGAAACGTTGGGAAAATATAATTTAATGTTTTTTTAAACAAAGAAAAAAGAGGGACCGTCAATAGCCTGCCATCAAATATTATGTATTATTTTTGTTTTTTGTAGTATAGATAATGAATGTTAGGTTTCCAAAATCGATTTTTTTACGTTTTCCAACTACATGGTTGGAAAAACTCAAAAGCGCCGTGCCTTACAAAAAAAGTTTCTATGATAAAAAATGCTTAGAATTGTCCAAAAAAAACATATGAGTTTTTTAGAATTTTTTTAAATTTTTTATTTGTTAATAGTTTTGACCAGTTTTTGAAAAATTATAAAATATTTCAAAAAATTCTGAAAAAATTTACATGTATTTTTGGACGATTCAAAGAATTTTTTGCCTTAGAAACTTTTATCGTAAGATGCCAATTTTATTCCATTTTGGCAAAAATAAAACAAGTTTTTGCTCATATCTTTCTTTCTTCACAGAATGAATGTCAAGGTTTACATCAAAAATAAAATCACAATACGTACATGCATATAGGCACTTAAGCTAACAATTTTTCTTAGGGCACATTGCGCAGGCCGTTGATAAATGCGCTGTGTAGACGGTTTGACTTCAAACATTCCTAGTTCAATCCAGACCTCATACAAAAAAGTTAAAATTTTCAATTGTTATTTTATTAAATTTAAAATAAATTAAATTAAATATAAATTGGTTACGTGGCGGTAACCGAAACATATGTCACCATAGCCATGTTTAGTAGTTTTTTCTCTTATCCTAACAGTCATGATTTTCTAAGTTAAAAAATGCATGGAATTTTCGAGTTAAAAAACGTAAAAGAACGATTTTTGGAAGCGAAAAAAAAGGGTTAGTGTGGTCATTTCTTAATTTCTAAGAAGTCCGTATGACCGCCCATAGTTAACATGATGCCTATAAAATTTTTTTGTGTATGCGTTAGGTCACTGGCATCGCCGCTGTTGCGCTGTTGATTGCTGACTGGCTGCTGCTGTTGCTGACACATTATTATCGTAATGATGCTGTGATTTTTCTACAACCAACAATTTTTATTTGCTCTTAACTTGGTCGTTTTTGGAAGGGTCAACTTGGTAGTTCTTTGTTTTGTGGAACTTTTTCGTTTTCCTTTGGGTTTTTACTTTTATTTTGCGGTTTTCGCAGGTTCATTATATACATAGGCACATAGATAACAGGATACGCGTTACATGAAACATGTTGCTAAATATTGACACGTGTAAATTGATTTGACTGCTGCTGCTGCTGGGTTTTTCATTATACTAAAGTAAATAGGCTGCGGTCAAAGGTTATACATGCATATATACATACAAACAAATATTTTTTCATGAAAATTATCATTTTAAAAGTTTACTTAGGTCTTTAAGAAATATTTTTCATAATTTATAGCAAACTTGGTCGGTTTTCCTTTTTTGAATACACATTGTTTTAATTAAGTGCAACCCAATAACTTGCTCTTTCTTCAATTGGAATTTGTTTTTCTTCAAAAATTCCTTGAATATACAAATTATCTTTCCTTGAGATTTACTCTTGCAAAGGTAACTCTTAATATTTGTCTGAAGTAAACTTAATTTTATGCACCCCATGACCTCTCTTTCTAAATTTTTTGTGAAATTTCTATGCGTTTAGCTTTCGATAATTTGTTCTTAATGTGTATTTCATGAATCTATTCAAGCCCCTTGGAAAATATTTACCAAATTGCATGTGCAATTTTATATATCTATGTGTGTGTTTGTAACTGTGTGCTGCGTATGTCCTTTGCACAAGCAAACGTGGAAAATCCTTTTTAAAATGCATCATTGCACGCTGCAATTTCCCTTATTTCCTTAACTCTCACTTCCGGCGGTGCGGGGTATTTTTCTTTTGCCCGCTGCTTACATTTTTCTCCTTCTTACGCTACCCGCTACCAAGTATCAGCCGATTGCATTCTCAAAGGAGACATTTTGATGCTGTGACCACCATTAGAATTCTTTTCAAATGCTACAAAATTGAGCCGGAGAGTAGTTCTAGCTACTGCAACTAAAGTGGTGCTGCTTGAATTTAAATTGAATTGCAATTGAAACTCAAAGCATTTCAGCAGCGCAGCGCGTTGGCAAAGCTTCGGAAAATGTGCGCTGCGGCGCATATCTAATGTGTCCTGAGTGCATACATATGTAAGTATATGTATATGTGAAATTGTGGGGAATTCCCTGCATGACTTGCTGTATTTTACAATAAGATTCAACTAATAAGTGGAGATTTCAATATTTTCTCTTTTTTTTAACTCAATTGTAGAGTAGTGAAAAACTCGACCATTCGAAATTAATGGAAATTAAAGGAAAATATGATTTATGAAGTTTGGCACATGAAAAGAGAAAACTTACGTAGTACTTTTCACTTGTATAGGAACGAAATGATGTTTTGGCACGAAAAACAGGAAAAATTTACTAAATAGTATCATTTGACAAGTTTTCATATAACAAAAGGGTTTATGAAAAGAAAGTTTTCTAACCCATTTTAGCACGATACACAATTCCGTTTTATTTTTTGTAAATTTTTGAGCGCTCTTATCAAGAAAAATCCATTGGCGTTTTGTTTGGGTAGTTTTCTACCAAAACATATCCTGAATTCGGAACAAAACTGATATATGTACAGTTTTTGCAATTTTATTTAAGAAAATTATAAAGCTTAATTGATATATTGTTTAAAAAGTTGCTCTAAGATCAATGAAAATCTTTCACCTGAAACCCCTTTAAGTTCAATTAGCGCGCAATCTTATAGTTGTCAGTGGCCTTGTAACCAAGTGACCTTTATAGGTTCTTAGTAGGAATGGTAGAGAGAGAAAGGTTTTAGTACTATATAAATGAGTGCTAACATTCCAAAGATTAAACATGTATGAACAAATATTTTTGTAGTTTATGGTTTCATAAAAAACTTTATTAAAGTACAAAACCGATAACAAATAAAAAATTGTTAGATTTTTTTTTTTTTTTTGTGAGGGGGGGTGTAAAATCGGTAAATTGTGACAAACACTCCTTCACATGATCATTCGTAACTTAGATATTTCTTAATCGATTTTCATTTTCAGAACACTTTTAGAAAAATAGTGTGCTAGGCTATCAGCACAAGTTAAATCTTTCCTAATTGGTAAAAATTACTGAGCTTAGTACTATTTTGGTGCTTAAATTACAAAAAACCTTTCATGTGAAGAACAAATTAAGATGATATATTTTATGGTTTCGAAGTACCGAATGATTTTTTGAACTTTTCAAAACATGAATTTGACCGAAACTGCTTCACATAACTCAAAAAATGGTTCACAACACGGACATTTCTTAACCGACTTTCATGTTCTGACCTATATGGAAACGTTGTAGGACGGCCTATTAGCACAAAGTAAAAGTGTCAAAAAGTACTATTTTTAAAACTTTTTTAGTACTAAAAGTAATAAAAACGCTCAGTGGCATAACCTTTAATATAAATCTTCTCAAATATTTTTTCCGGAATAAAGACAAAACTATTTGGATTCGTCTGAGTCTAATACAAAGATGGCATCTTTAACGGCTTACAAGCTATATTTTTTTTAAACCGGTAAATATACCATCTTTCTATTGGATTCATATGAAATGATGAGAAAAATTAGTCTTGGTCTTGAGTTTTGATCTTGGTCTTGGTTATCTTTTGAGACCACGGTGCTGATATATATAGGCAAGGCGCCTATGTAGTGACACTTAAGTACGCGTAACTTTTTTATTAATGATAAATACCTCCAATTTTTTTCCATAGAAATGTTGTGCAGATTTCAGAAAACATTTCAGTGTAAAAATTTTGTTTTTATTTATCTATAGCTTAAATATCCATTTGTTTATTAAAAAGTGTATTATTTATAAGAAATTTTAAAAGTTTTTGTGAAAAGTTTATTTCATCTAAATTTTGAATTATTTTTAGTCCTACCACAAAAATTTCATAAATTTTCGCCCAACATTTACGGAAAAATCGCAATTTGAAAAAAGACGTACATAAAAATTCACATGCTTATAACTTTTAAAAAAATTAAAAGTTTTTAAAAAAAAGTATAAAGTAATAATTTTGATCAAAAACTCTTCAAAAAACCTTCAAAAAAAAATTCAGTTTAGCAAGTTTGTTTTTAGTGTGTCCGTTTCAAAAAATTTAAGTCACGTAATAATTCACATAGAAATATGGAATCAGCTTAAACAATTAGATACATTAGGTTTAAAAATTATTATTTTTTTTTTTTATTATTATTAATTTCTTATTAACTATATGTTTTAATGATTGTTCTCTTTAAAGAGTTTACAAGTTCATTCCTAAATCGACCTGCATTAACTATGCCTTTTATATTATTAGGGAAAATATTCCAGAGACGTGATGAATAAACAAAGAACTGTCTTTCAGAGGTTAAAATAGAATGCCTGGCAGGAATTAGATCGTTCACGTGCGCAGATAATTTTGTGTAGATACAAAACAACCCTAGAACGTATTAAATTATCGAAGTTTGCAAAAATAGAGATGTGATCAAACCGTTTAAGACCATAGACGTACCGGATTATATTGTTAAATGAAACCTGTAACTTACGTTTATATGCTGAATCACAACTTGCTTTTCACATCCATACAGAAACATAAACATAAGTTGAGTTTTAGCGATGAGCATCCGAATGCTTACTGGGAGATAAAACTGGGTATCCCATAACATTCTTAGTAAGCCGTACACCCCACCAATATTGTAAGTAATGTGATCATTCCAGGATAGCGTTTTATTAAATATTACTCCCAGGTTCTTTGCTTTTTGTACTTATTCAATATTAGTGTTATGCTAGAAAGGCTAAAAGTAACAATATTCTTTTGAAGATTACTAGACATTGGGATTTTTTTTTGATTAATTGATAGCTTATTGTCAGCAGCCCATTGACTTATTTTCTTGGTGTTTTCATTTGAAAGTGCTATGCAGTTATTCATATCGCTATAGTCACACGAACATTAAATTTGGACATCATCAGCATACATATGTGTTGTGGAGAAATCGTTGGTGTAGACGGAAAAGTGAAAGGGGCCAAGAACATAGCCTTGTGGAACCCTTTTATCAAGCCTAAACTGAGATGACGTTGATGATCCAGAAGAAACGCACTGTGATCTTCCATTCAGATATGAGGATATAAAGCAGGTAGCCGAGGACGAAAAATTTTAATAATTACTGAGCTTATGGATGAGGATTAGATGGTTAACATTGTCAAATGCTTTAGAATGGTCTAGCAGCATCAAAAAGTTAACTTTACCTTCATCCAGGTTCATTCTTAGGTAGTCTGATACATCCAGGACTGCCGAGATGCAGCCACGCTTGGCTCTAAATCCAGACTGTTTATCAGTGAAGTATTTATTGATTTGGTTACATATAATTATTTCAAGTGCTTTCGATAGAAAAGGGAGGATTGCAATGGGACGAAACTTATGTTTGGCCTTAAGTATTAATTTTTCACTATTTTGATATAAGTACAGTCATTTGGTAGTTTTACCTGGAAAGTTTTGCGGGATTTTTGCAAATGAGTTATTTAATAGATTTCGATGTGCTCTTTCAGAATTTCAAGTCGCGATATCTCATGAAGGGTAAGTCGCAGGAAAAAACAGTTTGGAAAGACCCTTATAGGGAATTGAACGTTCTATAAAATACCAGAAGAATTTTTTTTCTAGGACAAACCGTTTTGGAGCTATTTTGAAAAAACGTTTTTTTTTCTAAATTTTAGGTTTGTTGAAAAAATATCTCGGAAACTATAGGTCATGTTAAAATAAAAATGAAATGTGGCTTATAGTGGAAGTTATTCCCTATAAACAGGTGTTTTTGCTTTGAACGTGTGACTCACCGTTCATGAGTTATTGTATTTTGAATTACGATATCTCCTGAGTTACAAGTCGTATGGGAACAATTACGAGGTCATTTTTATAGAAAAGCTACAATAGCTACAATATTGCGCCACAATATTTTTCTCTTAATGTAACCGTTAAAGAGATACTTAAAAAAAACTGATTTTGGACGCTAGCGAACACGACTCGAAGTAGCAAAGTTGAAATTCTGAAAGAGCACATCGAAATCTATAAAATAACTCATTTGCAAAAATCCCGCAAAACATAGGAAACATCATTTTATTCTCCCAAATGATTGTTCTATATCAAATTCAAAATTTTTTAAAAAAAATTTTGAAATTTATTACAAAAAAGTCTGAAGTTTATTCCAAAAAATTTTAATATAATACTTTATTTGTGATTGTTCTATATGAACACTTTTTTGGTATTAAATTAAACTATAATTTTTACTGTGTAGTTCGATTTTTTTTTTTTTTTTTTCATTCTGAGTAAAACCAAAGTCAAAATGGGCTTTCAATAGAATCAAAAGTACTCCATTGGTTTTTCTCGGACTGAAAAAAAAAAAAAAATAATTATGCCGATATCGTTTTTAAGAATCCCTCTAACTTTTGAGTCGGTTTCGGGTGTTTTATTTTGCTTCATATAAAATTAACTCGGTCTACTGTGTAGATATGACACGCCCATTTACAGCATAAAATCATCTCTCAATTCGAAATTTTGCATCTTAAAAGCCCAACAAGGTTTCCAAATTTTGAATACTCCACAATCTTTAGAAATTTTTTCAAGACTAAGATCGAGACCAAAATCGTGACCAAGACTTTATGTCTAAGACCAACACCAAGATCATGACTCAATATCAGAACCAAGACCAAGACTCAATGTCCAAGATCGAGACCAAGACCAAGACTGCTTTGGTCTTGGTTTGCTCATCACTAAAAAGAAGTGTAAGAAGTTATGTAAAAAGTACTTAATGGAGCGAAGTTTAAAATTTGTAATGTGGAATATAAAAAACTCAACAGGACACATATGAATTAATGTGTTAAATATGAATGATATAAATCAGAAAGTACAAATCATAAATTTTCAAGTTTGACGTGTTAAGTAAAAAATGAAGTATGAAGTTAAATTACTTAATCAACTGTACATTCGCTTCAGAAAACATCTTTAATGAAATGTGACAAAAGTCTTTGTTTTTGTTGTTCCATATATACGAATATACAAGCACAATATATGTCTGTATGCTACTCCTTTTTCTTGCCATCTTAATGTCAACATTTGGAAAGCACAAAAAAAAAAAAGCCAACAGAGGTTGAATGTGGATATTTCTTAAAAAACATCGACATCGAGAGTGTAATCTTGTCAGTCTGACTGACTGAGTGAGTGCCTTTCAGGCGCTCAACTCCCAAGAGTGCAGCAGCAATGAGAGATGACAACAAATTGCTGCTGCTGCTGCTGCCTACAAAACTCTAAGGGAATGTTAGAAGAGAGTTACTGCAGTTATTGGTAGCTTATGTGTGTTTGTTGCAACCAAACTCTCTAGTATGTCAATGTGTCCTTATTTTTTTTAACTGCTTTTTTATTGCCAGCAGATTACTTCCGTTCGACACTACCACAAGTTTGTGTCTAAATGTGTATGTGCGTCTGTGTCTGCCTACTATGTTTGTATTAGTAAAGGATTTTACAACGATTGACAGACTAAAGCGCAAAACAAACTGAATTACGAGTGTGTTTCAGACACTGAACGACGTAGATTAAATTGGACTAAAAGGATCAAAGCATAAAAGCCTATTACATAGACACGATACACATGCATATATGCACACACACTTACTTATATAGCAAATGAGAATTAAATGACTTTAGATTTGGCACATTGGAAATTGAGAAATTTAGCATATTTTTAGGCGCCTGCACCAAGAGGAACATGCATTAAAGTTGTTATACGGCTTTGTGGCTTTATTTGAGAATCTACCAAACATTTAAAATTCATCCAAATGGTGCGCTGTGTAATTGCGCAATTACTTACACAGCTGATTGCACAATCAAAACTGTATATTTTACTTTACAGCTCAATATAGTAAGGAGTTAGTCCCTTCTACCAACCTTCTATTTGAATTCTTAGGGGAAAACAGCTCGATATGCATTCGCGCAATTTCGTTTTTATGTTACAAATATCGCACTTCCGCCTGCGTATACTCTTACTTCCGCACACAAACACACTGATGCAGACACATACTCTGCTGCCTAACCGTATCGCGTTCAATACTGACGCGATGTGGCACAATATTGCAGCTTATTGGCTGTAGTTGGTTGTGCTTTTTAATTAACTTAACTCAACTGAACCGCTAAATTGTTGCTTTTTCATTTCAACGTCGTCGTGGTATTGAAGGAGTATTGAGTTAAGTGCTTCCTTTTCTTCTGCTTCCTGTACATAACTCCTCCAGGAGGTAGCATATACGTATATCTGCTGTTGGTTTTTTCATCAAAATTTTTGCTCCTTTTAATTTCCCATAAATTATTCAAGTTTAATTAAGTGGCAAAAGTTTCGCTAGCCGGCCAATACTTGGCGCTTTTAATAACTGCAATTAATCAACAAAGATGAATTTTGTACGCCACGAATTAAAGGTTGCGTATACGTTGTGTTGAGCTGCAGGTTGGAACGCGTGATTTATTTTTTATTTATTTTTCTGCTATTTTTACACTTTTTCTTGCTTTCCTTATAACCTTTAGCGCAATTTCTTACAAAAACAACACTGTTGCGGCTTTTATTACGAATATCGAAGAAGAAGAAGAAAAAAATAACTTTTTATTCCACACTTACCGATATGAAAACCTCCTCCGCTTGCTGCAAAATGGCCACACGTGACCAACCGAATTTTTTCATTAATTTAATACGTGTAGGATTGTGCACCGTTGCGGAGGGATGTGTGCGAAAAAGCGTGGGGAAACGACTGCGATCTGATAGTGCAGGACTCGAGGCACCATAGCAGAGCTAAAAATAGAGAAAAAAATATTGAGGAAATCTGTTATTTATTTTAATCAAATTAGTGTGAAGAGTTGATATAACTATGTATAAAAAATGATATCGCTTCTCGATTTTCGACGTATCATAATCAAAATCTCAGAAATAACAAAAAAAAAACCGGGTGGCATTACCGAAAGTTTTGTCAAATTTTAAAAAAGTTCATCTGAGCGTTTCTAAAATCAAAAATTTGAATTGAGACAAAAAAAAGAAGAATAATATAAAATTTTCGAATAAAACCAGGTGGCAACCCTAAAAACTAATGTTGGATTTTCCAAAAGTTTATTTAAGTATTTTGAGATTAAATTTTAATTTTATTTTTTTAAATACAATAAATAGTTTGAGCAAAACTATTGCAAAAACAAAAAAAAAAACTAGCTGGGGGGTTACTAAACGGAGAATGATGAAATGTTGTAAAAAACTACTGAGAATGATGAAACGAAGAATGACGAAATGTTCAAAAACAGTAATATCACAATGACAGCAGCAATTTATCTTTAAATTTTCCCTCTAATTGATTATTGATTTAGTTATAAAAAGATAAAATAATACGTTTAGTAATATAAAAAAAAAACTAACGCGGAGAATGATGCACACTTGCGTTCCTGACAAAAATTTTAAACTTAAAAAAAAAAAAAAAAACACACAAACACTCACTATCGAAAAACCAAAACTGACTGAGTTAAAAATACACTGAATCCCCTTTTTTCTCCACCCTTTCAGTTCTCTTTTTACTCAGTATTAAATAAAATTTACAGCTAGAATAAGAAAAACTGAGCGGAGTGTCAATTCTAATTATATATAAAAAAACTTTTTCGAAGAGTTAATAGAAAAACAGTAGCTAAAATTTATGTACAAACAACGTCGTATAAGTTTTTTTAGAAAATAACGTAATATGTGAAACCAGAAAATTAAGTGCGCTAAAAAGCGGTTGATGATAGGACGGAGAATGAGTTTTTAACTCTTTACACGTATGTTATAATTTCTCAACTATATTAAAAACTTTTTTTTTCAAGCTATTCAAATAGAAGCTCTGATTTAGTATCGTATTAAACAGTTAAAATATAAAATTTTAAATTTAATCATGGTACATTTTTTGGAGAATCATCCATACGTAAGTACATACATGAAGCAAAACACGCCAAGCGTACCAGTTGAAAATTTGTTTGTCTCCGATTTCGCTCAAAATTGGTAATATGGTAGATAGGGTGTGCAAAAACAATAATCCGGGAGGATTTGGTACCATTTATTGTTAAAATACAGGGTTGTTGAAGTTGGCGTTTTTAATCATTTCCATGAAACGGATGTTTTTCAAAAATTTATGGCTTATACCAAAGTTTGTAAATTGATATATGTTAGCAACTGGTCCAATTAATTTTTAAGTGTTTTTTTACAAAAAAGATATTACTTGGTGAAAATAATTTTTTTTCAACAAAATTTTTTAAACTTAAAAATACTTTTGAACTTTTTTCAAAAAAAACCCCCTTAAATTTTCTTAAAAGTAGGTACTTTAAATTAAAGCATAATTTTTAAGCTTTAAAATTATGTATGAGTCAAGATGGTATTCGGTCGCTATATTAGAGTTTTTGGCTTTTGAACGCCCACGGCAGATAAAACTCTTTGTTTACTCAAGAGTAAGCCATCTTTCGAAAAAAGTGTACTATGCATAAAATGGTTAAAAGCGTCCAATAATTCATGCGTATTTCTTCGACGATTCTTTGCCTAATACACTTTTTCGTAAGACGCCTTGGTTTTGAGTAAAATGCGTTTTTTCGATCGAAATTGTATTAAAAATCCAAGAAATGTCGGCAGAAAAAAATAGGCAGGAACAACCTATGTCAAAAATATGAAAAAGTTGTTAGTTCTGAGTCAAATAATATATGTATTCTCCTTTAACTCCTAGGAAGAGCATAGGACCAAATAAGCGACGGACAAAATAAGTTTTTGAGTTCAACTAAGTATTCTGTAAACTGCTGATTTCAGCATTATGACCTATATACAAAAATATTGAAGTTGCATGTTTTTTGGAAATATTTTTTTTTTCTTCCCCGACTAACGTTTTTTTCTTTTATGATCATGGTTTTATTTTCATTTTGAAATTGTCTACGGGGATTTGAGGGGCAATTCTACTCAGAATTTGCTGGTGTTACCACTTGTTTGATTGTCTTTTGTGTAGTTGGTAGTTTTATAAAATGAGTCTTTTCAGTACCTATATTTTGTCTTGACATTTTGTGGGTATGTTTTTGTCTAGTAAGTGTAAATGTGTAGATGTTAGCTGTATTGAATTTAAGCATTTTTTTTTCACCAAAACCAAATAAAGAGTACTCCGCACTTTCAATTTCAAGAATTGATTTACTGAGTTCCGTTATTATCATACCAGCCTAAACCGAAATAAATTTAAAATCCATGGAAGGATATTGGACAAGTAAAGTAGAGAATGAAATTCCGTCAGGTGACTGAGAAAGTACATTACAATTTGCATGAATATTTGGACATAAATAACCTATATGCGCGATGTTAGCCGCATATCAACCATAGGACCATAAACACAACCGTGACACTACTTCAAAAGAGAGTTTGACGCAATCCGCAAGAGTTGCTACGGGGTTTCGTTAGTGTTTTTTTTTTTTTTTTTTTGGGTAAACCGGCACTGTTTTGAGAAAAAATATTATTTGGAAGGAATAAAAAAGTTGGCGAAACGCAAGACTAAATGTATCGAACTAAAAGAAGACTATCAGCCCTGTTCCGTAATCCATGTGGTTTCAATTACTTTTCATTTAGAAAGCTTTTTGATGAAAATGGTGGCTCACACGTTAAAAAGTATTAGAATCTTTTTTGTGTAGAATTAGATGTTCTGCAAATAATATTGATTAGTTTTAACGAAAAAGTAACTATTTCCGAAATATTCGCTATAGTCGAATTCATCGACTTTTTGCAGTTTTTTAAGAATATTTCCTAATCGGGTACCTTTTCGATAATGCAAATCAACATTATTTTTAGAGCCTGTAATTCTCCACAAAAAGGATTCTAATGTGTGACTCATCATTTTCATCAAAAAGCCTCCGCAATGAAAAGTGATTGAAACGACACGGATTACAGAACAAGCCTGTATGTAGAGAAATACAACACTTTTTTGCTGAAAAAACTATATCTTATTCAAAAAGTCACGAACTTATCAAACATCCCTCGTATTTAGATTTCTGCGATTTCAAGTTTTCGCCATTTTGACGTAACCGGCTTTCAGTTTTTTTATCTATTCATCTTTGCAATTGTTGCCTCGCCGTCATGTGATCTCAATGTTGTGTTCATTTGTTGTTGTTATCTGTATTGTCCTATTGCTGTCTTTGTTTGCTCTTGTGCCACATCCTGATGGTTTTTTTTCTGGTTTCTTGTTCACCTTATTTTGTCTGTCATGGATGTACCACCAGTGTAAGTCTGTTTGTATATCAGATTTCTGCGCAGTTGCTGTTTTGAAGTTTCAAATTTTTTTTTTTGAAAGGTGGTTTGTACTTTGTTTGGTTATCAGTTGCATTTTGTTGTTGTTGTTATTCCTGTTATCATGCCTAATCTACTTTGGAATTTTCTTGTTTGCTTTTATGTTTTCGCAGCCTCTATGGCGATTTGTTTTTGTTTGCTTTTAATTTGTTTCTATTTGTTGACCTCTATGTGTATTAAATTTAAATTGTTTTCGTTTTTTTCTTTTTTCGTTGCTCAAGTGCTATTATCTCTATTTTTTATGCTAAATATATTTTTTCTTATGCAAAAACTAAAACTTTAAATACAACTGTTACAACCAAAAAAAGTTCATAATGGGTATTCCTGCCATCTGAAGCACCAATAAAGCAAAAAATAGTAATGACTTAAATTTTTTGAAACGGACACACTAAAAACTAACTTGTTAAACTGAAACTTTTTTTGATGGTTTTTGAAGAGTTTTTGATATAAATTATTGCCTTATACTTTTTTTTTAAAAATTTTAATTTTTTTAAAAGTTATAAGCATGTGAATTTATATGTATGTCTTTTTTCAAATTGCGATTTCTCCGTAAATATTGAGCGAAAATTTATGAAACTTTTGTGGTGGAACAAAAAATAATTCAAAATTTAGATGAAATAAACTTTTCATAAAAATATTTAAAGTTTCTTATATATATATATAGCAAAATAAAAACAAAATTTTTACACAGAAATGTGCTCTGAAATCTGCACAACATTTCTGTGAAAAAAAATTGGAGGTACGCATCATTAAAAAAAAATACGTGTACTTAAATGACTCTACATAGGTGCCTTGTGATTTTCGCATTTCACCGCTGCATGCCGTTTCAAAACAACAAATCATAATTTATGCAGAAATTGAGAATGCATGTAAAAACGCGCAGAGAGCGTAAATGTGTGAATCGCATAGGCAAAGCACCTATGTAGAGTCATTTAAGTACGCGTATTTTTTTATTAATGATGCGTACCTCCAATTTTTTTCACAGAAATATTGTGCAGATTTCAGAGCACATTTCTGTATAAAAATTTTGTTTTTATTTTGCTATAGGTATAGCTTAAATATCTAATTGTTTAATAAAAAGTGCATTATTTATAAGAAATTTTAAAAATTTTTATGAAAAGTTTATTTCATTTAAGTTCTGAATTATTTTTAGTCCTACTACAAAAGTTTCATTAATTTTCGCTCAATGTTTTCTGAGAAATTGCAATTTGAAAAAAGACGTACATAAAAATTCACATGCTTATAACTTTTTAAAAAATTAAAATTTTTTTAAAAAAAGTATAAGGCAATAATTTAGATCAAAAACCCTTCAAAAACCCACCAAAAAAAGTTTCAGTTTAGCAAGTTAGTTTTTAGTGTGTCCGTTTCAAAAAATTTAAGTCTAATATAAGTTTTATAAAATGATATATGGGTAATTCTCCAAAAAATGTAACATTCAATGTTCCAGGGGTCGAAGCCATGTTTAAATTTAAATTTTGATGTTTATACTATTTACTACTGAACCAGAGCTTCTATACGAATAGCTAAAAAAATAATAATTTTTGATATTTTATATAAATTTACAACATAAAGCGTTAAAAGTCATTCTCCGTCCTGCTGTCCCTAGCCGCTTCTTAAAAAAAACTTATACGACAATGCTTGTATATGAAGCAAAACACGCCAAGTGTACCATCTGAAAATTTTGTTGTCTCTGATTTCGCTCAAATTTGGCAATATGATAGCTTCGGTATGCAAAAACAATAATTCGGGAGAATTCTGTCCATTTTTTGTTAAAATACAGGGTGTTAAAGTTAGCGTTTATACTAATTTTCATTAAAAGAGTGTTTTTTCAAAAATTTATAGCTTACACTTAAGTTTGTAAATTAATATACATAAATAACTGGTCCCATTCATTTTTAAGTGTTCTTTTTATAAAAAAATGTTACTTATCAATTATGCTTAAACTTAAAGTAGGGGAGATGTGTGTACCTTGGTCCAAGTGTGCCTCGGTCCGAGTGCCATTTGCCACTCAACAGCTGCACGTGTACGATAAAGTTCTTCTATGGAATTTTCCACTCATACCGGTGACTCATATTAGTAGACTTCAGACCGTCAAGCTGTATGCTTGTATAAAAAGTGACGGAAAAAGTGTTTTTTGTGTGTAAAAATTTGTTTTTGGAGTAAACTACGAAACATTTTGTGAGGAACTTACTCGAAATGTTTCAGTTTTACAACATCAGGAAGAAAGTTTAGTTATTGTTTTAGGCTTTAAGGGTGTTTTAGATGTATTTTCATTAATATATGTTATGGGTGTTGACAGTTTTTAAAACATACTGTCAGTGTGTACCTTGGACTTATGCTTATTGACCAGGAGCCTTTTTCGACGGGCAACCAGGAAGCCATAATCGCCTCTCAATAAAATAGTATTATTATAATTGACGTGATTAATGTATTTATTTGCAACCATTTTTGTTTCATTAATTGTTTTTTACTAAATGCACTTTTTTGTCTTATAATTTTTGTTTATGAAAAATTTTTTTTTTATTGCAAAAACTGTTACTTTTGATTACATAACAAATGGTTCTTTTATAATTTATTACCTAAATGCAATGTATTCTCTTTTATTTTTAATAGTCCAAGGTACACTTCCATGGTGTACCTTGGACCGTTTGAGATTGCAACGGAAAAAGTAATATTCCTACTCAATGGTAAGACATAGAAATATCATTGTCACGCCATTTGATGCTGTAATCATTGTAGAAATATAACTTAATCAAAAAACTAAAGAAACTTTTTTGGAAAATCCAGCACATTGAAAAAACTAAAAAGCGGACCAAGGTACACACATCTCCCCTACTTTTAAAAAAAAATTAAGGGGGGTTTTTTAAAAAAAATTCAAAAGTATTTTTAAGTGTAAGAAATTTTGATGAAAAAAAATTATTTTTATATTACTAAACATATTATTTTATCTCTATATAATTAAGTCAATAAATCAATTAAAGGGGCTAGTCTTAACATTTTTAGAAATAATTGCTATTTTCGTTGTGATATTTGTTCTGGCCGCTGGCTTGAGCTATAAATCAGGAGCCAGAGACGGAAATGTTAAAGACTACCTTAAACTTGTCCTTGACCAAAAATGTACTTATAAGAAGTTGCTGTGTGTGCCACTTCACAGATTAACACCTTGCCTGTACTTTGTTTGAGATAAATCGCCTGCACGTCGTACTAATTCCTCCACTGAGGATCGTTGGTGTTCCGAAGAGTTCGGCACTGCTTAGCCACGTGATGTAAAACAGGAAAAAATCCACACTGGGTAGCCCCCACACGAAAGAAAACAAATACTGTTTTGTAGAACAAATTTTATGATGAACTCTTTATTGAGTATTAGACTTTAATGTTAATTTATTGATTTCGCAATTAACTTTATTCATTATGAGAACCAAACTTATAACTTTTTATGCTGCAGCCAATGTTGTTTTCAAGGTAGTTAAAAAGCGAATGAATAAATGAAAGAGAAGCACAAAAGAATTTGACAGCTATGAGCAGTAGGGCATTGTTTAATTTAGCAATGGAGTTGCGTTGCCAACTACGGGGAATTTATCCCTTTTGGGGACTATGCGTGTTCTCATAAACAATATTACTGTTTTTGCATTATTTCGTCATTCTGAGTTTAATCATTCTCCATCGTTTTTGCAACATTTTGTCCTTTTCCGTTTAGTAACCGTCCACCTGTTTTTTTTTTTTTTTTTGTTAGTTTGGCTTTAACTAAAACTTTCTCCTAACCTGTAGCTTGATAAATAAAGTTTAAAATTTTGCTTTAACCATTTATTTAAAATAAAAATTGAAATATAAATACACTTTTTAAAAATCTAGCATACATTTTTAGGCTTGCCACCTAGCTATTTCGAAAATCTTATATAATTCTTACCTTTTTTAACTAAATTGAAATTTTTAGTTGGTTACCAGATTCGGATTCAGCAACGGTAAATCGACAAAAACAAAACTTCAAAATCTTATTCAAAATTCAGTGTTTTTGGATACTAAAATTTCAGAGTATGGCTGCAAAACTTGATTTTATAAAAACCCAATAATATAATTTATGTAATTTTACTTATAATCATTTTTGAATAAAAAGAAAATTTT
Organism: Calliopum simillimum; assembly: GCA_951812925.1. Classification (NCBI taxonomy): domain Eukaryota; kingdom Metazoa; phylum Arthropoda; class Insecta; order Diptera; family Lauxaniidae; genus Calliopum; species Calliopum simillimum. The sequence continues at coordinate 89,635,322 of OX638369.1, read as the reverse complement.
CATTTTAATTTTGTTTTTGCATTTTTAAACGGGGCAGGAAGCATCAATTTGAAGAGGGGGGCACGATCAAAAACGGTTGAGAACCACTAGACTAGAAGTCATGGCACCTCCCATATAAGGAAAAGTTTTAAAATGTTATACTGAAAGCGTTTTCAGAGGTAACCCAAACAAATTTCACTTAAACACTAAGGACATTAATTGCAAGCGTTGAGCAAAAACAAGGCGAACTCGGACATGAGGGCGAGGCTCCTCGATTATAAGCAAAAGTTTCAAAAAGCTGTACTGAAACCGTTTTTTGAGATAAAACAACCAAATTTTACCCAAACATTAAGAAAATAAGTTGCACGCCCTGAGCAAAGACTAGGCGTATTAGGACTTGAAGGCGTGGCATCTCCCATATGAGCAAAAGTTTCACAAAGCTATACTGAATGTATTTTTTAAGTTAATGAAACCGAATTTCTTGCAGATACTAAAAATAGTACATTCAAAATTTTCACAGCACTGCAGTGTAGGGCAAGGGTGTCAGCGTAGAACAAAAGTGAGCCGATTTTGGCTCGACCAACAACGTCAATATTTCTGTGCAACTATCACAGAAATAATTTTTGTTGTTTTTTTTCACGCTCGTCAAAATTTTGCGTTTTTGTTGCTTTTTTTGCGTACACACAAAATCGAACTCGAACCAACATAAAACAACAACAACGACTACGTCGCATCAAAAACAAAAACAACAAACAATATGGGTATTAATGCGTTGATACGCAGTTGCGAAAATGCAAGTCTTTTACGCACTAACACCTGAACGTTCAATGTGAATATTTCTATCTTGAGAAATTGCGGAAGTAGTGCGAAATTTTCGGAAATGTGTTTATTGTTTTACAAATGTCACACTTTCGCAAACCGCACTTCCGCAACGACGCAAGAGCATTGCGCATCAACGCGTGAATACCCCTAATTTTTGTGTGTGTCCTAGTCCTTAGAAATTTTGAAAATTGTTGAAATATTATTTTTGTTGTAAATTCGAATTTAAAGTTGTTGTAAAAACGAAAATTTTTCGCTAACTGCACTGCATGCGCTTGGCTCAGTAATTTAAAAATGCTGACACCCTTGGTGTAGGGTATATTATTTTTTGGCCAAGCCAAAGATATCATCCTTTCCAGTTTTTTTTTTTGTATTGGCGATGGGCGATAGGCGTGTCCGTTGACAACTTTCACTCAGTTTCTATCCCACGAGTGTTCTTTTGTAACGTGTATAAAATTTCTTTGAAAAATATTTCCATTGACACACAGACAGTCAGCTAGACAGATGAAAATGGTTATATCGACTCAGAAAGTGACGTTGATCAAGAATATGGATACTTTTTCACTAAAATTAGTAAAAATGCAATTTCTCGCAAAAAAAAAACAGCTTGGATTTTAATTCAAATAGACTTTTCATCTATGATCGGCACGGAACATAGCAACACATCTTCAGTTTTTATCATCACTTTGGTGATACCTATCAATTATTCTTGTCCACCGTGAGTGAATGAGTTTTGGTATGAAAATGCGTACTTCTTTCGATATGTATTTGAACAAAACATTTATCGCCATGTGTAAAAATAGGGTACAACTTGTCGTGATTTGCGTCATCAACTTAACGAGCTTTTCACCAGACCGTTCGATTATTCATTCAAGTTTAGATTGTTTGTCATTCTGAAGAATTTTTCATAATCAAAATGTTAATAATATATTAAGCTTACCACAATAAGGTTCCACATTTTTGCCGCTTCAGCAACTGTTGTACAAACAGTGCTGCAGCCAGCCAAAAGCATTAGCTTTTGCGGCCGATTATATAGTAGATTGTACATAACGCTAGCGCCCAAACCAGGCTCACACTGTAATTGAAAAGAAAATAAGTGTTTAGTTAGTTAAGTGAAAAGCAAAGATTTTGAATTTGTTTATAATTTAAATATAAATATATTTCAATATATAGGCTACAGCACTGCCAGAATGGTATTGAGTTGAGTTCTATGAGTAAAACTTAAATATTTGCATTTGCATAGTTTTAGGCTGCAATAAAAAAAAATTACCCATAGCAAAAGTTTAAGGATGTTTACATAATACTTGAGTGTAATTAACGAAAAGTAATACGGATTAAACTCTCATTACCTCTGTTTTATTTATTGTATAACAATTACGTTTTTCTTGTCCTTGGCAACGTGCACTCAAAACTTTATTACCAAGGAAGGTCCTTTCAATTTCTTACAAACGCAACTCACATAATAACATGTGAGGAGAAAACTGCAGCAAGAATTATCGATTCGTTTGTTTAAAGTCTGCAAAGTAAAGCCCCCCCCCATCCCCCGCAACAACATTCGACATAACTCAGCCAATAGACCGCCAAATATCCGGCCAAATGTAATTTGTTTTGTTTACATTTTTAACCCATATGCATGTTTGAATGTGTAAGTAGTTTGTGTTTGTATATATAATTGTTTGCTGCCAGACAAACTGACTGACTGACATTTCCTATGGCTGTCAGTTTTTCGTGCCAATTTGTTAACACAGATGCGAAGGGAAAGTACTTTGACTTTTAAACACACATACACATATGCATACTATAAAAGTAGTAAGTATGTATGCATGCATGAATTTCTTTGGAAAATCTAAACTTTGCATGCGATATCCTTCATGAGTTTAAGGCATTGTGTTGCGTCGCACAGCAAGAGCATACAACTGTAATTATGACATTGCAATAAACTTTGCTGTTTTGGCCTTTGGGCCTTACTTGTGTAGTTGTATTGGTGGTGGCAATGTGTGTGTGTGTGTGTAGGTGGGTAACGTTGACCTTGGCTTTTGTAGTTTTGTTGAATTTTTCATGCAATGCAATAAAATGAAAGCAATAAAAATAGAAAATATGTTGGCAAAATCTCATGGGAAACCCTTAAGGAGAATAAGTATTTTTCAGACAGACACTTTAATGGTTGGCTGAAGATAATTTTATAATTGTTTTCTAATTGTGATTTTGTAATAGATGGAAAACAATGTACAAAATCAAGTAAATATGAATTGCATTTCAGTTGAAACCGCTTTCCCATTTTTAAGAGACTAAGGTTGATTCCAAACTTAACCTAATTTTGGACCTGCTTAAATATGTAAAACATTATGTAACACCGCTCGACACGACTTTGCGCATAAGAAAAAAACCAATATATTCTGAAAATATGGTTTAAATAAGTTATAAGTGTCTTCCCGATTTTCTGGAGAATAAGGATCAAACAGACCTACAAAAATAGAATATAATGTGTTAGTGTATTTTAAAGAGTTTTCCTTATTTGATTTTGCTATGAACTTGGGACAAAAACTTTTATCTAAAACGTACTTTTAAAGTTTTGCAGTGGGGTGGAATTTCGAAAATTTGTTTTTTTTGTCTATTTTAGCTAATGTATGGTATCATATGTAATTTTTTTGTCTATACCTTGACTCTAGGGATCAAGCATCAATCCGAGGTTTTTCATAAAATGGCTTGTTTTTTATTTAATTACGATCTCAAAAATACTTGGAGTAAATCTCAAATTTTTCACCTTGAGTCAAAGTATAGAAAAAAGTCTGATACCTTACATTAGCCAAATATTGTTTTTTTAGCTAAAATATTCAAAAGAATCGAATTTTAGAAATTTCACCCAACTGTAAATTTTTAAAACTTCGTTTTGGATAAATGTTGTTGTCCCAAGGTCAAAACAAAATCTTATAAGGAACATTTTTTAAAACACACTAACCCCTTATATCTTGTTTTTGTGGGTCTGTTTGACCACTTTTCCCAAAAAAAACGGGTTTTAATGAGTTATAATATAACACAAAATATTCTACAAAAAAATTTAATTTGGGGTCATCGAGTCCAAGAAATGATTAAATCTTAAGTATAAAAAAATTTAATTAACATGAAATGTGTGAGGTCTTTGTTGATATTGACAATTTTTTGACCTTCGTGGTAAACATATTGATCAATTATTTCCCCGTTTAAAAGGTAATTTTTAAACCTTTTTCAGAAATGGTCAAAAATTAACCATTTGTGGGTACTTTTGCCTCGTAATGGTACTTAGACCCGACCCTTTGGTACGGCTACTCTTTAATTCAGCCATTTCATGCCTAGCGTAACAAGATCTGCCACGCCCCTTTCGATTTCTCTAAAATTTTGGACATGGTTTTGTTGCATGCCTAATCTTTTAGAAATGGGAAAAAAAATTTGACGATTTTTTTTGTGGCTTGTGGATAGGTGCAAAGTGTTGAAAAATCGGCAAACTGTGACAAACTCTCCCCAAATAATTATAAACAACTTCGACTACTTTTGGAAAGGTATTGAATTTGGCAAAATAAGGTCAAAATAAAATTTTTCGTATTTGATAAAATGTACTAAATGTACTACTCACAGTGGGCTCCTTTGTTTTTTGAGTTTGACTTTATTGACGACAAAATCGTGGTATGGGGATTTGTTCGTACTCATTTCAGGATTATAAAACTGCTTCAAGCAAAATCAGTGCTGATCGGTTTCGAAAGTTAGAGCCAATTATATGGTTTTTTATTTCCTACTGTACAGTAACAAAAAAGTTTAAATCATAATGTCATGGATTCAACACGATATTATGTAAAATTACTCGTGAGCACTAATGGAATCTAAAAAACAGGGTTGTGAAATCAAACCATTGGTTCTTTGCAATTTTGTAAAAAAATGCGTTTTTTACAAATTGGCACAAAACCTTTACAAAGAACAAGAAATTAAGGCAAAACTATCATTTATAGTGGATTTGCCAATTCTTAATCTGAATCCGGTCGCAGAATTGCTCTATCACATATAGTTTCTGAGATATCCTAACATATAAAAAAAATTAATGACGATTTTTCGTAATTTTTGATGTTATATAATAAGACCAGATAATTGTAAGTCATAAAACCTGATACAGAAGAAATAAGATCCATTCTTTTTCTTTAAAACTCAATTTGAATTACATCAATATCTTTTGTTTTTTCCAAAATATCTTAACCTTAATAGTTAAAAAAGGGCTAAAAATCGGTTTTTGGCTATATTTGGGGTTAAATATAGGACGAATGAAATTGTTATTCTTTTTTATATAAATTGCATTATTTAGTACTATTCTTAGACTTTACAATAAATTATAAAATGTGTTCGTATTATTTTCCATTACAAAGCTATGATCATTTTAAAAAGGCATTACATTTACATTTTCAGGTAAATTTGTATGAGAGCCCCCTAGGAGGTTGAGATAAGGGACGGACATTTTAGAAACAAATGTTGAGGAGACGAAACTAACTAACTAACTAAACTAACTAACGAACTAATTTATTATTTACTGCAAAGTATAAAAAAAAATAAACATGTAATTGGTTGTAACTTACGAAACCGATCAGCTCTGATTTTACTTGAAGCAGTTTTATAATCCTGAAATGTGTGCGAACACATCCCCAGACCACAATTTTGTCGTCAAACTCAAAACACGTAGGAGCCCACAGTGTACTATTTTATTACTAAACTAAAAAAAAACGTGTCGAAGTGCACTTTTTTTATCTTCTTTAATATATTTTTTGGAAAGGAGCAAAAATAATATTTCATATAAAAAAGAGGGAAAATTGATACGCCTCGAGGCTAAGAAGTTATGATTTTTTGAAAATTTTAAAAAAAGGCCCGACCACAAAATGGCGCATAACTGGAGCATTTCTAAGCCCAATTTCATGACCATTTTTAGAAAGGTATTAAAGCACGCTATGCGCTGAAAGTAATTGTATTTGGTGCAAAGTACTAAATTTACTACTATTTTAAGACTAAACGACAAAAAACGCCATAGTACCTTTTTTCGACCTTCCAAAGTATTTTTTTAGGATAGAAGACAAACCCAATTTTTACATAAATCCAAAACTAAGATGGTACCTTTAATGTTATAGGAGTAATGATTTTTTGAACATTTCAGTACATGCAATAATTCGTATAATGTAAGTTTTTTTGTAATTCACATCACTTTAAACTTATCAAAAGATTTCAGAACTTAAATACACCGTCAGTTGTCCTCGAAATGTGCCCTATGGTTGTTAATTATGTCTCAACGTGTCATCGTTGTTAAAAAGATCCTAAGTCGCTAGATGTATTAAATGAATCAGGATCACGTTTTACGTATGCGGCGACCACCAAGAGAAGGAAAGTATATCCAACGGGAAATACCTTCATTGCCTTTAGTAAAAGGTGGCCATCCGCCCCCTTGCGTGAGACTCGGAAGTAATATTCGTTGGGGTGTCTTAGGAATTCTATGATGATGCGATATTCCTTTAGTTGCAAACTAAGTTGGCCGACAGTTTGACATCCGTGTGTGTTTTATTCGTATATTCGCTTAGTTAAAGAAACTTTTGTTGATTTTTTAAGATTTAGCTGGCCCAGGGTGTAATACTTATGTCTAATCATGGAATTGATGACAACCCACGAGTTTTTTATGTGTTTGTCCGATGTGTGTTGTCAGTTGGGCATAAGTTGCACTTTAAAGGTGCATATGTTGTCCGATGTTGGTTAGCCGTTGGAAAAGAGTCGCATGCTAATTGGTTGGTTGGTTGTAAGTTCGGTTGGTCGGGTGATTGGTTTGTTGATTGATTAGTTGGTTGGCTAGTTGGATGGTTGGTTCGTTGTTGAATGAAAATTAAGTCACGGTGTGTGGTCAAATTAGCGTATGTGACTTACATTGTCTTAAGTTTACACGTTTTAAGAAATACCCTAATTGTTTTTTGCAATATAACTACCCCAAGAATGTTTTTGCGGTACTACTGCGATGTTCAATATGTTTTTTAAACAACTAATTTGGGGTAATTACCACAACCAAATAGTTGTATTTTAAGGTTATTTTTTTAAGACTTCACCTTTTTTAATGTAATGCCAAAAAAATTAAATACTCTAAAAAAACACTTACCTGCTATACTATCTTTCATTTCAAAACCAAATATTTCATGGACCAATGAGCTAACATTCCAGAATTAAATGTTTTTAACAAACTACAAGAATAAATTTTTTTTTTTTACAGTTCAAAATTACTTAACATAACAAGGACATGAAAAAAAGAGCGCGCGGAATTTAACGGTGATATAAAGAGGAAAAAAAAAAACACAAAAAAATGTACAAACAAAAATTTTGCTAACCCAAAAGACCAATTTGTCAACACACATATGTCCAGTTCAGCTGAAATACCAAACAAATTCAACCTAAAAATGCGCTTAACCATGAATTTTTTTCAATTTCAGCAATTTTTCCGTGTACATGATGTTTCTGTTTTTTTTTACCTTTATCCTTAATCGTTTCAAAGTCAACCACAAAAATTAAATTCAAATCCGAGCAAATAAAATAAATTCACACAACAAAATGCATGAAATTCCAGCACGAAATGCACAAAAATATAAACAAACGAAAGTCAGTTGTTTTATTTGGGTGTTTTTTTTTTTCATACAAATTCTTTAACACGAAGGGCAGAAACAAATCCAGCATTAAAAAAAAAATAATTTCCAGCGCAACAAATAACTGTACAAAAAAAAACAAAAACAGCATATCGCGCCCGTTACCATTAACAGGGCCAAGGTGAGACAAGGGCAATGCGCAAGGGTGCCATGCGATCTCCTTCCCCAGCAGGGAATTTTTTATAACTTACCATTACCGCCATTGGCTATGTATGAGCAGCAAAAATATAACATGGAAATTACACTTTGGCGGCGTTTTCCCAAGTATTTGGAGCACGTATGTATGTGTAAGAGTAACACAGCAAAAACAAAATCACATTATGAGAAAACAGCCACATTTTAATATCAAAGCAACTGACGCACAATGGGACAATTTGTTTAAAGATTGAAAAATAAATCTTTGCTGTAGAAAACCAATTGAAAAAATCTCTAAAAATATTGAAGATTGTTTACTTAAGGCCCGGATACACAGTCATAAGTTAACAAATGACAAGGCTTTAAGAAATTTTCAGGAGTTGGCCTTATGAAATCATATTATACCTATTTGTGAAAAAAAAATCGATTGATTTATATATTATATATGCGAAGGAGTAGTGCAAAAAAATTTAGAAATGGGCGGTGCCAAGCCCCTTAATGAAAAATACGCTTGATGATATTCGCTACGGAGATAGAGTTAGAGCAAGGCACTTATCTGATTATCCTTACTTTTCAATCATTGAATGTTATTTATGTTGGACACCTACCTACACTGAGAAAAGAGTATGTTTCCATCAAAGAAATATATTTGATTGAACATTTTAGAAAATATTTAATAATTAACAAATTTCGGCAAACATTAATATGCCTTTAATTGGACCTTGAAATATTGTTGATTGGTCCAAAACTCATATCTGGTTGGTGGAATGTCAAATATTTGCTTTAACTTAAAAAAAAAAAACATACTGACATTAGCCGTGTTCGTGGAAAAAAAAAACTTTATAAATATTTGTAAATATTCATAAAGTTTTTAACAAAAAGCGTACGTTGTAACAAAAATTTCATAATTGCGTCACAAAAACTTTATAAATATTTACAAATATTAATAAAGTTTTTTTTCAACGAACACGGCTGTTATTTTCAAAAGTTACAAAAAACAATCAATACTTGTTAAATTTTTTGTTTGACTTTTTGTTTAAAATTAATTTAAAATAACAATCATTAGGAACGTAGAAAGAGTTAGCTCAATGTATAAGACGTTTGACTGATATCCTGGGGGTGTATGTTCGAATCGCAGACAAGAAAGTGTTTTTCTTTTTTTTAAATTAATTATTTTATTTTTTTACTTCACTTTGACTTTGTGATTCGTTATAACTTTTTCGCAATTCAATTTGTATATGTAGAACATCTTTAGTTATAATATAGTTCTGATAGTTAAGCTGTAAGATTTAGTAATTTACATTCGGTCATTGCGTCCAGAGTTTTAAAGAATTCAATACGCGCGGCATAGTTCCAAATCGCTGTACATGGATTCCCTCTTACGATTGCAATGAACCAAGGTAACAAATATAGCTGGTAAATATATGGTAGCATCTAACAGCGAACAGAAAATGCCCCGAGGGTATGAGTTCAATTTCCACCCAGACAAGATTTTTTTTTGTTTTTTTTTTTTTTTTTTTGCAACCAGGCGAGCGCACTCAAATTTCAGAGAAGAGTTTTATTTTTAATTTATAACAAATATTATATTTTATGATGTCGCTGTGATCCTAGCAAATATTGTCATATAAGTTCCTAGTTAATAAAAAGATTAATAATAATAAAGGTCTAAATTCAAACTAATAAATGTCTTTATTTTAAAACAAATATTTGGTAATTATTAACAAATATACGATTGAACCAATAAAATTGCTCAAATATGCCACTCATTAAATAATATCAAATATTCGATTCGCCTATATCAAATATATTATTTGTTAATTACACTGGTCGACAAATTTCGAAAAAAATTTCGACTGGAGAAGATGATGTTTCTTAAGTAATTTGGGTGCGCTGAATTCGAATCTGCAATCGGTTTTTCTCTATCAGGTCAGGTTTTGGAGATAATCGACCTTTTCGATTTTTGAGGTTATAGCTCAATTTTTTTGATTATATATTGAGAAACCCAATTTCGATCGAATATGTTTTTACACTATTATAGAGAAAAATTCTTAAACTTTCAACCAGTGTACTAATATCTAAGATCCAATTCAAATTGGCTGAGTTATAGCAACGAAAAGTTCATTTGTATAGTAGTTTTTTACACTTTTTCGTGTTTAAGTCAAATTAAACACGGTTTTATTGCCAGTAGCTTAAACAAATATATATTTTTTATATTTTAGTGCAATAGTGTATTTAATTGCAAATATTTGAAGTTCAATTTTAGCAAAATCGGATCATTTTTTAAAAAGTAATAAAGGTTTGAGTGAAATAAGACTATTTCGATTTTGATAGAAAAAACGAATTTTTTCAACAAAAATTTTAAAATAATTTGTGTTTTCTATAAAAATCGAAATGGTCTTATTTCACTAAAACCTTAGTAACTTTTTAAAAAATGATCCGATTTTACTAAATTATAACTCTTAATATTTGTAATTAAAAACACTATTGAACTAAAATATAAAAAATATATATTTGTATAAGCCAATGGCAAAGAAACCGTGTTTAATTTGGCTTAAACACGAAAAAGTTTAAAAAACTACTATACAAACGAACTTTTCGTTGCTATAACTCAGCCAATTTGAATCGGATCTTGGATATTGGTACATTTGTTGAAAGTCTTGGAATTTTTCTCTACAACAGTGTAAAAACATATTCGATCAAAATTCGAAAAGGTCGATTATCTCCAAAACCTGACCTGATAGAGCAAAACCGATTGTAGATTCAAATTAAGCGCACCAAATACCTTTAGGAACACTATTTGGTTGCTCCAGTCGAAAATCGTGTAGACCAGTGTTATTATAAATAGTTGATGTATATAATCATACTGTTTTCTCAGTGTACGAAATTTCATCAATAGGTGTTATGGTTTTAAGCAGTAAAAGGTAGGCGAGGCACTTATTTGATTATTTCCACTTTAAGACCAATGTATGGTTTTTGAGGTCGGCACTTATCTACCAAATTTCATCAGTATAGCTTGTGTATTTTGCGAACGAAAGACACAAACTAAGTAATAAAATATTGATTTTAAATTAATGGCAAAATATTCAAATTGTTAGTAATCTGGTTATTTTTGAATTATTTTTAATGCTAAACAAATTTTAGGTGCCGCATGGCACTACTGGCCACTGTAGGGTTAACAAAATCCACAAATTAAGCCCTGCTGCCATATTTTTCTCTTATTCATTGTTTTTGTTACCTAAAACACTGCAAAAATGAACTATTAGTTAAACTCTTGTTACCATTTTAGAATTGCTTAGCTAATAACTGTGCATCAAGACCTAAGAGGCCAAATAAGCCACAAGCAACTGATGCGATTGCTCAAATTCAGCATGATTTATGTGCCAGAGTCATGGAAAGTTTTAGCTCTGAAAGTTAGTACATACATGCCTAAAATTGATCTGAGAACTTCATAGAATATCTTAATCTATGAGCTCCGATTTCCATATGTATTTTCGGCCCTTTTGTTTCAAAAGTATGTGTTGATGTTTTTAAATGATTAAAACTAAAATAAAAAACCGTATTATGCCGTCACTGTGAATGAATACATAGATATTGAGTGTACTCTAATTGAAATAATCAAAAAAAAAAAAAAAATACTCAGCTCATTTTCTGCACACCATATTTCAGATTTTCAGTGATAATTATAAAATTTCCAAATTTCTAAGTTATATTATGAATCATTTTTAAATTTACTCTTAGTAAAACTTTGTTAAATTTGAAACAACTTGCGCAATAGGTACTGTGTAAAAATTTCACACGAAAACTGAAATGAGAACGACGTCATCTTTGTTTAGAAATTTTTGCACAGTACTGTTGGGACTCTCTTTTTACACAGTTTATGCGAAATTTCTGTTTGTTCCACTGTGTTACACCACAAACATGCAAATCATTTTTGTAGTCACCTTTGCTGCTACCTTCGCTGCTCCGGCTACAACACAAAGTCGAGGACACAACAATATTGACGTGTGTTGCCTGCGTGCAGGACACATAATAAAAAACAACAAAAAAAGCAGCAAGTAGGTACACTCGTACACAATAACAATGCAAGCGTAACATAAAAGTAAACGTAAACTTTAATGTGAACTTCAAATGGCGTGCTCAGGATAACACACACACACATACACACATACACACGTTCATCGCACTTAAATTGACTAAAATTCCGCTGAGTAGCTGAAATTCATGAGCAAAGTGAATCCTTGGAATGTACCTAACATACTTTCAGTACATATAAAAGATGATGTTACAGATATATTTTAAAAGTTTTTTCAAGTCCAACTTTTTACTTAACATACATACATACATACATATGTTTAAGTTTTTGAATTCTTTGAATATCAATCTTTTGATAAATACTATCACGAACGACTAAAACTGAATTATACCAATATAGAAAAAATTGTCCAGTGGACCAAACTAAAAAAAAATTATCGGTTTTGGTACAAGTATACCCGAAACGTTTCAATGATTAGAAGTAGACCTACAAATTTGCTTTTAAAATATTTTGCTACATTGATATTGAAAAGTACATTGTTCGAGATCATACGGTTCAGTTTATGCGCAAAATTTTGATCACATAAGGATTTTAGCAATTTTAAAGAGTGCTCTTGTAAATTGCATTTACGACTTACACTAATCGATACTTTAAAGATTCTGATACTTTTCCCCATTCTTCCCATAGATGTTCTGAAATCTGATTCATTTCGGAATCGAAATGAAAGCAATCTTCAAGACTTCTGCATTTCAAGAATAAACACCAAATCGGATTTATGTTTCGGTAAATCGAATAGAAACCATTAGCAAATTTTATTTGTTGAAATACAAATCCGATTCCGTCTTATTTGTGACAATGCAGACCCTTGATTATTGCTTTCATTCCGAAGTGAATCGAATTTCAGAACATGCCTCAATTTTGGTCTTTTTCGATAGCTAGATAGTTTTAATATTGTGAAGGCTTAAAATTTCCAGCTATTGGAAATTTTGGCTTGCAATACCACTACCCACGCCATTACAGCCACACCAACAATAGCCTCAACACAACATCGCACAGAGAATTCACATTCCAAACAGCATCCAGAAGCCACACCATCATTTGCCAAAACAAGTTCACAAAACGGTAAAACCGGTTTTGCCATACATATAAAAGATAAGGCAAGGAAACATGTGTTTGACAAAAGCGATGCCAGAACACGTGGTTGAAAACCAGTCAAACTGGTTTTGGCATGTACAATAGGTACATTTCTTTAAGAATTGGTTGAACTAGTTTGGCAACCATACAAATGCATGTCGATGAAGATTTTGGCGTCAGCAGAGCAGCAGAGAATACCTTTACATGCAGTATAAAAGCAAACGCAGTCCATCAATCTAGATCTAAGAATTTTCGAGAGATACACTCTCAGGGTGGGCTTGGGTATTAGAGCTATGCGATACGTAAATGGCACCTATAGAAGTACTCCTAATAAAGTAATTTATGACCAAAGTAAATTAATAAGAATAGATTTGGTAGGCTTAGCATTGATATACTTTTGTAAATAACAATCCGCTACATAATTGTTTAAATAAGGAAAATGATATAGCATACCCCATAGAAGAAAAGTACATGTCACCCATACATTTAAGTATATTAAATGATAGTAATAATATACATTCCGATAAAGAACTCTTATTTTACTATAGAAGATTTAAAACACTTTACGTCAGAAGTACAGAGTACAGCACTAGTCAATTTCTGCAAAATTAATGACGAGCTAAAATAAGAGTTCTCTATCTGTTGTTATATAGTTTTAGGTAGTTCTAAGATATTGTTTAGTTTTAAGTATAAAAATTAATAATGAAATTTAAAATTTTTAAATTTTTTCGGAAAAATTAACTCAATGCAAACAATGTATTTTATAATAAATGTTATGTAGTATAATAAGATACGTATTATTTTTACAAATTTATAAACCTAATTAAGAAACTCTTAGATATGTGTAATGTAATGTAGTACTAAGACAAGATGTATATATAAAGTAATTAAATAAATGCCAATGTACGCTCAATCTAGATCGGTCTTTTGTGAGCCAAGATTTACAGCAATTTGTGGCCCTAAGAGGTCTTATTCGAGCCTGTGTGGCCTTGTCAAACGAAATAGTTGACATATCGAAGTCAGCTAGTAGAACCGTTAGACCAAGTTTCACAGGAGTTTGTGGCCCTTAAAAGGACTTAGTGGAACCAGTAATTACCTTGTCAAACGGAGTAGTTGAAATAGTCTTATTCGAATCTATAAGGACCTTGCCAAACGGAATAGCTAAAATAAGAAAATAAGCTTAGCTTCACAGGAGCTCGTGGCTCTTAAATGTCTTATTCGAACCTGTGAGGACCTTGTCAACTGAAGTAACCAGCGCATCAGCATTGTTTAGGGCTGGTATTTTCCTTAGGGACGTCGTGGTTAAATTAGGAAAGCAGAATTTGCTAGGGACAAAGACTTAGTTAGATACTTGAAATGAATATTTTGTAACGCACCAGGAGAAAAATCAATAAAAAAACTTTGTAAAACAGAAACTACTGTGTTCTTATTCGCAACAACATTGGACACCGGCAAGTTTAATACATTTGATTTTTCTTAAAGGTGTAGCTTCTAATTGTGTTCTAAGAGAGAGATCTACTTACACCCCAGCAAACACTAAGTCTAATCCAAAACCAACTTGATATTTATCAAATCTATAGTTTTCGCAGCCGCTTAGTTGAAAGAATTTTGCCATCACTGCCTTGGCTCTAGTTAGCCTTTAAGCAATCATAAATGACCAAGATTTCAGTACAAAATATCGCCATGTCAATACTACAAATAGGTAACTCCTAAATTAGCATTCTTGAGATAAGTGGCCTATGACATATTCTTCATGATTTTGTGCAATCCTGTCCAACCAGAGTTCTCTAAAGTGCCACTATTGCAAAGTTATAAGAAAAAAACAAAACAAGAAAAGTCGAAATTCAGTGTAAATTCAAATTTTTAAAAGTATTAAAATTTAATTATCTCAAAACTAGAAAATTGGAGTTACCTAATAGTAAGTATAGTAGTATTGACGTACGATATGTTGGCAGACGATCAAAGATGGACTGACAATTTTCTCTTGGATGATTTGTCCAAGATCTTTCACCCAGAACCTTCAGACCAAAGGTTTTGCTCTTGCCACTTCGATATTGGTGTTATATAATTATAGTAGTTTTTAGTATAACAATCACTTAGTTTAGACTGAGATAAAGTAGGTAAAATTTTTAATTACAATAAATAAGAAGTTCAGTAGAGTAAAAGTTTAAAGTACGATTACTCTGTTAGTACTGGTCCGATCTGGCAATTCTTTTTTGTTAAAGGTAGTTGTCATCTTTGAAAATCATAAACCATTTTTACCAATTGACTTCTTCAATAGTCAACTGTTTTAACGTCATTAAAATGAGTGCAGAATCGGAGAAACTTCGTTATATTTTACTTTATTTTTTTTGAAAAACACTATACGGCCGCTAAGGCTCACACAAAAACTTTTGCACATTATAAAGAAGGTATGATATCAGAAAGGACAACTGGAAAAGACACATTTAAATTTGGTCGAACATGTACCGAGAAAGTCTTGGAAAGTTAGAGGAAGACCGACACATAAGAAGTCACGACATAATCTGAGTGAAACAAATTTTACTGTCTCTTCTGAATCGGAATGATCTCCAATCATTTTTGCACAGATTGATTACGAAAAATGGATAACATATGATAAAAATGTGTAAAAAAGATCATGTTAAAAACGAGATGAGCCTACCAAGCTGTCGCAAGGCCCTAATTGACGACCGAATTGCTTAGTATCCTGTGTTCTACGTGCTGTAATCGTGTCGCCAAATGCTTAAATCGGAACTGTACTGACAACAATTAATAAGATTGAATGTAGTGCTCAAGGTAAAACTTCTGGAATTAGTCAACATAAAGGGCGTCGTCAGTCATCACGACAATTTTAGACCACATACTTACTTCATTGGTAATACGCCAAAAACTGAGGGCGCTTGGCTGGGAAGTTTTAATACACCCACCATACAACCGAGACCTAGCACCTTCGGATTACCATTTGCTTCACTGAATGCAGAATCATCTTGATGGCGTAGAATTGAGTACCCTAGAAGATTGCAAAAAGGTCTTGTCTTAGTTTTTTAAGCAGAAATCCCAGAAATTCTTTAAGGATTGTAATACGGTTTTGCCCGAAAGATGGCGAGAGTTGTTCAATAACAATGTAAACTATTTATCTCAATAAAGTTGTTTTGGTGTATGAAAAAAAAATTGGTTAAGCTTAGTTCACTTTACAGAACTTTCTTTTTAGTGGACCTTGTTTTAATAACATTTCAAAAAAATTACGGTAAAATCTAAAATATATATATTGCTATTCATAAAGGAAAATATGTAGATTCAATCAACAGTTCGTTGTATTCGTTTCATTATATCGGCATTGACTAAACCAGCGTGGTCACTAATGACAGACATGAAAACATCAAATGACAATGAACGACCTACTTCACAGTAATAAATGTCAAATTAGCAAACCCTTCAACACTAAACTGACATTAACGAGAGAGAGAGAGCGAGAACAGTAATTTCGCGCAATAAAAAAACAAAAGAGCTGCGTGACCATTACCAAACAAAGGCAAATGGTTTTAATTTTTATCACATTTCACATGCTCTAAATTGTCGAAGGATTGGCCTTTTATGAGTACAATATGTGAAAAAAAAAACAAAAGAAATAGAGTAATACTCAAAGTAGCATTCATATTTTGTTACCTTCCACTATTTAAATTGCAAATAAATTTACAAATAAAAAAAAATAATACTTTTAAAAAAAATCACTGGGTGTAGCTGCAGTGAAACTGACATTATTAAATTACTTTTGCTGCACAATGCTCTGCAGCTGCTGCTCACATTGTATTTTATGACTTCGCTGACATACCTTGGTATAGATATCCTTGCTAAAGGATAATTGACTGAATTAATGTGGCAAGGATACGCGCGTGTTTGCTACGTATTTTAGTTTCATTTTATTTTCTGTTTTTAGTTTTAGCTTTATACGTTTTATAACACGTTTTGTTGTAATTAGAGCAATGCAATAAAAACGACACTCCACAATAAGGTGCAGCAATTGTTGCATATTAAGTCAATTGTTATCCTTATTTATGATATCGAACGTAATTTTTTTATGTAAAAAATTTTATTTGAAAAATTAGTAGTCCGAAGTCGGTTTTGCAAATGGATATAATAGATTCTACGTGAAAATGAACTATGTCCCTGGTCGATCTTCAACAATCGCTGCGAAACTTTTTGGCATGATACTTTACTCTATTTGACCAGACCACTTTTTCTTTGTTTTAACCGAAACCGTTTGTTTTGACAAAAACTTAAAATTTTATTTTGCAGCTTTTATGCTCATTTGGGTCCAAAAATCTTTTGCAGTATGATGCCTTTACCGTAGTCGTTTTGAAAATTTCTATGAAAAATAACATGGAATCTGGAAATCTTAACCTGCTTCTACTACTTGCGGTCTCGGAAGAAGACTTTTTTTTTGTTTTTTTTTTTTTTTTTTTTCGAAGTCAAAATGTAGAATAACCCTTATTTATTTAAAGAAAAAATAGCTCATTCTTACAGTATGAATAAGATTTATAAAAATAAAAAAGAAAACACTACCACTGAATGAAATCGGTCGAGTTCTTGATTTGTGACGAGTAAAAAAAGTGAGCTTTTAATAAATCGGGGAAAGTATCTTGCAATTCATTGATTATACCCTACACCTTGGATATAAGTATTCACTTTATCCTTCCGTTTGTAACGCAAAGAAGGAGGCATGGCAGGTATTGAAAAGTTTATATATTTCTGATCAGCGTCACCTCTGTCTGTCTGTTTGTCCATCTGGCTGGCTGGCTGTCTGTGGAAATATTTTTTACAAAGACAAATCAATGAAATTTGGTCCAGTAGTCTTGCTATAAAAGTTAGCTCATGGGATTGAAAATGAGTGAAGTCAGCCATCAGACACGCCCACCGCCAATACAATAAATATATTCAATATGCAACTTAAGGAGAATTTTTTACGAAAGTGCGACTATAAAACACATAAATACTAAAAACAATATGTGCAAGTATTGACTAAAAACGAAATGAAATTGGACAAGTGGGCGTGGCACCTCCCATATAAGCATAAGTTCCAAAATACTATATAGAAAGCGTTTTTCGAAATAGTCCCACTTAATTTCACTCAAGCAATAAGAGCTTTAAGTGCAAGTTCTGAGCAAAAACTAGACAAAATCGAACAAAAGGGCGTGGCACCTCCCATATAAGCAAAAACTTCAAAATGCTATACAGAAAACGTTTTTGAGGTAATCCAACCAAATTTCACTCAGACACTGAGCATAGTGGTTGCCAGATCTGAGCCAAAGCCATGTAAATTCGGATAAGACATCGTGGCAGCTCCCGTACAATCAAAATTTCCATTTTTTAAAAGAGGTCGAAAAATTATACATTTGAAAAAAAAAAAGCAAACCAATATAGTCATTTTCGATATAGTTGTTGGTGTTGAAACCGAATCTTGTCTCGGAATTGCTCTAACACGTATAGTTTATGAGATATTCTAACCTAAAAATTCAAAAACAAGATTTTTGAGGTTACTTACATAGAGGACGCACAAAATTGTTTAGCTCTTTTTTACTACTCTTCTTTCCACATTTAGAGACGTATGCTTAAATAATAATAAGTTACCAGTTCTCATTCAAGCCAAATTTCTGGGAATAATTCTCGATAAGAAATTGACTTGGAAAACCAACATAGAAGAACGAGTAAAGAAAGCTAATAATGCCTTCTATGCATGCAATAAAATGTTTGGCTGTACTTGGGGATCAAACCCAAGAGTGACACACTGTATTGACAACTCTATTAAAAGACGTCTCTTATTATATGGGGTGGTAATTTGATGGAAAGCTCTTGATAATAAGGGAAACCTGAAAAACTTGGACAAAGTAAAACGCCAGCTTTGCATTGGAATTACAGGAGCGCTTAAAACAGCATCAGCCGATTCACTCAACATAATTCTAAACTTACTACCTTACTACTTTTTGCCAAAAGTGTGGTGTATAGAAATGCCCTTAGACTGAAAGAAGCGAACCATTTCAAACACCAAATTTTTGAACATAGCAATATAGATGATATTAACAGTACTTGCGAATCCTACAAGCTACCCACTGACTGCAACATTTTTCAGGCAGAGGTAGTTGCGATTCAAAAAGCCGCAGAGTTTTAAGTAGGAAATATTTCTTATAAAAAAAATAAACATTTACGTTGATAGTCAAGCAGCTCTTAAAAGCAACACTATTAATTCTAAAACGGTATCAAACTGTTACGAATCTTTGCAAAGCCTGAGCAATAATAACTCAGTACGATTACTGTGGGTTCCTGGTCATTGCAACATTGTGGGAAATGAAAGGGCTGACGAGCTTGCTAAACAAGGTGTGCAGTTACTCAATGCTCCCTTGATTCTAGAAGTACCACTTAAGTTTTACCATACGCAAAACACTAAGCACCTAGAAATTTTAGCGGAAAATAAATGGCTAAACAACACAAAAAACAAAACGTCCAAAAAATTTTGGCTCTCTTACAATAATAACAAAACTACATATCGACGCATGATACGAAAAGTAGGATGATTCATTTCTTCTATGAAAAGCAGGATGTTTTATATTCTCGGAAGAAAAGTAGGACGTTTCATAATTTTTAACAAAAAGTATGATGTTTCATATTTTTTTATGAAAAATAGGATGATTTACATTCTTGGACGAAAAGTAGGACGTTTCAAGCTTTTTTACGAAAAGTAGGAAGTTTCATAATTTGTTACGAAAATTAAGTTGTGTTAAACTTTTAGACGAAATATAGGATGTTTCATATTGAACGACAAAAAAAAAGGGTGAATCATATCATAAGCGCATATAAAAATTTGTTAACTTATTTTATGTATTTAAATGAACCCTAGCCTTCCCTGTGAGCTTCTTTTAGTTTATGCATGACCTAAAATGCTTGTGTCATTAACAAATCTGCTTAAATATTTATTGTTTTGATGCTCGAACTAAACATACAGCAGCGGAGATGGCTAAAATAAAACGTGGATTAGCCTAAACAAAACTACAGCAAACTAACAATCACAAATTTGAGAAAAATCGATGCGGTGGCTTAGACGTGAGAAGGTTTTTTGTATTTAGGGGCGTGGTACCGCCCACTTAAAAAAAATATCCTATGCACTGCTACTCTTCACAGCCTTTCCAGCAAAAAAAATCAAGTGAATATGTTGAAATTTAGGCATAGAAAGGGACTGAACCGATTTCGTTTACCTCTTTATATATAGATACTAGCTGGCCTGATTGCGACTTCGTTCGCCTATTCCCGATGCCTTTACGTACGAAGTTCATCCATCTTCATCGTCCCTCTCTTCCAATCACCAAGGTTTTTAAAAATCCATGTATCAACTTTTGTAATCATAGCTCCCATAGGTACAGTGATATAGCACTTTATATATTTTTTGTATGAAGGGTGCAACTCCCCCTTCTCACCCCCCCGCCCAAGTTTTTCAAAGTAAATGTATGTACCAAGTTTTATAACGATATCTGCGATATGTGAAGAAATATAGCATTTTGTGTATTTTTAAAAAGTGGATGCAATTCTCCTACACCCAATATCCCCCAAGTTTTGCATGGTGAATAGTAGATATGTACATTATGCATAAGTTCATCAACTTTCATAATCATAACTTATATAACTGTAGAGATATAGCATTTTGTAAATCGGTCTTGTAAATAGTTCCCGCGTTCATAAGCTACATACGGACACCAATTCATATTTATATATATAGATGTTATGGTTTCTCATCGTTCTTTCGTTAAATAACTTATACTTGATATAAATATTTCATTAACATTAGGAAATTGATGTAACAAAATAAGAAACACCCTAGTTTTTACCAAAAATATGCTGCTAGAATCAACGTCAACCTAGCTTTCTTGCAAAGCATCGAAACGTCCTAGTTTTCGTCCAAAATGTTCAGACATCCTATTTTTCGACATAAAAACTTTAACGTCCTACTTTTATACACAAAACTTCGAAGAAACCTAGTTTTCGTCATATATAATGAAACAACCTAGTTTTCGTCCAAATAAGTTTGAAACGTCCTACTTTTCGTCTAAGAATTTTTGAAAACCTACTTTTCATAGGAGAATTGAATCATCCTACTTTTCGTATCATGCGTCGATATGTACTCTCTCTTACCAAAATTAATTGCAGACTGTTGATTGGTGTTACAACTGGAGACTGTCTGATTGGACACCATGCATACAGGATGGGATTAATATCAAATAACTGATGCAGAAACTGTTCCGAACCCGATGAGGAAGAAATGGTAGAGCACGTATTGTACTATTGCCCGGCGCTAACCAGACGCAGAATGGCTACTCTTGGGCAGGCTTTGTTCGGCTCCATAAATGAGATAGCTGGAACCTTTGATTTAGATGAAAATCATGAAGCCAGAACAATGCTATTCTCCTAACTCAAGGGAGTTTTGTGGTAACGCTATGGACCTAGTTGGTCTATAGGAGGTTTTTGCTTACGCAGTTACCGCCACCATAACCTAACCTAACCTACTACTCTTCTACTGGTCGTATTTGTATGAGATCTTGTGGTATGGGCTGACGGCTCACGTTCGATTCTTCAAACACTTATTTTGACTCATACCTGTGTCTATCAGGCGTTGACAGGTGTTAATTTTTGGATTGTAAATAATAGCTTGAGTCATGGCTATAAAACCTCATCATTAATTTTTTTGTTGTCATCATTTTGTATTTTAAATAATTTTTCAAAAAAAGGTCATTTCGATTAATCGAACAATGGTCGAAAATGGGTTTAATCATTGGAGATATTCATAACTTGGAACATACTATGCTATATTTTTTTTTTTTTATTTATTTGCATGCTGTTTGAAACATCAAATGTTAAAAAAAAAAAAAATATTGCGGCGTCTTAAGGGGCTATATTCATACTGTTTAAGAATTTCATTGTCCGAAACGTTCTTCAAATTATTTCGTCGCTCTCTGAGGTTCGCATTTCACACAAAGTTTCATTAGCAAAAGGACATTAATCATAAGACTCGTCTAAATAGATACTAAGAAGTATTTTGGCAACCATCGAGACAGAATCAATTTCTTGAAAGTTTTTGCCCTTGGAGTTTCATCAAGTTTCAGAATAGCCCTAATTTAGGGTGTATGGAAGAAGTTTTAAGCAAGCATTTGGACTCTACGCTATCACTGATCCAGAAATTTAATCACTCTATACCGTTAAAAAAAGAAAAATTTCAAAGAACCCCCACTAAGGGTGTGAATAAATGTCAAATGAATGGCTTCACTAATGCCATTGCATGTTCAGTGCCATAATTACGGTGCATTATGAGTGTAAATTGTTGCATGTCTCAACTAAAGTGAAATTTTATTAATAAATTTATTTCAAATAAAAATTAAGTTAAAGAACCCACTATTATATCATAAGTAGTTACACAAATTATTCGAATATATCACACAAGAAGCATCGATGTAACAATATGACCTTTTGTCTTATTTGTATCATTCGATATTGAGCATAACACATCCGTTGTTTTGTTGCCAAAATAAATAAAATTTGGCTCATATTTCCCAGTTGGGCTTAAGCCAAATGCTGCTGTCATTTAGACGTTCTACTCAAACATCGTTATATAAGAGTTTTTTTTTATTATTTTTGTTGCCTTTTTTGTTGGTCATTAGTACCACATTTAGTTGGCTAGCAAAAGTGTCTACATTTTGTCCTTTTCGCTTAACTGACTGCACAATGTGCAATACAATCGATAGACGGAAGTCGTCGACAGTATTTTCAACTTTAAAATGTAAAATGTCTGCCGTGGTTTTTTTATTTTCCATCGTTTTTATTTGGGAAAAGTCATTAAGGTTCAATAAACCCATTGTAACATTGTTGTATTTTGGTGTGGAATTATCGATTACTTCATTATATGGCAGTTTGTGGAAAAATCAAATATCCTTTAGATTGTGTAACCTTGTTTTCTTTTATCCCATGCTGGTTTTGACTATGAAAGTTTGTTTTCAAAACCAAGTTGATTTTTTTCATTACGTAGCAATAACTTTTACTTGTATTTGTGTACATTTTGTTTGTTGCGCGCCCAAAAATAAAAAGTGGTCGTCATCATGCAATTCCTGTGTTTACGGCAAGAGGGCGTTTCACACGAAAATAAAACATGAGTGTAAATTACATTTGACAGAGTGATTAGCACATTTTTGACCAACAACAAATCTGCGAAAAACTAATTGGAGGAGTCAAAATATATGAGTATAGGAAGCAAAATATCAGTTTGAGGGAAACACTTTAAATCGAAAACAAAACACTTGCGCGTTTTCCGAATTGTTTTCTGAAGACCTGTAAGTACTATACATAGTCCATTTTCCTTAAAATCGCTTGGGATGCCGTTTTTGAGAAAACTCATTTTGAAACTATTCGTGAAATTTCCATATTGAAAGCAAAAACTTTAAAAATAAAATCAAAAAACCAGAATAGTAATTTTAGATGTATTTTTTGATGTAAAATTAGAATTCGGCACCAGAATTGCGCTAGCTTTTAAAGGTTTTGAGATATCCAACGTATATTCTCATGAGTAATATCAAAGAATAAACATCTCTCTAAATATAACAGTATTAATCTATATATAAATAGGCAAACGAAATCGGTTAGGTCCCTGTTTCTATACCTAAATCTCAACCGATTTGCTTGATTTTTTATTGTTGGAAAGGTTGTGAGGAGGAGCAGTGCATAGGACTATATATTTTTTTAAAGTGGGCGGTGCCACGCCCCTAAATAAAAAAAATGATCTCACGGCTAAACCGCTGCATCGATTTTAACGAAATTTGGTATGAAAGTAGAGTTAGCACTAAGGAACGATAATATGACCATTATGTTTTTCAGTGGGCGGTGCCACGCCCTTAAATGGAAAAAACGCTCTCACAGCTAAACCGCAGCATCGATTTTAACGAAATTTGGTATGGAGATATGGTTAACACTAAGAAACGATAATATGACCATTATGTTTTTCAGTGGGCGGTGCTACGCCCCTAAATGGAAAAAACGCTCTCACAGCTAAACCGCAGTATCGGTTTCAACGAAATTTGGTGTGGAGGTAGGATCGGCACTAAGGAACGATAACATGACCATTATATTTTCAGTGGACTGTGCCACGCCCCTAAATGGAAAAAACACTCTCACGGCGAAAATACTGCATACGATTTTTATGAAATTTGGTATAGATATAGAGTTAGCACTATATTGCACGATAGCATGATTGATTTTTATGAATTTTGGTATAGAGAGATATCAAAAACTGTTTGCTCTTTAGTAGGAGTTAAACGCCTCTAAATGAAAAGTACGATATTGCAACTTAGCTGCTGCACCGATGCAGATAACCTGAACCCTAAGGAAGAATATTAAAAGTTTTTTGTGTTTTATCGACACAGGAAGGGTATAAAAACTTTTTTCTTTGTTTTGTGGTCAAATCGAAATGGTCGAATTTCGGCCACAAGGCGAACTCTAATCAAGGATAAAATGTTACTTTTTCATAAAATTATTAATAGTTTAAATTTTCATGTCAAATGGTCCAAGTATCCCCACCACGTGGTTTAGCCTTCAGGAATCCTCGCAAGTCTTCTGGTGATCTTCCTTGCAGAAACCCACGCATTCTGTATATCAACGGAAGAGTATCAAGGTCAATATGAGGAGATATCTCAGACTGAATTCAGTCGTTGTTTTCAGCGGTAGTGTTCTAAAGAGTAATTTCATTTTCTATGATCGAGGGTTCTTCAAGATCTTTTTCAACGACCTCCTTCCTCTGTTTCCATGTTTCTGTTAGTAAATCCGCTTCCAAGAAATTCTGATGCTGAGAATGTATGCGTATTGAAATTAAAAAGTGTTTCATGTATCTTTACAAAAAATCATCAGCAAATTGGAAATAATTTTAAGGTGGCATGAGATATATCAATGTAGCAGAATCATTTGTGAAAATGACAGAATTTGCATGTACTTACGATAGCAAGAAATTGTATCGAATTCAGTGCCACATGAAGAACACAAGAAACTTTTTTCGGAATAACTTAATGCCGCGTTTGATGCAAATGTTATGACTGCACGAGATGTACAAAAGGAACCCATGCTATTGATGATGATGGAGTTGGTATTGATGTTAACCAACACTGCGGGGCTTTTTTTCAGTGTCTAGTTCATGTGCTACTTATTAATATGGAACTGTAGCGGAGTTATGCTGTAGAGTAACACAACATTAGCATAAATTGTGTAGATACATCTTCTACAAAAATTATGACAAATTTATGGGGATGGCAACTAAAACGCACATAAAGATGTTGACAATAACGGTTACCTAACATGGTGGTGACAAAAAATGCTGGAGGGTTCTTTTTTATAACCTTTTGCTTTGATGAAATAAAACTTATTACGTTTATGTGGTGCGAAATAAAATCTAAGCACTTGCAGTGAGTTAAAAATGATATAAAAGCGTTGGAAAATGTCTGCTTTTATTTGCTGTAAAAGTTTTACATTAAATTTTGCCAAAGGTTACAAAAATTATAATAACACGTTGATTTTTGCTGAAATTTCAATTAGCAAAAACATTTTTAACAATAGGCGTTATGTTTAAAGCAACAATGCTGCATACTGCTAATGCATGTTCATTACTATAAACGTGAAAAAATGATTTAAGTGTTTCAATTATTAGATGCATATGTGCCATCCGTAACAAGTTACCTTCTTTACAATTGGTTTTTCTTCCCAAAAAGAAGAGGTTAATCTATATAAGTGCCCTACAGTAAAAATATGAGAGTCTTCAATAAATACTAGCCCACGATTAGTACTAGGCTGAAACTAGTGAAAAAGGGATGCAGTGTGGACCAGTTTGATATCAGTTTGTAGTTTGTAGGGGCAAATAAATCTGAGTCGTAACGAAAACAAAATACAATTTTCGTTTTTGCTTTTGAAATAATTTGTTCTTTGCGTCACTTGAATTGAATG
This sequence comes from Calliopum simillimum, assembly GCA_951812925.1. Taxonomy (NCBI): domain Eukaryota; kingdom Metazoa; phylum Arthropoda; class Insecta; order Diptera; family Lauxaniidae; genus Calliopum; species Calliopum simillimum. The sequence goes on along the minus strand of OX638369.1, from coordinate 89,609,525 downwards.
TTAAAATAAATTGCGCAAAAAAACTAAAATAATGAATTCATTCTTATTAATGTTATTATGAATGTATTTTAACTTTATTTAATTTATTTTACGAAAATATAAACAAATCAAAAAAAAAAATATGGTTGAAGACTAGTTGTTAAAAGACTATCTTGCACCACAACTAGCCTCGGACTGGTGTAAACGTAATGAAGAAGAGGACAATTGATATTTCGTAAGACATCAACACATAAAAAAGAACAGTTGCTTGTATGCAAAAGGGATTGAAGTGGTAGTAATGGTTGGTAGAGGACTAATTAATGAACTACACTTGAACTTGTCCGCTTGCCTGCAGGGTATGTATTTTTATTTCCCATTTTTCCTTTTACTTTCATTACATTTTTCTTGCTGATACTCTTACCTTTGTTTTTTATTTCATTTACCCTCATATATTGTTTTCCTGAAAACTGTTTTTAAATTGCATTTTTCATTCGATCTTCATTCATTTTCTCACTTCGATTTGTAGCACCTTCGGTAGTTGTTGTTTCTTTTTGTTTTTATTTTGTACCTTTACCATGCGAGTATGGAATTTATTTGGAAATTTGAATTTTCATTAAAATTGAACTGAAATTGAAATTTTTACAATTGAATGAATTTAATGATTTTTCCAAATAAAGTTGATATTTACTTCGTTTCGTTTTGTTTATTTTTCTTAAAGAAATATTTTTAACTTGAATTTATTTTATTGCAAAAAGTTCTTAGTGGAATTTGTAAAAATTGCTTATTTTCAATTTTTCCTTTATTAAAGCAATGTAAATACTAGTTCGTAGAGATGAATCTTGCGCTGAAGCTATCAACTTTTGGCCAACGAAATTCTTACAATTGCAAAGAGTCACAAAAGCCCTTCTTGATCTTTTCTAAAATTTGTTCTGTACTTCAACTTCTCATCAAAAATATAACTTAAGGATTTGACATTGTTTGGCAGAAGTTGCCTTACACAATCGAGTATAAAAGAAAATTCAGTTGTTACTTAGGAATTTTTGGTCCAACTGAAAACTATAGAAAGCCTATATTTTTGTTGTTCCTTGAGAATATAAAGGTACTTACCTCATACTAAAATGGAAACGTTATCTGTCTGCCCCTGAAACTTAATCTCTTAAGTGCAATCAGCACGCCATTTATTGCCGGAAGCCATGGAAGGGTACTAATAATCACGACCTAACTTTCAAAGTTTTGGGAGTGAAGTAAGCTGCAAAGGTGTTCAGCTTCACCAGTGCCTTTGTAACAGCATTTTTAGGGCGAGTTGAAGTGTCCGACCGACATTGCAGTTACTTATCTAATTGAAAATAAGTAGAAAATGAGACGTATCCTACGTGGTGCCAGTTTTTGTCCATCCGAAGACTGTTAAGAGCTTACTTCAATTTTCCTCAGCTAGCCAGTTCAATCTCTCATGTACCATTTTCCAAAAGACCTGCTTCTCTTACATAAGTTTAGGTCTGGGAAACTTATTGAGTGATCCCATTCTGATTACTACACCGAGAAAACATCAAAATTTGGTAATAATTAACAAACAATAAATTTGATATAGGCGAATCAAACATTTGATATTATTTCATGAGTGGCATATTTGAGCAATTTTATTGGTTCAATCGTATATTTGTTAATAATTACCAAATATTTATATAATAGAAAAACGCAAGCATAAAACTTTGACTCCCTTTTCCAGCCGATTTAATGAACCGATTTAAGTAAAATTTGTACTATTCAATGGTAGATGTAGCTTACCTTCATGATACAAAATAGTTTTTATGTTGCAAGTGGGCGATACCACGCACCTTAATGGAAAATATGCTCTCACAGCTGAACCCATCAATCGATTTTCATCAAGTTCGGTATGGAGATAGGGTTTACATTAGGGAACGATAATATGGCCTTTTTGTTTTCAAATGTGCCACATAAAGTAAAATTGAGGTGGTCAAATTTCGGCCACAAGGCGAACATAGTATGATTGAATCTAAAGACCATTTTATTATTTATCTTTTTATTAATTAGGAACTAACACGGCAATATTTGCTAGGATCATGGTGAACATGCTCCCCCCAGGTTATCAGTCAAACGTCTTATACATTCAGCTAACTCTATCTAAATTTTATTTTAATTTGAAATAAAAAGTCAAACAAAAAATTCAACAAGTATTGATTGTTTTTTATTACTAATTTTAAATAAGTTTTTTTGAAAATAATGGCAGTATATTTTTGAAGTTTTTCAATACTTAATAAATTTTTTGTATAAGTTTTTGTTTAAAACTAATGTTTAATAGATAGAGTTAGCTGAATGTATAAGACATTTGACTTTTAACCTGGGGGAGTGTGTTCAGATCCCAGACAAGAAAGTTTTTTTAAAATTTTTTTGTTTTTTTTTTCAGTGCATTCGAATTCCAGACAAGGTTTTTTTCTTAAGTTATAGCAAATATTTGACCCGCATATTCACATTTTATCAAATAGATATCGTTTTTGATCTAATCAGCTTAATTTTAAGGCCCAATTAAAGGCATATCAATATTTACCGAAATTTGTTAATTATTAACAAATATTTTTAAGAATTATCAATCAAATATATTTTTGTGAGGAAAACATACTCTTTTCTCACTATAGTAATGAGGGAAGTTAGTCTTGGTCTTGAGGGTTGGTGTTGGTAATTTTTCGAGAAAAAAACCAAGACCAAGACGATCATCAAGACCAAGACTACTTTTCAGTTAATAGGAGTGTCAGACCTTTTTCAAGCAGAATATCATCTCCCAATTTGAAATTTGGTATCTTAGAACCCCAACTGCGGTGTAAATATAAGGTTTGGAATTTTTGAGTGCTCAAAAATCTTTATAAACTTTTTCAAAACTTGCTATGGTCTTGGGCTTGGTCCTGGTTTGTTCATCACTACTGATTACACATGGCATTTTACGCAGAACACTGGAGAATTGGAACAAATGCGAAGAAGAAAGTCAGTCAGAAAGAAAGAATTAATTATATTTTATGTTATGTTATTAAACTTTGTTATTAAACAGAAGGTATAGGTTTCTAGAAAAATACCTGCATGACTGTTTTGTATGTATGTATGTATTCTCCTTTAACTCCTAGGAGGCGCATAGGGCCAATATCGCGATCCCTTGCGATGATTCTGATCTCTTGCCACGACTTTCCCGATTCTTTGATTTCCTTTTCCAGTGACCTTTTCCAGTTGGTTTTGGGTCTACCACGTGCTCTACTGCCTAGTGGATTCCAGTCAAGAGCCTGGCGACAAACTTCGCTGTGTGGTTTCCGGAGAGTGTGACCAATCCACTTCTATTTGCGCAGCTTGATCTCGTTTGCTATAGCCCTCTGATTGCATTTTTGATGTAGCTCGGCATTTGATATAGTGCGAGGCCTCCAAAACTTTAGTATACGCCTTAAGCGTTTGTTGACGGTTACCTGCAGCTTGTTCGTTAGTTGTTCAGTAACAAGCCATGTTTTGCACCAATATATCAAAACCAATTTAACTTTCGAATCAAAGAAGTGCACTTTCGTTTTGGTGGATATAACGGAAGAAGAACATATTTTGTTCAGTTGAGCAAACGCGACTTTTGCTTTTGCTATTCTTGAGTTGATATCCTCTTTTGCTCTACCATCCATAGAGATAACGCTGCCTAAATACGTGAAGCTAACGACTTTTTCGATGTTATCACTGCCAGCACATAAACGTGATGTCATTCCTGTTTGCGTTTAACTTCATGCTTTTAGTCTTGGATACGTTGATTTTTAGGCCGGCCTTTTGTGATTCCAAGACAAGGTCTTCAATTTTGCTTTGCATATCTGACTTTGCATGACTGTTTTACTGATTATTAAATGATTACACCCAGAAACCTGATAAAATACTTAAGCTTGACCGGTTGTGGTGTTTTAAATAGACAATATTTTTTTCATGAATTGTTGATATATAACAACATTTCTAAGTATGATCATTTTGTATCACTGGAAGAGCTACTGCAACCAACCGTGCAATCTTTGCGCAAGTTTATGAACAAATATTTGACCAAATGAAATTATTACTGAGGGAAAAATAATCATTTCGATACATAATAAGCTTCTCTCTGGTGAGTTGGTCTCACATACTTTCGTTTATCCTTTTCGACTTTTTCTCTCAATGTACCATTGATTACCTTTCAACATTCTCTCAATTTGTTCTTAACATTGTCAGTGAAATGTCATCGTCATAGTTGTTGCTATTTGCAACAATTGTCTCTAAAAACAAACTACCAGACTGCCTGACTCGCTCGTTTATCGGTTTGCCTATACTGACATATATGTACATATGTATATGTAGGTATGTCTTTCCGGTGAATTCATTTATAAATGTTGCTTTTATTTATTACAGTGTATTTGCTACTTTTTCAATTCTTTGTCACTTTTTTGCAACATTTTGCATTCTTTTTCTACTTTACTTTCTATTATTTGCCATTTGCTTTTGTTTGCTCCAAAATGCAAAGGATTTAGTGAGCAGAAGCAAAAAAAATAAAGCAACATGAGCAACGGCAGCATTGAATTGCTCCTCACAAGGATTTCAGTTTTGTTTCATGCTCCATTGGTTTTTGCGCCATGTAGAGCATCGTCGCTGGCGAGGTGTTGAGAAGAGTAAATTGAATTGTGAGCAAATATTGGAAATTTTAGCACCAAAACCTTCAAAATGACACTATAGTGTTGAAAATGTGGCTGGGTGGATGAAAGCATTAATGATAGTGGTGAAGAAGAATCGCGGCGAAAAGAAATAATGAACGTTACTTAAATTATTCAATTTTTCTTTTGTAGATTTCTGCTAAATTTGCACACTAATGCATAGATATTGCTTATCGATTATTGAGATTATTAGAGTGTGCTATCTACATACGAATACATATACGATTTGTATTGAATTTGTAATCAATATACACCATTTTATAGCACTTTTGTGTGATCTCTTGTGTAATACCACATACCTAATTGAATTTAAAACAAAGCAGTGTTAACTTAAAAGTGTGAATTCATGTTGAATGTGATATAACTTCAATGATGCCTTGAAACAGCAATTTTTGCTTTTTGAAGTAACTCAAAAGAAGAAATCTTACTCTGGGTACTTAAATTAAGTAAAGTAGGAATAACTCCATTTACCAAATTTTGTCGAATTTGAAAAATTACATAAGGAAGCAGGAAAATAAGGACGGATTTCTCTTCTGAAGAGCAGGTTTGAAAGCTCCTGGCTTCATCCTTAATTCTTTATCAAAATTTTGTGCGGCTTTGTTTGAAAATTCACTTTTCTATGACAAACGAATTTTAAATAGAAAAATGGTTTGTTAGAAAAATACAGCAGAACAAATTACCTACATTTAATGGGCCCTAATGACTAAGCATTTCTCTTGAAACTTAAGTTATAACAAAAAAAAAACTATTAAGAGTGTTACTTTTGGCCTGGTTAAACATTAAATACCCAACACTAAAATATTTTGAAAACTTTGCTTGTACGGTAGTTGCCACTACCTTTTGCCCGAATTTACATGGCTCTTACTCAGATCTTGCAATTGCTATTTTCAGTGTCAGAGTGAATTATGGTTGGATTACCTCACAAAACGTTTTCAGTATAGCATTTTGAAGCTTTTGCTTATAGTGTCATGCCCTCTTGTCCAAGGTCGCCTTATTTTTTCACAGGGCTTGAATTTATTGTTTTTACTGCCAGAGTGAAATTTAGTTGGATTATTTCAAAAAATATTTTCAGTGTAGTGCTTTGAAGCTTTTGCTTACAAGGGGGGTGCCATGCCATCTTGTCCGATTTCGTCTAGTTTTTCCTCAGAGCTTGCACTTATACTTTTTAATGTCTGAGTGAAACTTACGTGGATTATCACGAAAAACGATTTCTGTATAGCATTTTGAAACTTTTGCTTATAAAGGAGGTGCCACGCCCACTTGTCCGATAACGTCTCGTTTTTGGTCATAGCCTTCGCTTACCGTGTTAAGTATTTACGTGTATTATGGCTGCATTATTGTGAAAAATATTCCTTAAGTTACATTTACAAAATATTTTTTGTATTGGCAGCCAGCCAACCGGACATATGGACGGACATGGCAATATCGACTCAGGAGGTGACGTTGATCAAGAACATATACACTTTTCCACACTTGCCACGCCTCCTTCTTTAGTTTCTGAGGTGCTTACGTTATTTTTGTGGTCAACAAAAAACCATATGTGGCTCTTACGATTTAATTGAAAGTGCGATAACTTTGTAAATATATGAAGCAAAACACGCCAAGCGTACCAGATGAAAATATTTTTATCTTCGATTTTACTCAAATTTGGCAATATGATAGATTCGGTGTACAAGAACAATAATTCAAGAGGATTTAATTCTAGTACCATTTTTTGTTAAAATGCAGATTATTGATATTGACGTTTGTAGTCATTTTCATGAAAAGAGTGTTCGGTGCATAGTAATCCACTTCACAAAGTACACGCTTATTTTGAACCCCAGTTTTTCCTTCTGGGACGTACTACATCTACCCAACACATGTCGTTTGAGCTTAATATTGATCTGGCAATATCTGAGAGGTCACTTTAAGGGCTTTTCTATGATTCTGCTCTCTATCCTCAGAATCTTCTACCAATTTTTCGTAACTCGAGTTACCAACTTTTACGTTGGATGTATTGATATCCTGGGTGTGGGTATAAAAATGTAGAAGGTTTGGGCTGAATAATTACCAACAATTTCGTTGTACCTGTGAAAAGTTTTAAAAGCTGTAAAAACCATAGTCTTTGGCGTTTAGACCTTCATTTCATTCAAGTCTCGGGCGTTCTGTATTTTCTTAAGTTTGAATCCAAACCACTTAAGCATTCCAAGTTAATCTTCTCTGAATTTTAAATTATTTCGAAAAGTTCTACACATAGCCTTCTACTTAAGTATGCATTGGGCTATTTGCGTATTCAACATTTAGTTCAGGAAATATTATTCACTTCATGAACATTTTTTAATTTTTTCTAACTTATTGAGCATTCGCCATGTCAAAAAGTGCAGAAAAGTATTAAAAAGAAACATTTAGTTTCCTTTGTTGATTAAATATTTCTTATACTTATGAAATGTTTAACTTAATTAAAAAGTGATTAGTTTTGAAAGGACTATATTTTTTCGGAAATATTACCAAAAATTGCTTTCTAGATAAAACCTTACAACTTTAGAAAATACGATTTTTTTGATATAAACGACTTTCTTTGTGGAATGTGACAAAATTGTAAAATAAATAATTATAATTACAACAAAAATAGTCTGATGAGTCTTTGTGGCAAAAGATGAAACATATGTCACTATAGCCATGTTTTAGTTCGTTCCTTAATTTGTCATAATTATATGTTAGAAAATGCATCGATAGATTTACATATATGAAAATCGATCTTTGCAAATATAGGACTAAAGGCCGATTTCACAATATTCAGTTACGACTTAACTGAAACTTTAACTGGCACTTTGACGTTTAATTTTACACAAAATTAGTATTTATCTGGAAGTTAAATTTTAACTGGAAACGGCCCTAAAATTTAAAAAAAAAAAAAAACAAAAAATAATAATTTTCAATATATACATGTCATTAAGAAACATACTTAAAAAATTCTTAAAAATCTTTTATTTAGATATTATTTTTCTGAAGCATCAATTTATTCTACTTTAATTTAAAATACGCCTTACAGGCGTATAAAATCGACATATTTCTAAATGTGATATTATCAAATTTAGTTTAATAATCAAGATTTTGTTTCAATTAAATTTGTTATAAATTTTACAACAAAAGTAGCAACAATAAATGCTGGATAATGGCAAGGACAACCAAGATTAAAGAGGAATAAATTCTTGGCACTCATGAGAGGGTAAATTCTATAGCACCATACGCAACGAACAAACGAACGAGCGCACGCACACACACAGTATAGCCAACGGCTGCTACCATAGGAACCACAAAGACGCACTAACACAAATTGCTGCGTTTTCATCTTTAAAGGAAAACACTCCCACACAAATATGCGCATATGCGTACATACATACACAGACAACGCACGAAGGCCTAAAGCTATGCAATGGATTTTCCTAAGCAAATATTTTCATTATGTTGTCATCGGAAGGGAGAAAAAAGTAAAAATAAACAGCAGGTAAGAATATGTTGAAGCAAAGTTTTAAAGTTACGTTGTTTAAGCAGCACACAGTGGCAGATGTTGTACGCTTCCTTGGAATTAACTCAAAATTTAAAAGTCATCATTTGGTCGATATTTTTTGAATCGTACATTTTCAAGTTGCTATTACAAGAACACACGAAAAATTTGATTTTTTTAAACTTTTAAAGATAAATGAGACTAGACATTCTCTTTCATTTAAAATTTTTAAATGGTCCTTTTAGTATTCAATTTTGCTTATGAATTAGAAACAATAAATAACCCATCTTTTAAAAATCATTTGCTTTTGTATTACCAGTATTTAAAAATTTTTTTTCCTTCGATCTCCATCTTCCACTGTAATGAATTTTCTATACTTATCTATGCAATAGCTAGCTATTCTTATTCTTATTCTTATTCTTATTCTTATTCTTATTCTTATTCTTATTCTTATTCTTATTCTTATTCTTATTCTTATTCTTATTCTTATTCTTATTCTTATTCTTATTCTTATTCTTATTCTTATTCTTATTCTTATTCTTATTCTTATTCTTATTCTTATTCTTATTCTTATTCTTATTCTTATTCTTATTCTTATTCTTATTCTTATTCTTATTCTTATTCTTATTCTTATTCTTATTCTTATTCTTATTCTTATTCTTATTCTTATTCTTATTCTTATTCTTATTCTTATTCTTATTCTTATTCTTATTCTTATTCTTATTCTTATTCTTATTCTTATTCTTATTCTTATTCTTATTCTTATTCTTATTCTTATTCTTATTCTTATTCTTATTCTTATTCTTATTCTTATTCTTATTCTTATTCTTATTCTTATTCTTATTCTTATTCTTATTCTTATTCTTATTCTTATTCTTATTCTTATTCTTATTCTTATTCTTATTCTTATTCTTATTCTTATTCTTATTCTTATTCTTATTCTTATTCTTATTCTTATTCTTATTCTTATTCTTATTCTTATTCTTATTCTTATTCTTATTCTTATTCTTATTCTTATTCTTATTCTTATTCTTATTCTTATTCTTATTCTTATTCTTATTCTTATTCTTATTCTTATTCTTATTCTTATTCTTATTCTTATTCTTATTCTTATTCTTATTCTTATTCTTATTCTTATTCTTATTCTTATTCTTATTCTTATTCTTATTCTTATTCTTATTCTTATTCTTATTCTTATTCTTATTCTTATTCTTATTCTTATTCTTATTCTTATTCTTATTCTTATTCTTATTCTTATTCTTATTCTTATTCTTATTCTTATTCTTATTCTTATTCTTATTCTTATTCTTATTCTTATTCTTATTCTTATTCTTATTCTTATTCTTATTCTTATTCTTATTCTTATTCTTATTCTTATTCTTATTCTTATTCTTATTCTTATTCTTATTCTTATTCTTATTCTTATTCTTATTCTTATTTTTATTTTTTTGCAATATATCCAGCGAACAAAGTAAAATTTCGATGTACTTTATGCTAAACTTTTTGTAGACAATTAAATTTCCTAAAAAAAAGTATAAATTTCGAATTCCTTTGATTTTTAGTTTTTTCGCAAAATAATTTTTTTGGGCCAGAGATACAAGCATTGCTTTATATAAAGAAAGGAGATGGAATTTCCTTTTAAATGCCTTATTGAAACACTTTTGAGTTTATAAATTGATCGAAATGACGACTCGAACATAGGAACTAAATTTACGCTGATCAAGAATATACAGGGTGTACTGCATAAGGTCACGAAGCTTCTAGGAGGTAATAGAGGAGGTCTAGACTAACACAAAATTGCACTTGGAGGGGGGTCTAAAATGTACCCCTACTCCTATGGGGTTTTCTGACATGTTTCAGAAAAAAAATTTTCTTGGATCAAAGCTTTGGAGAAAATATTTCTATAAAGAAGTTTTAGCTAATTGTAAGAGCTTTCAGACAATGTATATGATTTATATGGTTTAAAAGGATTTTGCAAAATCCTGGACCTATAAAGTTGAAATTTTTTTAATTTTTTTTCCACATTTTTTGACCTTGGCGGCCATTTTAGTATGAAAAAGGTCTTATTAAAATACCCTCTTATAATTTTCTTTTAAAACCTCATTAAATTTCCTTTACTCCGATGCTGCGCTTGTTATACCAATTTTTTTGATTAAGGTCAGAACAAAATACTGTTCCGTTTGAAGACTTCAGTAGATAAAAAGCAGCACGAGTAGCGCTCACATCATATGCAGCGGAACGCATGAAAGTAACCCGTGTGTTATATAGAAAAATTTTTTTTTCCGACCTCAAGTTAAAAATTGGTACGACAAATGTAATCGGACTAAAGGAAATTTAACGAAAATTTCAAAAAAATATTCTTAAAGTATGTTAATAGGACCCTCTTCACACTAAAATGGCTACCAATGTCAAAAAAATGGGGGAAAAAAGTTAAAATATTAACTTTAAAGGTCCAGATCTTTGCGAAATCCTTCTTTACCCTATAAAACATATATGTTATATATGTATATTAGGGTGCAGCACTTTTTCGAAATATTGGGAAAATTATAGGTTGCATCAAAGATGATTTTAGGAACAGGCCTTATAACAAAGACTGCATACTTAGTTTTGGTCAAAATCCCCAAAAATATGGCCCGCCCGGGGCTTGAATGAAGGTCTAAACGACAAAAATCATTGTTTTCCCGCAGTTTTTTTGTTTTATCTCAAAAACCACGAAACTATTGGTAGTAATTCATCCTAAATCTTTGAAAAGGATTAATTTTCTACTTTTTTTGTTTTTCGCTCATTGCTCTACAGTGAAGTTTGCCCTATGGAAGTCCCGAAAGAAGTTCAAATTTTTTGATTCAAAAAACGGTTTTTTCCTATAACTCAAGATACAAGAGACACACAAAAACTTTCGATCTCAATAAATGTAGGAAATCTGTTTTTCTATAGTTTTGCTTTGAAATCTATATTTCAAAATTTGTTAAAAATAATTGTATATCATGTAAAAGTGACCTTTTTATGTTTTTGTTTTGAAACATACCCAAAATTATGATAGGAAACTAATAAAAAGTCAAAAGCTTTCAAACGTGGTCTTCAAAGAAGGAATCGGTTGAAATTTCCGCGAGATATGACAGCATTTACATACTTGGTATTTTTTGTATAGTGCTGATTTTGGGTATTTTTGTTTCACAGCGCAACTTTCAGGACCAAGCATGTCAAAATCGATTTGTAGTTGCCTTGCGAATTTCAACTTGAGAGTTTGGATTTTTTTAAATTTTTGTCAAATACGGCTTTTTTTGAGTATGAGCGACAGTATACCCTAAATACCGTAAAAAATGTGTACTATTATATCCAAAAAACAGTAGAAAATATATTTTGCTATATGTTGCTCCTGATAGTCATCTTTCCACAGCTAACAGTTTGTGCCCTAGAGGCCGATTTTTGTGATAAAAAAAATCGAGTTTTTAGAAATTTTTATTTCGAAGTAACCTTTTGATGTTTTTGCTTGCAAATTTTCCCAAAATTTTTGTAAAGGACTTAACGTAAGGTTGAAGGCTTTCAAACGTAGTCTTTAGAATAGTAATCGACTGAAATTTAAGCGAGATATTACAGTTTTTATATACTCTGTGATACAAAAAAATATTACCAAAAATCATATCTGCACAATAAAAAAATACTCTTATATTTATCTCTTATAACTTTTATATCTTGCGTAAATTCCAACCGATTTCTTTTTCAAAGACCACGCTTGAAAGCTGTTAGCTTTTTTTAAGTGCCCTTTTAAAATTATTGGAAAATTTGTAAGCAAAAAAATCAAAAGGTCGCTTCGAAATAAAAATCTCTAAAAATTCGATGTTTTTTATCACAAAAATCGGCCTCTAGAGCACAAACTGCTAGCTGTGGAAAGATGACTCTCAGAAGCAAAATATAGAAAAATATATTTTTTTCTGTTTTTGGGATTTAATACCACACATTTTTTACGGTATTTAGGGTATACAGTCGCTCATACTCAAAAAAAGCCGTATTTGACAAAAATTTAAAAAAATCCAAACTCTCAGGCTGAAATTCGCAAGGAAACTACAAACCGATTTTGACATTCTTGGTCTTGAAAGTTGCGCTGTTTATCGTCATATGTTTGAAAGCTTTTGACTTTTTCATTAGTTTTTTATCATAATTTTGGGTATGTTTCAAAACAAAACCATAAAAAGGTCACTTTTACATGATATACAATTATTTTTAACAAATTTCGGCCTCTAGCGGGAAACCGTTTATTTTTGAAATAAAGATTTCAAAGCTAAACTATAGGAAAACAGATTTCCTACATTTATTGAGATCGAAAGTTTTTGTGTGTCTCTTGTATCTTGAGTTATAGGAAAAAAACCGTTTTTTGAATCAAAAAATTTGAACTTCTTCCGGGACTTCCATAGGGCAAACTTCACTGTAGAGCAATGAGAAAAAAACAAAAAATGTAGAAAATTAATCCCTTTCAAAGATTTAGGATGAATTACTACCTATAGTTTCGTGGTTTTTGAGATAAAACAAAAAAACTGCGGAAAAACAATGATTTTTGTCGTTTAGACCTTCTTTCAAGCCTCGGGCGGGCCATCTTTTCGGGGGTTTTGACCAAATCTTAGTATGCAGTTTTTGTTTTAAGATCTTAATCTATGGCAATTTTTGATGCACTAATTTTTTTTGAATTTTGCTGCACCCTAATGTATATATACATTTTCTAAAAGCTTTTACAATTTTCTACAACGATAGTGTGAGCCAAGAATTTATTTATTTTTTTTCTGAATAGTGTTCATGTCAGTGAACAGAACTTTCTATAAGGTACAATAACTTCAAAAAACCATGTCACGTTATTTATCCGACATTATTTATGCAACATAAAGACGATTAACTGTTAATTCTGTTATGATTACATGATTCTGTGCCATGTAACAAACGCTGCAGCTTCGAAGTTGGAGATGAAATGAAATCCAAGCACATTTTACGAGATGCTGGTGAAAGGTTAAAGGTCAAATATCAAAAAACAAATTTAAACAAAGACACATAAATACTTTATGTTTCAGGCAAGTATACATAAATGGGAGGCATAGGGGGCTGTTACTCCCTCCACTGAGCTTTGCAATTACCTTTGCAAAAAGACGTGAGTAATGTTTATTTCTTGATTTTATCATGTGCATTAGAAGGACAGAGCTTGCCGGCCAATACCCTCCTATTTCTTTCGAAAAACATTCTAACGCCTCTGGTACGTACATTACACGACTTTGGCAACAAATGAAAATGTAATTTCGCAATAAAAATAATCTTTTGATTTGCTTCTTTCATAAAAATCAAATTATTAGGGATGCATGAAATTGAACTGAAAAACGGATTTGTTATCGATAACAAGAGGGCAAAATGTACACACACACGCTCTCATACACATGAGTATGGTATATATAAATGTGCGATAAAAGGCAAACAAATTTTTTCTTTTGTGCTTGACCCAGCTGGAAAATGTGTCATTCTGATGAGAGAGAAAAAGTCATGCATAATGGCATATGGGTGATTCTCAGATAACTGTACTTTTTGTGTCCTCTGGCGATTTCACCTATACAGTAGGCTTTTTTTTTCACAAAAAAATTACGCTATAAGTTAGAAACTATGTTTTCCTAATGGAGCGGATCAATTTTACCACCAAAAATTTATTGGTCTACTGTGAAAGTTTGCAAATATACCCCAAATGTCACAAACGTGGCATGTCCTAACCCTACTTTTTATACACAAAACGATGAAAAACGACCTAAAAACGGAAATAGAACAGAAAACAAGTTACTACACATATTAAGAAAATACTTAAGGCTACAATATTCTGAGCTAATCTGCAGTTTTAAATAAATTTTAGAGGGCACAATTTCGAATTGAAAACGGTCCCCTAATTTTGGAAAAAAATAATTTCTTGAAAGCATTATGCTACTACTGCATGGTACTACTGTTTCAGTCAATAGATTGCAATACATATGCATTAATTCTGATCACTATCCATCACCCAAAGGTCATCATGTCCAGACGCGTCCAAAAAGAAATCCGCTTTCGTTTTATAGGGCAGTTTATAAACAAAAACAGTTTTTTTTTTAAATTATGGTCACAAACGTGACACTCGGCACTCTCAGGTAGTACATTCTATTTAATGCATGAAACAATTTTTTTGTAGGATTTGCAGACATGACCCCAAATTCTTTCGGAAAAATCTTGAACTCAAAAGCGTGCTTTACAATGAGCGATAAACTACAAAAATGTCACAAACGTGGCACTTTTTATCAGTCTGCAAAAGACATATTTCGATATAAAGTTTGAGTATACAGATGTTTAGTTGAAGGATATTAATTATGTTTTTAATACAAAAATTTTTCTAGACCATCAGAATCCTGAGTTATCCTTGTTCAAAAGTGAAAAATCACTGTTTTGACATCTACTTAAAGCTATAGAACAAAAACAACAACAAGTAAAATTAATTTTTGTCAATGGATTCAGACAGCCAAATTTATTGTCAACAAGACATAATTTACCGTTTTTCAATTGGACTCCCAGCTTCCGAGTTATAAGCGTTTAAATTAAGGATATTTTTCGATACAAGTTACAAAAAATCAAGTTTTATTATTTTTATAAATAACATATCGTCGGGTTAAAACTACAACTAGACATCTACATTTTTCATGTTTTGAGAAAAAAACGTTTTAAGTTTTTTAAATTTCGTTTTTTGTATGGGATTTTGCAGTTTTCTACTTTTTATTCTTTATGTAAAATTGGATGAGGACTACATATCAAAAAACCGACTAGACTGGGACAAAGATCCGTTTTTTCTTCATGTTTTTGTATACTTAACTCAAAATGCCAGTACATGTAGATGTCTAGTTGTAGTTTTAACCCGACGATATTTAATTACAAATATTTCGAGACCTTGCAGACCACATGAAATCGCATGAAAAATGACAGTTCTATGCTAGATTTAGTGAATGACCCTACTAAACTATTGCTTTGCAAATTAACAGAATCAAAATTTCATCTGTTCATTCGATAAATTATATTTTTGATAAAAATAATAAAACTTACCATTTTTGTTAATTTTTCGGTCCAGAAAATCCTTTGTGTGTTATTGAGAGATATCCTTTTTTTAAAGGCTTATAACTCGGAAACTAGGAATCCAATTGAAAAACGGTAAATTATGTCTTGTTGTTAATAAATTCGGCTGTCTGAATCCATTGACAAAAATTAATTTTAGTTGCTGTTTTTGTTAAGCTGATGTCAAAACTGTGATTTTTTCACTTTTGAGCAAGGATAACTAAGGATACTAAGGAAAAAATCAAGAAGTGTAAATTTGCCAATTTATGCAATATATCTCTCATCAAAACGTTTCAAAACCATAATTTTTCCATACTGTGGCTAAAATGTCACAAACGTAGCAAATGAGTCACAAACGTGGCAGCAAAATTTCTTAATTTCGACCTCAAAACCGTAAATTCACACTTGTAGTTGATCTACTTAACAGGTGAGTTTTAAGAGTGTGTTTACACAAGATAGCATGAAGAAACTTGCAAAAATCCAAAAAAATTATCTGCCAATTTTACAACTCGAAAAAGCACAGTTATCTAAGAACCACCCATATGTTTTTGAAAGAAAGTTTATTCTATGATTCCAAATGGGTAAAAAGTTCAATGTGCCTAAGTAATTCTTTATATTGGCATGTAAAAAATCAATATATAAATGAAAAAATTGGGCCAAAAACCATACAACATCCATAAAAATCTTAATATTTGCAACCAACATTCTACACAGCCACTGACACAAACGCGTATACGAACGTGCCAATACAAACACGCTACTGCCAAAAAGCTGAGAGCGTGTCTATGACAAAAGCACTTTGCTTTCAATGTATTGAATTGAAATTGAAATTATCTATTGAATTCGCATGAATATTGTTTTCCTCCATCTTTGGCATTGGCATGTAAGTTATATCAAGTTTAGTTCATTTTGTAGTTTCAATTTCAATTATTTTTTCTTAGATCTTAGTGGCATTCATATTAGTTCTTGAGATATAGAGACTTCTTGAACGTAGCGTTGTCCCATTTCATCTAACAGATAGCTTGATATAACAATAAAACGACACTTACCATTATCTTCAAATAAAATCTTGTGTGGAAACAATAAAAGATGAAGACAGCGAAACTATTTGTATGGGAAAAAATTGTTTATAAAAAAAATATATCGATGATCACGGGAAATACCTTTAATGCTCGTGACTTTTTTACAAATCAGACAAATCCATGTTACTCGGAGATGGAAATTCCAAGTTAATATTTTAAAATATTTGACTTCCTACACAGAGGAAACAACTTTGTCAAAAGTGGCAGAAACATGGTTATTTTAACAACGTTGCGATCCAAATTTTGAGCATGGCTCGCTCGTAGCAGTTTAAACGACGCGCGTTGTTAAATCACTCACAAACGGATTTGAAACTCACGCGCGTCGCTAAATAAAACGCAAAAAAAAAAAAAATATTTTTTTTATTATTTTTTTGATTCTAATTTTTTCATGTCAACAACAATGAAATTAATATTATTTTCATTTTTAATTTTTGCTTTAAATAAAAAATTTTTTGTTTAGTATTGGGGAGATTTGAACCTGAAATCTGTCGTGTGATAGATGCGGATGTTAACGAACTCAGCCACTGCCATCATTAATGTGAGGTTGACTGAAAGTCTATTTGTTTTAAATTTAGCCTCTACCAAGTTCGTGAGTGTTTTGACTGCATTTCGTAGCTGATTTGGATTTTACTACGTTTCTTGATGTTTTTACCACATTTCGTTGCTGATTTGGATTTAACAACGCTTGGCAACCAACGTTGCTAAATAAGTTTCAACTATGGTCTTGGAGGGTTGTTTAAATCCAAATCAGCAACAAAATGTAGTTCACCTCACAACATATTATGAAAGACAAACGGCTTGAAGCTCGAAAACTACCATCGGTCATACGAAAAAATTTGAGTTTACTTTTGCAAACACAGCGAGGACTTTGTTATTGAAAAGGTAGATATATTTTTAGGAAAAAAAACGATCGATTGGGCTTATTTATAGGTATCACACAGTGAAATTCAATAAATGGATTTGCATTAGCCCTTACTATTAATTCCACACTACATTTGTTTTGTTGCTAACGATAGTTTAAATAATTATAATTATTTTCTTTGTGAATTACATACAGTCTTCAGACTAACAAAATCACGCAAATATATGATTTTGGTGATTCTGATTCGCTGTACAGCTCTGTTATTTGGGATGGATATCAAAGTAATGTGAGCATATCGTCGGCAGCAAACGGAAAAAAATGTACATGTGAATCCTTAGTTTTTATTCAGAAGCTATTACACAAAAAACACCTAAGCAAGTATTACACATACTTCTCTATGTATCTCTAACTTTGAACGGATTTTATTCCGCTTTGAAACACCTGTAAAAAACAATAAGTTTATTTATATTAAATTTCATTCGTTGAATTATTGCTTGATAAAATAAAAAATTGAGTACCTTGAACTCTCTCACTAGGTGTGGATAACCAGAGTAATTAACTTAATTTTGATATGGAGAGTCACATGAACCTATGTACCTTTTTTAAGTAATAAATGAAATAAAAATTTAGTATTTTTGCTGGAGTAAAATACTTATGGACTTACCACATATATAGTAAAAATTATCGCAATCACAAAGAAAATGATATTCTTGAAATTCTTCATTTTCGATAGGTTATAGGACTATAAAGCTTATACTTTGGAACTGAACTGATGTCATTTTTTATAAAAAAAGCACAATTAATAGGTAAGTACTTGTTTTCTTGATAGCAAATTTTCCCAAGAATATGATGGGTAAATTCAAAATATTTTATCAATGTACGATAACGCCGCTTCTAAGCAAATATTAAAGGTCAAACTTTACTAAAAGCGGTTTTAACTTTTGATGAAATTTCCACATTGTGATTCAACAAAAATGCTGTGATATCATATTAGCTAATACATCTTCTTATTGAATGTGCTCAAGAATGATCGGCTGAAAATTCCCTTCTGTTGGGAATTACCACAATTGCAAATAAATCAGGCTTCTCAAATTAAGTGCTCGCTGGACACATTTCTAATGTCAAAACAATGACACTGAAATTTCAGTTTATTTGAATTGGGTAATTTTTACTATTTTGCTACTAGAACTTGGAAATTTTAAAATAAATGTTCTTAGGTACTAGTTCTGGTCAACCTAGAAATTATTTAAAAAATAATTAAAAAGATCTCCCTGGGCAAGGAAATTTCTTGAAATACTTTAATAGTGCATCAACTTCTTAACAATGTCAAGAGGCCCAAGTACTATATATTAGTAGCATTCTGTGAAAATTATAAAGATAAGAAATCAAATTCAATACGAAAACTATTGGACATATCTTATTATGCATAGAATTCAGCTACGCCATAGCTCTTAACTTATTGAGCTAAGTACTTAGTTTTGACATACGCTACATATCTCCCCTATACCAGTGAAAAGCACTACATCAGGTTTTTTTCAAGTTTTGAGTTATTTGGTATTTCAAGCGCAAAATATTATAATCTTTAGTTTGATAAGACCCATTTAGCAATATCTCTGTTAAATAGAGGTTATTTTCACCATAAAAGTAAAAGCAAAACCACGATGTTATTACAAAAAAACAGAATTTAGTTTACCGTTGACATTTCGACAACGTAACATATTTTTAAATGTGATTTCGAGTATTCTTTATAACGTGTAAATGCCTAGAAAGCCTCGTAAGCGCTCAGAAGTTGTTAAAATCAAAACGACTCTCGACAGTTATACAAGTTACGAGGTTTTAGAGGCATTTACATGTTTTGTGAAGTTTCTAGGGTTGTTGTCACCGACTCTCTTTACTAATTCAGGCGTCCGATAGGGTTGTTTGCTATCACCATCTCTCATCCTTATCGTTCTTGACGATATCCTAGATGATGTATCTGATGAAACTTGGCCATATAGCTAGAAGACTTAGATATATAAAGAATGATTGAAAATTTCTTATTGGAATCGCAAAAGGCTGGCCTAAACATCAATGCATCATACACTTAAATCGCGAAGTTGAATTACAACAGAAATGAAATAACGTTTAAAGCATCGCACTACATCAAACGATGAACGCCTAAATTTGGTTTTGACTAGATACCCAAACGAGATAAAGCTCTGCAAGAAGGGACGTATAAATCATATATAGTGGTTCTCCAGAAAAACAATAAAATGTAGTATCTTCCGAAATTTTTCAGTACATTTTTTCAATTGAAAATTCTTATTAAATAAAATTTTCAAATTCAAAAAAATTGTATTGAAAAATTGTGGTAGAACGGACGTATATTTCGGTGTTAATCGTCGCAGTTGAAACAAATGAACTGCCTCACCTACCGCAGATTGCCTGAAATACTAAAAACTTCTTCGGAAACTTCGCCTGTTTTTAGGTTTTAAACTCATTTTGAACATTTTTTCTATGATCTGCAACATAGAAATCGACACCTGGAAGCTGCGATAAGTCACCAAGTACGTAAGTCTCATTGTTTATAATGCAATAGTCAAATTTTTGAATTCTCTGTAAAGTATTCTGGCTCGCTTTTTTGCCTCAACGTTCTTTTTGGAATTTGTGTCCAGAATTTTCTGGACTTAAATGATTTAGGAAGGGCTTCCTCCTTTTTAACTTTTCTGACAAAGGCCTCAGAGCATTGTACTTTCTCAGCTACTTTTCTTCCCGATGTATTGGGATTTTTCGTTAGAAGAGCTATAACCTTCTTGCCGGCATTAGGATTATCAAAACCTTTCTTTTTTCCACTTCCTTGCTTTCTATTAACGGTCAGACGCTTTTTATAGGTTTTATTAACGAGCGAAACGGTATTTCCTTAAACTTTAACTTTTCTAGCAATTGCTTTGAAAGTCCAATTAGGATTTTCGTTAAATATTTTAAAAAATATTTCACACACTTCTATTTTGCAGCTCATGTGAAGCCGTATATTACCAAGTGAGTCAAAAAAGTAGCATAAAGATTTGTACATATTTACCAAAAGCAACTTAGTTAAAATTTTTTGAATTTGAACAAAGTGATAATGTGTGCACTTGTTTTATCGTGCGCAAGCCTTATGTTGAGTCACAATTTGTAAATTCCCTCAAATCTTATAAATGCTGTGTTCAGAGATTAACCTTTAACCTATTAGATTTGCTTGGAAGCAGCACTATCAAACAGATATTTTGAGTTTTCCCATAATTTTCTTTGATAAATTTGCTATTCAAAAAATTTGTATAAATTGAGCTTGCGAATAATATTCGGCATCAATTCAAATCCGGAGTGCCAAGCTGTATAATAAACTTATCGAAAATGAATTTCAAGAATTTCACTCTCTTTGTGGTTGCGGTAATTTTTACTCTATATGTGGTAAGTCAAATAATATTATGTGCCAACACCAAATACTTAATATTTTCTTTTATTGATTGATTAAAGAAGGAAAGTTCCTGTCAGACTTCATACCAGACTGCAGCAAGTTATTACGCAGGTTCTCCAGAAGTAAATCAACAATATCCAAATATGTTATCTTATCAAAAGCATAATGGACTTGATTGCTATTGTTCTTATCCAGATAATTGGCCATGCTGGTGTCTTCGCTTAGGTATGAAACAGAAAAAAAATTGTTTTCACTCTTCATAATGATTGGTTGCTTGGGAAAAAAAATTATCTATGCATTTTATTAACACAGTATATATAAAAATTTTTTTCATTTTTTTTTTTTAGATACTACAAAGATGGCTCCAAGTCCGAGTAAATAAAAATTAAATATTTTTGTAATTTAAATGAAAGTTATTGTTTTTTACAGGTGGTACATTTCCAAGGACTACAACTCCGAGTAAATAACTATTATATGTTTGTGTCAATAAAATAAAACTTGTTGTTTTTTCACAGAAACTGATTCTCCACATAGTCCACCAAAGCGGTTAGAACTAGATCCAAAGAAGCAAGTTGAGAATTATACTGATAATCGCGTACACTAACGCGGGTGATGGCAGTTGACATCAGAACTAAGGCCATGATTGTGCCCAACCGATAAACCCTAATGGTGCGATTTTTTTTTTTTTTTTAAATAATTTTTCAATAAATATTCATAATTCATATTTAAATGTTTGTTTTTCTTTCGTTACCGAGAACATGTTCATTTTGTTCTGTTACCTGTGTTACATTACCAAAGCTATACAGGGAATCACAATCTTGGAAATCATATAGGGGAGAATGGGGAGTTGTGCGACAGGTTTGGTTTCAGGAAAAAAAAATCTATGAAATTCATTTTTTTTAGCATCTCAGTATATATAATCTCTCGTATGCCTTAAAACACAACTTCTGGCTAAAGGGTTCGGTTGAAACTTTAAAAAATCTTAAAACTATACTCGTTAGCGCAAAATGCGCGTTTTTGGGGATTGTGCAACACGGAGGGAGTTGTGCAACGCAGCTTTAAAAATAACATGTTTTGAAGAATATTCTTTGTTAAATTAACTCTTTGATTGCAGCCACTAAGGCATTGATATCACTCGCTGGTTTGCTGGTTGTACGATACATACGACTTGGCATGGTGACTATCTACAAAAATCTCGAAAAGTCACGAATAAAATCAAGAAAAATACTAATTTCTGTGAAGAAAATCCACCAAATTGCATGAAACATACGAATTATTCACAAACAATGCGATATACGCAAGAAAAATGCAAACTCGGGTTGAAAACTATCAATTGCGGCCCCACTTTCTACATATTCAAAATGGCCACCGTGGCATCGATACATCAAGTGTTTATGCATCATTACTTTCATGAGTTGAAAGGATATTCGCAAAGGAATGTTTTGTATATACTGACCTTCATGATCAGCTACCGCAAATGACTAAAAACACCGCAAACACAAGAGGCCAATGAAACTTTCCAACAAAATTTTCAACGCATAATGAAGAGCGACATACAGAAAATGTATTGACGTGACGAGTGCTGGTGAAAAAGTTAGATCGTAGCGTGACAAACAATTGACAGTAGTTGGACACATGACAACTACTGTCATTTGACATTCAGCGACGTGTTGCACAACTCCCTCTGTTGCAAAACTTCCCTATGTAGTTGTTTTGTTAATTGTCGACTGTTGTTTGTTTGATTTATTTATTTATTGAATTCTAGAAATATTAATGCAGTTTAGAATAAAATGGAACTCGACTTCGTTCATATGGCCACCGCGCTCTTCTAATGTCGTCGGCTTATTGGCATAGACCAATGACTTGGCGTAGTCCTAAAGAAAATAGTCTAGATGCGTTAAAACGCAAGAACGAGGCGGCCAATCGACTGGCCCATTTCTTGATATAACACGCTCATCAAATTTTGGTTAGAATGACGGCAATACTGCCACACATACACCGACAGGGGCCATAGTGAGACTTCTAATCAAACTTACTCTTCAATAAATAGATTGTTTCGTGTAATGTATGGCTTGTGGCTCCGTCTTGTTGAAACCACATGTCGTCCAAGTCCATATCTTCCGATTCGGGCCAAAAATAAGCAGTAATCATGGCGCGATAACGATGGACGATCTTTATCGTCCGGCAGAAATATATGGCCCAATGACGCTGCCGGCATGCAAACCTCACAAAACAGAATGACGTGGTGATTCATACAGCACATGTGGATTTTAACCCGACCAATAACGAATGTTTTTCTTATTGACGGACCCATTGAGCCACAAGTGAGCTTCGTGACTGAAGATGATTTTGCGTTGAAATTCATCATCTTGGCTGCACACGTGTCCGTGGTGGCCATATGAATGAAGTCGAGTTCAATTCATAAATGTTTTGATTGTACTTCAAGCCAATAATAAAGTTTATGAATGTTTCAAATGGTTTGCGTTTTATTATTGTAAAAAAAAAAAAATGTCAAGTCCTTATTGGAAAACCCTTTATAAGGACCGTTTATGGCATATTTGAAAAAAAAAATTAACTTTTCTTTCATAAGTTGCAGAAAAATTTTAATAAAAAAATTTATTTAAAAACTCGAAAAAACCAACGACTTTGACCAGCTCTACAAAGCGAACCATTTTTTCAAATTAATTAAAACTTTACATTCTTGAGTATTGAGCATTTGTTTATTGAACTGCGTCTTTATATTTGCAAACTTCCACCACACCAAAATTGATTTTTGCAACCACTTTTGAGAAATGTCGCCATTGTGCGCCTTCTTTTCTGCGTTACCCTGGGTGTATGGTATAAAATAAGGCTCAACTCAAACCTTAAGGATACACTTTAATAGCTGGTGTGATTGAATGAAAAAATCCAACATGGCCGTCTCAATATGACAGTCAAAAATTCAATATGGTGGATATTTTTTTTTAAAGTAAACTAATTTGTACCAAATTTCGTACATGGGGGTGTTTTGAGTCGCTGATCATGAATCCGGGGTAGGATTTAGGAAATTTGATTTGGCGGATACAGTATGGTGGACAAAATTTCCAAAAACCAACCGAATTTCCTGGCATTTGGTATATGGGGTTTTTGGGGTCGCTGAACATAATTCCGGGGTTGGATTTATAAAATTCAAGATGGCGAATCCGAAATGATGGTTGATTTTTGAAATTTATGCTCAGTTCAAAATGATACATGAAAGCTTAAAATCTTATGTGTATTCTCATATGATTTTTCACTCCACGATGTCATTTTCAAATGAGGAGTAAAGAAGCAAAGGCGACAATCTCCACTTTTTTCAATTTTGTGAAAACTAACAAAAACGTGTACCTCTGAAGATACATCAATTTAGTATACTGTATGTTTTGCAATTCTGTAGAATAGAGTTAGATGAGGATGTAAACCAAAGGGGTTTATGGACAAATTCGATAAAAAATTTGGAGATTGTAGTGTTTGTTTCAATCAAGTGGACATTGCTAGGTTTGTAATAATCCAACTGCCACACCCCTTTCGATTTTGCTGAAATTAGGTACATGACTTCATTAGTTGCTAAAACCAATAAAAATTGTGAAAAAATAATATTAGTTTTTGGCGGAGCTTTAAGAAGTTTTGCTGAGGAAGTTTAGTGATCAAAATAAAGGCAGCATTCTCCATTGGAGAGTTTTCAACCTTAGATATATATTGGGTAGAGACGTATTTGGTATTGCAAATTTCACTGATCACAAGCTTACAACAAATGCAACTAGATGGCATTCTCAGATGCATTCATGAAAAATGATCATAACTTCTTAAGAAGACACCATACAAGACCAATTCAGAACTTTTTTTGAAGACTAAAAATAGTACTCATAACATATTTGTGCGTCCTTTATATAACCTCAAGGATCGTGTTTTTGAGTTTTTAGTTTAGAATATTTCAAAAACCAAATGTGATAGAGAAATTTCGAAGGTCCATAAAGTGAGCTATGCAGGTGTGACGAATTTCGAAGTTCTTAGGTTGGGAATTTCGAGCTATTTTCCAGGTTTTCAACAGTAATTCTGAGCTGTCTGGGAAATTTTCCTCGGAAGAGTGGAAAAATTGTTCCGCATAGCTGAGATTAATTTTTTCAGCCAGACGAATCCGCGGGAAGAGTTAGCGATGAAATCTTTTAACGCAGGAATTTCGAGCTACTTTCGAGCTAATTTTGAGCTAAAAGCTTTTTCGAAAAACTCCCAATTTTCCCGGAAAATCCCAAAAAAAAGTTTTTTTATGGCTAATTTTATTTTTTTCAGCCAGACAAATCCTCGGGAATAGTAACCGATGAAATCCTTTAACGCAAGAATTTCGAGCTACTTTCGAGCTAACCTCGAATGAAGTGTTTTTCTTAAATTTCGCCGGAAAATTCCAAAAAATTTTTTAAAGGCTTGCTTTATTTTTTCAGCCAGTCGAATATTTGGCGATCATAGCATTTGACACACGAGTCCGGAGCTAGCTTCGTGCTCATCAAAAACGAAAAGTGTTTCCCGGAAAATCCCAAAAAACCTTTTTTTTTGGCGGTGCCATGACATAATCCCTACTTACATAATCCCCATTTCGTAAATGGGTGTTATGTAAGCAAATTATGAATATATTACCGACTGATCCGCGGCCGAAGGAAAAAAGTTTTTTTGGGATTTTCCGGGAAAATTGGGAGTTTTCCGGAAATATCTTTTAGCTCAGAATTAGCTCGAAAGTAGCTCGAAATTTCTGCGTTAAAAGATTTCATCGCTAACTTTTCCCGCAGATTCGTCTGGCTGAAAAAATAAACTTAGCTATGCAGAAAAATTTTTCCGCTTTTACGGAAAATGGAAAATTTCCCAGACAGCTCGAAATTACTGTTGAAAAGCTCGAGATTCCCAACCAAAACACATCGGAATTCGTCACACCTACGCACTTAAATTTCGAGACTGGATTCGCATTAAGCGGCAACAAGAACATCGAAAATGGTTTTGGTCTTAATTTGTTGTGGTTTTTTTCAAATATACTATTTTTCGACCTCATTTTCATTCAGAACAGATTTCGCAACTATGAAAGAGCTGGAATAAGATGCCGTGAACCGTTTCATTAGAAATTTTCATGAAAATTATTTTTGATTGTGTGTTAACTTCTTCATTATCTTCGGACTTATTTAACATTTTTTGGTAAGCGGTTAGAGATATTTCGGATTTTTTAACAATATCCAATGATTTTTTAAAAAAAATTTATTATTATTCAATATTTCGAAGAGATTGTATTGCATTAAAGTAACTGCACATTTTTAGGAAGTAGATGTTTGGTTACCGTCTAACTTGTCATGTGTTACCTTCAAAAAATTAAATTTTTTTTTTTCAATTTCTAAATGAATATTCATCGAGTGAAGCGAAATGAGAGGAAAAACTACAAAAACAGATAGCAAATTTCAAAATAACGAGAAGAATAGCAAAAAAAAAAAAACAAATTGATAAATTGTACTTGATGTTGAATAAACAAATCGAAAATGGAAGACTTGAGGCAATGAAACAAAAACGATAGCAACAACAACAACAACAATAGCACCAACAACAATAAGAGTAACTTGAGCGTAACTAAAGTATATTGAAACAGATGGCAATGCCATTAATAACTTGTGACATAACCTCAATCCTATGCAATCCTTGCAATCCTTTGCATATTGTGTGCAATTTGAAGCAAAACTAAAAACAAAAACAACAGTATAAGCAATAACAAATACAATTAGAGAGAAAGAGAGAAAAAAAAGGAAAAATGAGAAAAAAAAAAGTTTTCTAAAAATTGAGCCTTTTTTTCATTTAGAAAGCAGCAGCATGCAAATTTTAAAGTGAAGTATCCTAAAAGCAGCATGAAGAAAATAAGCAAAAAAACACAGCAATATGAAAATGTCAAAAGAGCGCACTGCACAGGACACTGTGTTGCTAAGCAAAAAAAAAAATTTAAGGAGTAAACAAAAATTCCAGGAAACAACATTCATACCATAAAGTAGAAGCAACGCGTGTATCCTTCCGCAGTACCAAAGTTATGACTCCAGTTTATGAAGAGCAACGTGAAAAGGAATAAAAAAATCAAGGGTGTTTCTAAAGGTAATATTTTATGTTGAGGATGTGTTTCACTCCTCTCAGCATATTAAAATAAACCATTAAAATTATACCTTTTAGGAAAATAATGTCCTTCTAAGAAGCGCGAAATAATACTAAAGTATAACCTTGAAGTTTAGCACCTTTTTTGCTGAAAAACTGATGTTGAGCGCCAAAAACTGGGTAGAATAGTCCAAAGTAAGAGCTTTTTTAAATCATAAATTGACGGTTTTACTCACTTAGTAACAGAAAATCCTTTTTGGTCTCCAAAACAGATTAAAAATAAGTTGAATCTGTGTAGGGACTCTTCTACATTTAAAAAAAAACGCTAGGCTTTCTAGCAGAAGTCTCAAGGGAGTGCCACTTCTTAACTCAAGGCATAGGTGCCAAAATAAAACATTAAATACCCTACACTGCAGTATTTTGAAAATTTTGCTTGTACGGGAGATGCCATGCCCTCTTTTCCGAGTTCACTTAGCTTTTGCTCAAGGCTTGCATTTATAATTCTTGGCGTCTGAGTGAAGTTTAGTTTGATTACCTCAAAAAAGTTTTTATTATAGCGTTTTAAAGCTTTCGCTTATGAGAGAGGTGCCACGCCCTCTTGCCCGAGTTTCTGCTCAGAGCTTATAATTATTGTCTGTGAAATTTGGTTGGATTATGTAAATAACGTTTTAAGTATAGCATTTTGAAACTTTTGCTAATATGGGAGGTGCCACGCCCTATAGTTCGAATTTTCCAAGTTTTCTGTCAGAGCTTGTTCTTTCTGTTTTTAGTATTTTAATGAAAATTTGGTTGGATTATCTTAAATAACGTTTTCAGTAGAGCATTTTGAAATTTTTGCTTGCATGAGAGGTGCCACGCCCACTGGTCCGAATTCACCTAGCTATTGCTCAGAGCTTAAGATTATTGAACCTAGCATTTGTGTATTTTGCTTGCGTTATCGCAAATTATGTTCCAAATTTTGCATTTTGAACATATTCTTTGTATGGGCAGTAGGCGTGTCCGTTGACCGATATCACTCATTTTCAATCCCTCGAGCAACCTTTGACGACGGAGGCAGAGTACTTAATTTCATTGAATTATATTGCACAGTTTTTCCAAAAAAATGTATTTCCACGCACAGACAGCTAGCCAGGCAGAGAGACGGACATATATCGACTCAAGAGGTGACGCTGATCGAGAATATATATACTTTTATATACCTGCAACGCCTTCTTTTCTGCGTAACAAACGGAAGGACAAAGTGAATATTCCCTGGGTGTAGGGTAAAACTAGCAAAAGATTACATAAGCAAATAAGCGATAAATTGGTTTTCTTCAAAGAAGGTTACCTTCATGAGCTGGCCAGCTCAGTCTCCTTCCTGACTGTATCTCAATCGAAAAACGAAAAGCGATGTCAAGGATGGATGTAAAAGCGAAATCCTCAAAACCAGAGAAAATTGTGGGATACGGTAAAATCAAGAATGAAGGCCCTTCCTGTCGAGAAGATATATAACGTCTGGTTGATTCTATGCTTCGAAATTATTACCCAACAAGGGTCATTTCACAAAATATTGATTGTTTAATCCATATAATATTAATAGGCAAGCAGCAAATTTGGACTCCCATTTCCAGCCGATTTAATGAACTGATTTAAGTAAAACTTATACTATTGAATAGGTTTAGCTAACCTTCACAAAATAGTTTTTGTGTTGCAAATGGGCGATGCCACACCCCTAAATGGAAAATACGCTCTCACAGCTGAACCGATCAATCGATTTTCATGAAATTCGGTATGGAGATAGGGTTAACGTTTAAGAACGATAATATGGCGTTTTTGTTTTCAAATAGGCTGTGCCACTTAGAGTAAAATTCAGACGGTCGAATTTCGGCCACAAGGTGAACCTAGTTTTATTTGAAGTTTATTCTTTGAAATCTTATAGATACGAGTATAAAAATTTGCTTGCGTTCATTAGATACAAATTAAAAAAATTAAGTAGAAAAATGCAATACTTTGGCATTTCTTAACATGTTTTTTCCAATGCAAGGTTTTAATTATATATGTACCACTGCTCTTGTTACGCACACAGCTGTATAATCTTTTTGGAGGTTCAAGTTTTGAAATCACCCTACTAAGAAAAATTCTGAATAGAATTCAAAGAACAAAAAAAATAAATTCAAAGAAATACAAGACAATAAGGGAAGCACAGCGCAACAGAAAAAGAAAAAGGATACCAACCAGGATATAGAGCCAGTTGCAAGAAAGGAGACAACATTGAAAAATGACCAAGTGCTGTATATTCTATGCAAAACAAAAAAATATCCATTTGCATTGGCAATGGCCAAAGTAAAGTGTCGAATTTGCATGAAGGCGATGACATTTGTGCCAATGGTCAGTGAACTGTGTCAAAGAGAAAAAACTTAAGAAGAATCTTGCTTAAACTACTTTTGTTGGCATCGTTTAGAATAATACCGTTTTTTGTCTCATGAAAGTACTTGATTGTGTGAGAGAGCGGCTAAAGATGTATTGGAAATGCATTCAGAAAACGATGTAAAGTAAAATGTATCCAAAATTAACAAAAGTATTCAAAAATATACAAGGGTAATGCCACTGTACCATTTGCAAGATTTTACCGCTGTCTTTGGCAAATTGAAAGATTGTAACATTTGCATTGTATGCATATGTATGAAGCGCAGGGATGAAAGGATGTTCCATATTCCATTATTGCAATTTATTTTGATTGCAGCGGTTAAGTGCAGCTTTGTGTGTGTGAGTTCAGCAAGAAATCTTTGCTATATTTATATAAATACACCACTTTTTTTTTGTCTGTT
Source organism: Calliopum simillimum (assembly GCA_951812925.1). Taxonomy (NCBI): domain Eukaryota; kingdom Metazoa; phylum Arthropoda; class Insecta; order Diptera; family Lauxaniidae; genus Calliopum; species Calliopum simillimum. The sequence goes on along the minus strand of OX638369.1, from coordinate 89,579,948 downwards.
TTGCTTTTAGTCCCAATATAAAGCAGTATAAAATTGAAATTTCCGAAATCAATAATGCCTGAGTGCGGAAAACTTCTCCTTCGGCTTGTGTAGTTAGCACGGAAAATTGTTATTGAGTTATTTTGTATTTTGAATCGCTATTTTCCACCATTGTTTTTTTACTGTATTATGAAATAAATTCCCAAAATGCAAGGCCCGGGCGCCACCGAAAGATATAGTACAATGTACGAACAATTTTCAATCCAAGAATAGGAAAAAATTAATGCCGCGCTTCTCAACAGAACAATATATGGCCTCCTTCCGTTTTGTCCACCAAAACGAAAGTCCACTTTTTTGAATCGAATGTGAAATCGGTTTGTTATGTGGGTGGGAAACGTGACTTGTTACTATCTTGTTGTTTTTCATCGCTTAGATAACTTTCACTACGTAGGTTGACTTTTATGTTTCGGGATTGGGCAACACTAATGTCAATAACTAAAATCTGGCAGCATTATAATAAAGTTTGACATTTTTTAACATAAACGTACTCAGAACGTTTTGACGTACGACCATCATTTGTGTTGCTTACAGCGACTTGAAAAAATCAATTTGGCAAAAAATGGAATTAACTCGTGAACGTTTTTGTGCGATAATTTTTCACAACATTCGACGTGGACTATCACGATAAGAGTGCATCGATGAACTAAAACCTTTGTATGGCGATGAAGCACCATCCTATAGCACTGTGAAAAACTGGTTTAATGAATTCAATCGTGGCCGTCGCTCACTCCAAGACGAATTTCGTGAAGGTCATCCAAAATCAGTTGTTGTTCCGGAAACCATTGATGCTGGGCGCCTATTGATATTGCAAGATCGTCATGTGACCTATCGTGAGATTGGGACAACCTTAGGCATTAGTGGGACTAGCATACATTCAATATTGCATGAACACCTGGCCGTAAAAAAGGTTTGTTCTCGTTGGAAACCCCATAATTTAGCCACATTTTAAATTATCAATGGAAAAATTGATTTTCTGAACTCACTGTAAACAAAACAAATAGCACTTGCACATCAAAATGTTGTGGGTACGTTTATGCTAAAAAATGTCAAAAATTATTACGGTGTTGCCAGATTTTAGCTATTGACATTAGTGTTGCCCAATCCCGAATTATAAAAGGCAACCTATTTTATCAATAAACGGTGGATCTAATTGGATTGGAGTTGTGCGAGAATCGGTAGACGAGGAATTAAGCACTGTAGAAAAAGCCGTTTAATTTGATAAGTTAAGTGCACATCCAATTAAATATTATGCCATTAAATTCTAAAAACATAGGTAATTAAATATAAACTAATGATAAATGAAATCAAAAGAGAAGAAATGACACCATCATTCATTAGCTGTGCTTTTTTTCGCGGATATTTAAGTTATTCACATTCCCTCGAGTATAAAGGAGCTTGAATTTTTCAGTTTTGGAAACATAAATGAACATACATTCACACATCAATGAGCATCAATCACACGTATAAACGATAACACATATTTGCATTTGACATATACATACATATGAACATCACCCACCCAATGTATGTTCGCTCGAAAAATGCATTCAATATTCACTATAATTGTACTTAACACCGGTGCACAGTGGTCATAAACAGTTAAAAGAGCTACAGCATGCAAATGAAACTTTAAGATAAGACCACAACAAAGACACAATATCAAGACCAAGACTAAGACCAACACCAAGATTAGTTTTTCCAACCGTAATCGTAACCGAAATAACGAATATTGAACCAAGCATTTACAATTGCATTGTTATATGAGGACTCCTTCTATTTTTTCCCAAAACATGTGTGAAACCATACCACTGTGCGACATGCAATAGACGTATGCATATGATACTCATCATAATGATGATACCCATAGTAGTGGCGGTACACTGCATGATGGATAGATGGTTGGATTGATGCATTATTTGGTGTGCACACCATGTGTGTCGCTTATGCCATAATCTAATTTATGGTACAAAGTTGATTTGCAGCTCAAAATTACTTTAAATTGCTAAGGGAAAATTGCTGCAAATTGAGTAAACCGTTCGATTACATAGCGATTTTCTTTCGCGTAGGTAATAGGTGTAAATAAATTGAGTTACTGTTGAATTTGGTGTTGATTTTTAGTGAAACATAATTTTTTTTTTAATTTCGATGTTATTTCAATTGATATCAAGAAATTTACTTAGATATTTTTTTATTTTAAGTTTTTCATACAGAGTTTTTAGCAATCAGCCTGTTCCATTACTTTTAGTTTTGAAATGTTTTTTATTGCGGAGTGTTATTGAATCGTTTATACTGACTTTTAAAAACGTTTAATTTTTCACAATAGTACTTTTAATCAACTTTTGTCTTTGACGGAGATGCCATATTTGGGATTTTTCGCTGATTTATGAGAATTTAAGAAAGATTTTAGTTTGATCGACTTTATTGTGTATTTATTGCTTTGTTGCAATGAAACACAGTGACATCCTGTTTTCAAACAAAATATTTTAAGCAAGATGAAAGCGCTGATTTTGAAAATGTAAAACTCTCGACTTTTCACTTGTCAATAAAAGAAATATATTATATTGCGAGGTTTTTTCAATATAAAAATTTTTAATATTTCATTTGCAAAGCCATAACTATATTGATTTAGTTAAAAAGAGAAAATCTCAATTTAATTTCACCAATAAAACAGCGAAAAAAAAAACATTTTTTGGCTTTGGTAGTTTTGTCGACTTTTCAAAACGTTTGAATTCCGACATAAACTACTTCCATGTAAAAGTGAAATTGGGAACAATTCGAACATAAGCAGTTCATCAAATTTTCTCACATAAAATAAATAAAAGAAATGAGGATTACTCTCCTTATTTCCTGATATTACCTCTATCAGCCAAAAATTGAATTTTCGTATGCTTTATGCCTAAAACTCAAAGCCGTCAAAAAACATATTTGTCTACAAAGTTGCCGTTAACCCTTTTCATACAATTTTGTAAAGGTATGCGTTTGGTAATAAAAAAAAGTTCGCACAATAAAAATGAAATTAAAGCAAATTAGAAAACTTTGGAAAAGCATTAAAATGAACATCAATAGAAGTGAAAAGAATGAAAAGAAAAAACAAATAAAACACGCAGATAGGGAAGAAAAATGAAAAGACGTTAAAAGAAAGAAAATATTCCAATAAGGATAAGAAAATACGTTTAGTCATGGATACAAATTGAGTGCTGCTGATGCTTCTGATGTGGCTTATCTACCTCCATCTATGCACATACTCCACTGAGAAGTTTTGTTGATTTTTCGATTTTTTATGATGCAGAAAATTAGAAAAATTTGGCAAAGGTTCTTAGCTCGATTTCCTTTTTTTCTCTTTTCCAAAATTTTGCTTTCATTCAATATCTGCGTCAACTAGAGATGTACATTTTGTGTCCAATGGTTGATTTCGGAATTTTTGGGAATTAAAAGTAGTCCAGGGATTAATCCCTGTTATTATCAAAGGCTAAGAATTCTTGTTTAAAGGTATTCTTCTGTAATACTTTCAGTACATATCGTATAGGATTAGTTTTGCAATTTTTGATAGGTTGTTAAATGGGAGTTATTTTCATTTTGGTTTGATCAAAAACTTTTCTGGCGTTTTTTCCAAAAATAATGACTTCATTTCCATTCATTACTTACACAGAGGAAATAGCGCCAGAAAATTTCTTGGGAATAAAGCCAGAAAATTATTCAGAAAAAACTAGCGTTATTTCCATTTTGCTTTGGAAACGAAGCCAAAAATGTATTCCTTAGTAAATATTTGGCTTTAGTTCTAAAAAATTTAAAACTTTTGGAAATAATTTTTTTGGAAAAAACGCCAGAAAAGTTTTTGGGCTTATTTCCAAAACCATATAGAAATAATGACAGAATTTTTTATGGTGATTTTTCTGGCTTTATTTCCAAAACACTTTCTGGCGTTATTTTGTATGGCGGTGTTTCCGGTTCCTGTTTGATGACTTTAGTGATTCTTTCAATTCTGTGCAGGAATCGGCATATGCCGAACCACAAAAAAATTATTTTTTTTTTAGGTTGGAATAGCTGACAATTCCAAAACTTCCACATGAATTCAAATATCTAGTGTAGGAATCATGATATCACCAAATCCAAATATCTTGTTTAGTGCTCAACGTTTTGCCAACCTTTTTGAAAAATGTTTTGCCCGGCAAAGGCACATATCACTGAACTTGAACTATGTAAATGAAGACGACACTCTGAAGATCAACAGAAGTTTAGTATATCCTACACAGTTTCAAGAAACCTATGCACTTGGCTGCTTATTTCGACACATCAAACACATGATCTGTTCACCTTAGGCCCGGTTGAATTGATATGACCAGAATGTCAAGAGATGTATCTATGTGCATCTCGCAATATGAGAAAGAGCAGAGAATATAGCAGACAATATTGATCCATGTTTGCTTTAAAAATCGACCCGATTAGCAAAACTCCACTGAGGAATTGCTTTGAAGTCATTTGAGAGTTTGTAATTCATATGCCGTCTTAAAATCTCCTCAGAACTGGGGCAATCTTAAAAGCAATATGAGACACAAATGTTAGTGTAATTCACAAATGAGTAGCTTGGGCTTAAAGTCGAAGTCAGTCATCGATCAAAATAAAAAAACGGTTGAAGATAGGACAGAATTCTTGAGAATTCGAGCATTTATTGGAATGAAACTATCAACCACATTTCAAATGAAACAGTCACTACAGAAGATCGTATTCTAACGAACGATAGTATCAGTTAGTTACTCTAGGCCACACTCGATTGAACGCCTTTGAAGAACCATGCTTTTACTAAAAAGGTGAACGCCTTGGTTTTATTTTTCAATCTGGAACTTCATCAAATTACCAGTAGAGCGTCTTCTACGGAAATGTTAACGATGGCTAAGTGAATTTTTATGGTCGCAGATCAATATGGGTCGATAATTAAGGTTGGTGACTTCGTGGCCGTTAGTATCCTTTTAACATGATTGAAATATCCCACTAGAGAAGGATAATTGAAAGAAATTGAATGAAAGTCGAGCCAAATGGGCTGATATATCTTCAGGCCCAGAGGTTTTGTTGATGTTAAGATTTGAACCTTTTTCACAGGCATTGTTCGAAAGTAAATGGACTACAGCGATGAAGATTTACTCTCAACGAAGAGTAATAGCTGGCTGCTATCAAAGAAAGTTGCATTTTTAGTAAAAATGTTTGAGATTCGCATTAGAAACAGTGCTAGTGAAAATTTGATAGTTCATCAATAGAATTTGAAAAGTCGATGAAGACTAATTTTTCACTATTTTCCTGAATGACATTAAGCTATTACTTCCTTTTAGAACAGAAAGGATTCGTCTGCGCAAGCTTTAAGCGTGAAGTAACTTAGAGTCATGATGCCAAGTCTTTCAGTATCAGCGTTTTTATTAAAGCGCCAATTAAGAAAAGAAAGCTTTCTGTTTAGACTTGACTGTGCTTCTATGCTGTCCCATTAAACCAAGAGGGGTCCTTAAGCTAAATGCATGCGTTTTATGAGAATGCGAAGGACCACATATCTAATAATATAATTCTTATACCATTAAAGCCGCGGCGCTTATGTCTCTATTCATGAAACATGATCTCCAATTGAAATTTCGGTAAAAAGCCCAATCCCATTCCAGCCCAATTTGCCTTTTCATAAAGCCATACAGACTGCTCTGAGGCATTGTGCGTAGACTAAGTAGTATAGAGAAAAGCAGTGGAAATGGTTCAGTGGTCCGAGTTATCAAAAAGTGCATGAGCCAACACGTCACATGATACGATATTAAAGATTTAGAGGAGCTCTAACCTCTAAGCTCTCGAAAATTTTTGAATGTACGGGTTAGTCGTGGAGATCTTACGAAAATTATTATTTCAATCAATTCCGAAATTTTCAGTTCCCGCCAGTTTTAGTCTTGGTATTTTCGGTATGATATCTCTAATATAGACAAGCAATATTGCACTGAAAAAAAAAAATGAGCACTTTAATTGGCCCAACAAGGTTTGTTTCAATGTTTTGCGATTAAGAGAAGATTTCGTAACAAAACCCAAGGGCTTCTATTTCTCTGTCAAGGTTTGATTTTTAACAAACTTTCTGAACCGTGTACTTCACGCATTAAGTGTCAGCTTCAACTTTGTTCGCTTCCCTTTTGCTGTTATGTTTCTTGTTCTGCTTCTTTATTTTCCCTGCTACTGACTGACATTTATAGCATGCAATAAAATTGTAAAATAAGAAACTCGCACACAAACGAGAGCAACTGTGAGTGTATGAATGTAGCAGGAGTATTTGGCAATAAAAACAACGCAATTTCAATTTTTATGCGTTGACGCTGCTGCTGCTGCTGTAGCACGCATCTGACGTAAGGTTTTGTATCTTTTCAAAATTAAATGGATATTTTTTAAAGCGAAGCAATCAAATCGTATTTTTATAAATGTATTTGTGCTAGTGTGTGTGTGTTTTGTCATGGCTGACAGCAACTTTGCTGCATATCCTTGAAATTGTAAAGAAGCTATAAATGCAGATTTAAATCCCCATTAAAGTGATAACCGATTAAAGGTAAGATAATATTTAGACAGAGTAACGTACAACAAGTGACAAAAACTAAGCGATGCACAGTGGTTCCTGTCGTAGGCCAAAAATAAAAATCGAAGTCAAAATTTTTGATTGAAAAGCATATACACAAACTTTTTTTGCAAAAAAGCTTTCTAATAGATTTTTTTTTTTTGATTCTAACTAGTTTTCTTAAAAACACCACCCAAAGTGAGAGCACATAACAAAAAGTTTAGGGATAAAGTATAAACTTTTTTATACTATTTGCTTTTATGAACGTCTATACAAATTTTATACAAAAAAAGTATAAAAGATTTTGATATAATTTTACTATAAAATTTAAACCAAAATAGTTTAAATTGTGTTAATACTTTATGTGCATATATTTTATACGAACAATCATATACAGTTTGTTTAACAAATTGAAGCATAGATTTTATACCAATTTTCGGTGTGGAAATGTATTCATACCAATTTGGCCTAAATTTTACACCCAAACTTTTTGCTGTGCATACGTACTGATAACAAGTGCAGCGTGAGTACGTTGTGAATAGACGTAATTTTTTTTTTTTGTTTTTTTTTTCTATTTTAAAAATTTATTAAAAAGTTTTCAAATTTAAAATGGATATTCAAAATAAAGGTATTAGCTTTGTATTTAACTCAAAAAATGTGTATATCTTGTGGCGTACTTTTTAAAAAATCATACTTTTTCCATGTACCTTTTTATGTGTTTTCCGTAAATCAATTAGTATTTGACCACAAATGTATTAAATAATTTTGGTACTTTTTGGGCACTTTTAGTACTTTTTTTGTTTGATATTTGGTACGAAATAGAAAAACTCATTTGTAATCCATGGTTTAATTCAAACAAAACAAAAAACACGAAGTCAGTGCTTTACCTTTTATCTTTCTTTTTGTGTTTTATCCTTTTTTCAGCTCTATGTGACCGTGTATTTTATTGTTGTTAATATTGTAAAATTTCTATTTAATTTTATCTGGCTTAAAGTCAAAATATAAGCATAGTAAAAAGAGATGGATAAGTTTTTATCTTGCGTATTAATATATAGATTTCACTTAAACTTCTAGTTATTTCTGCCCGCGAACCCCCAATTGAGTCTGTGTAATCTCATAAAAACCGACGCTTCCTCGTTGTTTGCGCTAAGTTTTCTGTTACAGAGTTGTAGCCTTCTACACGATGTTTTTAAATAAATTTAGTAAATTTATTGAAATAAACACTCCAATTTTATCTACACTTGAATATACATATATCACAAATAATTTTGTTCACATCCATAATTTCGGCTCGTTTCAATTTTAGCTGTTTGTTTACTTCAATTTTAATACTCCAACTTCGTGTTGTTATGTTTTGGATTTTTTTGTAATAACTTGAAAACTATGAAAGATAGCGCCTAATTTTTAAGATTTTTGAGTTCAGCGTTGCCAAGTTAATGGGAACTGATAACCATTTTCAAAAAAAATTTCGACCACGTCACAACTTTGTATGGGAGGTAGGTGTGTCCGTGGATCGATTTTGTTCAAAATCACATATTTTCATTGTGCCAACCCAAGAAATATTTATATTTATTTTAAGGAGCCTAGCTCTTTTATTACTATTTATGGCCAGCGTTCCCATACAAACGGAATCGCTGTGCGATTCTGCGAAGTTAAGATTTTGGCAAGGATAAACTGATATTGTTTATATGTTATAAATGATTCTTGATGAAAACGCCATGATTCCCAAAATTTTTTTTGGAAGACTTGCCTTATTTTTATGATCATTAATTTTTAATTGAACTTTTTTTTCAAAATCCCAGAAAATTGCTAATTTTTTCAATAAATCGGTACTTAGACAAATAAAGATAGACGGATTTAAAAAATTCTTTCAGTTATTTTCTTCATCATTTGGGATTTTTTTTTCTTTTGAGGTAATTTTTAGCTGGTCATTGTACCAAGTTAGTAAAGATAATATCTACTAATCGAAATATGATCTGTACTGAAGAGTAAATAAATAACTATCATTTTTTGATAAATGCTTTATTATGTAGTTCCATGTCCAGAGTAGCGCATCATTGGGGCTGTATGATTTATTTTCAATCGAAATCACTCATAATAAAGATAACAAATGACATATAATACATACATTATTTGGTCTGAAACATTTAAATTTGTGATATTATAGCATTTTTTTTATTTGTTGAGACACAATTTGGAAATTCCCACGTGATAATTAGTTTAAAACCAATGTTATCAAATATTAACCTCTATTAACCTCTGTCTTTCGCAAAAATTGGGAAATATTTAGAATTTTATACATCTGTTTTTAATTTACCCTGGTAAATGCACCATTGAAAAAATTTTTATAAATAAACCCTGCGAATAAAATTGGGCACTATTTCAAATCTAGTGTGCCAAGCTGTATCACAAACTTAACGTAAATGAAAAATTTTAAGAATATTATTATTTTAGTGGCTGCGATAATTTTTACTCTATATTTGGTAAGACAAACTATATTTTATTCCAAGCAAAGTATTTTATATTTTATTTTATTGTTCAATTACAGAAGGAAGGTTCATGTCAGTGTCGAAATCAAAATCAAAATCGAAATCAAAATCCAGGTTATTATAGCGTGCAACTAGGAAGAAATACATGCAATTGTGATTATCAAGGATATTGTCATTGCTTGGATCCTAACCAAGGTAAATTAAATTAAAATTAAATATTTTTGTCGATGAAGTAAATAATATTATTGTTATTGCTATTACAGGTTATTTTCTTACACATATTCCAGTAATTCCAAATGTGAATCAAACTCTGAGTAAATAAAATTTGAAAATTTTTGTCGATAAACTAAACTTCTAATTTCTTATAGGTGCTCCAGGTTATCCAGTGATGTATCCACCTCCAGGTAAATAAACATTAAACTTTTTTTCTCGATTAGATTAAACTAATTGTTTCTTATAGGTGCTCCAGGTCATCCAGTGATGAATCCACCTCCATGTAAATAAAAATTGTATTTTTATCTATTCAATAAAACTAACTCAATTTTTTGTAGCTATTCCAGCGGAAACACTACCTTCGGGGTCAAAGCCCAGTCGCATGGGAACTTACTATAATCCTTATTATAACTAATAAAAATTTAAAACTCTGATAAAATTTGTTTGCTTTTCGCTACCGAGGATATAAATACATGATACTCATAGGTACATAGTCGGTGCAAGATTGCAAATCATAGCGATCATACGGAGTTGTTTTGGTAAATGTTTCATAATTTTTGACCTGGATATATACTAAACTGGGTCAAAATTTAGAATAATCCCGAAATCGACTCAAAAGTTAGAAGAACTCTTTAAAACGATATCTGCAAATTTTTTTTTTTTTTTCTGTTTTTTATTCTGAGAAAAACCAATGAAGCACTTTGGATATATTTTTTGGTCATGACTTTTTTTTCATTAAAAAATGGATACTTAAGAAGTTCAAAAAAATAAAGATTATGTTGGTGCTTAAAATTAATTTTTTTTGGTTATAGATAATGAGTTTTTCTTCAACAACTTTTCTGCATTCTTGCAACACTCCAGTTTTGCAAAACTATTCAATGTGGAGCCATACAATTCGATATTTCAAACAGCATTGGTATCATCTAGCCATTTGTTAAAAGTGGGCATGATCGGATCAAAGACATGTACACCTTCCATATAGCCCGAAACTTAATATTGCCATAACTTCAGAAATATTTCAAGCATAACAATAATATTCAATATCTGAGATAAAATTGGTAGCACTCGTGGTATTCGTAGAAACTGGGCACGATCAGCCCAATGACTCGCCCAACTCCCATATAACCCAATTTCAAGTAAAGCAATAATATTTGATATCTGAGATGGAATTGGCAGCATATAGCGTGATCGAATCAAAGACATGCCCACTTTCCATATGTTCCGAAAAAAAAAAAAAAAATTTTCATTAGATCAGATTAAGAAAACCCCTCCAAATAATCTTTAGATTAAGGATCAGCACAACCAGGGCATCAAACTGAAAAGCTTGTATAAAAATTAGACGCACTCGGGTAAATCTAAATGGCGTTTTTTTACATTTTCGAAAGGTCGCCACGAGCTTGCATCACCACCGAATCATTAGTCTTTCGAATGGGAGCTTCTTTTGGGATCACTTAACATCCTCTATGAAAATCTGACGTACTTGAGTAAATCAATTTTACCCTCAATTCCACACTCAAAACAAATGAATACGATGCGCCATCAGCAAATATTAATATTATGGGCTCACCTCGCACCAGCATTTTTAGTTTCTATCCTTTTAACAAAAAAACTTGTTTATACATACTAGGGTGGGCTAAATTGTATGGACAAAATTTTATCGACCTCGGCTACCCCCCTATGTGAAAGCTCAGTCAATTCTATGAATATTTGCCCACAGAACTATACCTCTGCGTTTAACTTTAGTTCGGCGCATTTTTGATCGAAAGTTTTACCTTTTATCAATACTAGAGTTCGCCTTGTGGCCGAAATTCGACCATTTCGATTTGACCATAAAATAAAGGAAAAAGTTTTTATACCCTTCCTTTGTCGATAGAACACAAAAAGCTTTTAATATTATTCGTTCCTACTAAAGAGCAAACAGTTTTTGATATCTTTCTATACCAAAGTTCATAAAAATCAATCATGCTACCGTGCTATATAGTGCTAACTCTATATCTACACCAAATTTCATAAAAATCGTATACAGTATTTTCGCCGTGAGAGCGTTTTTTTCATTAAGGGGCGTGGCACTGCCCACTAAAAGCATAATGGTCATGTTATCGTTCCTTAGTGCCAATCCTATCTCCATACCAAATTTCGTTGAAACCGATGCAGCGGTTTAGCTGTGAGAGCGTTTTTTCCATTTAGGGGCGTGGCACCGCCCACTGAAAAACATAATGGTCATATTATCGTTCCTTAGTGCCAACCCTATCTCCATACTAAATTTCGTTAAAATCAATGCAGCAGTTTAGCCGTGAGAGCGTTTTTTCCACTTAGGGGCGTGGCACCGCCTACTTTAAAAAAATATAGTCCTATGCAATGCTCCTCCTCACAACCTTTCCAACAAAAAAAAATCAAGCAAATCGGTTGAGATTTAGGTATAGAAACTGGGACTGAACCGATTTCGTTTGCCTATTTATATATAGATTTTATTTATTTTCATACTAAATTTTAAAAATTTTTATAAAGCCAAAAGTAATGTCATTATATGATTTAGCTGGTATTCTGTCAGTAAACAATAAAATTGGGTTCTGTTTGCATAAAAAGTTTACTTGATAGTGTGAAATTGATGCTATATATTTAAAAAAGTGATATAGGTCAAATAGCCGATTATTATGACCGACTTTCAAAATAAACGATTCATATTTTTGGATGAATTTTTTTAAACAAAACACCAACCTAGGCTGAAAGTTCCATCAGTTCTATGAAAATTTGCTCAACGAACCATAACTCTACGTTCAACTTTAGTTCGGCGCATTTTCGATTGAAAATTTTACCTTGCGTTTAATATTTATTTTTATGCTTAATATTCAAAATTCCTATAGAGACAAAAGTAATATCGTAATATGTTTTGGATGGTATTCTGTCAGTAATCAATAAAATTGGGTTTTGTTTTTACGAAAAACTTACCTGTTAGCGCGGAATTGATTATATTTATTTCAAAAAATTATATCGGTCAAATAACCAATTTAAAAATAAACGAGTCATATTTTTACATGGATTTTTTCAATCGAAACACCAACCCAAGAATTTTTGGATACTAGGATGCCGAAACTGACACTCATTTTTTCCAGGGCGACATTTAGTGGCAGTTTTAAAAAATAAATTAGCCACTTTTTTTAATTTTACAGAACAATATACCTAAACTCCATGTAAAAATATGACTCGTTTATTTTTAAATTAATAAAAGGTAAAATTTTCGATCAAAAATGCGCCGAACTAAAGTTGAACGCAGAGGTATTGTTCCTTGGGCAAATATTCATAGAATTGAATGAACTTTCATATCGGAGGGTAGCCGAGATCAATCGGCCCACCCTAATACATACATATATAGTCTTCGTTTTGACTCTTAAGCTTTCGGGTGCCGAATTTTCAGCGCCATTGGCTGAACAGTTTCCAAGTTATAATGCTTCAGATACACACACACAGTGATGTTTAGACCTGATTGGCAGGTATCCTTGCCAGGATAAAAGATGCTAATCATATGATATGATTTTTTGCTTTCGATTGCCACCAAATTTATTGAGAAGGAGAAGGTTGGTAGTTTGGGTCAAAAATGTAATTAAATAATATTAAGTTAAAAGTATCCTTTATATGGAGTGCCAATCAAGTAAAGTTTTGTTTATCTCCATATTTTATTACATACAAAAAATATTTTATCAGGAAAGCCGATAAGGGTAGTAATTTCTTCACCGAATCTTAGACTTTAAAGCGTTAAATGACCATAAGTAAGAAAAAAAAAAAAACAAAAAATTCGGATGAGAAACAAAAAAGATGGACCGAAAGGATTAACATTTGTTAGAACAGCCGTATTTGTTTTCTGTCAAAAACTATAATTTTTTGATCAATGCTTTATTAGTAGCTACCATGTTCACAGTAGTGCATCATTGGAGCTGTACATATGATTCATTTTCAATTGATGTCACTCACAGTGAATAGAACAGATGACATAAAATACATAATATGGTCTGAATCATTCAAAATTTTTGATATTAAAGCATTTTTTGGTTAAGTCACAATTTGAAAATTCCCATGTGATACTTTTAAATCAGTGTTATCAAATATTAACCTCTAACATGTAGAAGCCACATTAATATGTCTTTCCCACCATGCATTGAAAAATATTCGGAATTTTATAAATTGTTTTAAATTTTCCCATTAAAAATATTTCTATAAGTTACCACTGCAAATAAAATTGAGCATCAGTTTAGATCTAGAGTGCCAAGCTGCATCATAAACTTATCGAAAATGAAAAATTTTAAAAATATTATTATCTTAGTGGCTGCAATAATTTTTACTCTATATTTGGTAAGTCCAACTTTATTTTATTCCAAGCAAAGTATTTTATGTTTTATTTTGTTGTTCAATTACAGAAGGAAGGTTCATGTCAAATTCAAAATAAAAAACAATATCCAGATTATTTTAGAGTGCAACTAAATTATAATATATGCAATTGTAGTTATGAAGGACATTGTCAATGCTGGCGTCCTAATCGAGGTAAATTAATTTAAAATTAAATATTTTTGTCAATGAAGTAATTAATATTATTGTTATTGCTATTACAGGTTCTTATGAGTCTTTTTATGCAGATATTTTAGTGACTCCAATAGTGAATCAACCTACGAGTAAATAAATTTTGAAAATTTTTGTCGATAAGTTAAACTTCTTGTTTCTTATAGGTGCTCCAAATTTTCCAGTGATGAATCCACCTACGGGTAAATAAATATTAAACTTTTTTTTTTGCCGATTCAAATAAACTTTACATTTTTTGTAGGTACTCCATGTTCAAATCCACCTCCATGTAAAAAAAATTAAATTTTTTATCTATTCAATAAAACTAACTCAATTTTTTTGAAGCTATTCCAGCGGAAACACCACCTTCAGGGCCAAACCCCAATCGTTTGGGCACTTACTATTAATTTTTATTATTACGAATAAAAATTAATAACTCGGATAAAATTTGTTTGCTTTGGTACATATTCGGTGCAAGATTGCAAATCATAGAAATCATACGGAGTTCTTTTCGTAAATGCTTCATAATTTTTTCCCTAAATACACAATAGACTGGATCAAAATTTAGATTCATTCCGAAACCGATTCAAAAGATGGAGGAACTCTTAAAAACGATATCTGCAAAATTTTTTCTTTTATTTTTTCATTCTAAGAAAAACCAATGGAGCACTTTTAATTCTACTTTTGCCCAAAAAAAAAAAAAAAAAAAACATTTATTTTGGTTTATAAGCTGGATACCCAAGAGTGCTATAGAAATAAAGATTATGTTCTTACAAAAATGTTGGTGCTTAAAACTCATTTTTTTTTTTTTTTTGGTTATAGATAATGAGTTTTTCATCAGAAACTTTTCTGCATTCTTGCAACACTCCAGTTTCGCAAAACTAATAATATTTGATGTGGAACAATAAAATTCGATATTTGAAACAGTATTGATAGCATCTAGCCATTTGTTAAAAGTGGACACGATTGGATCAAAGACATGTCCACCTTCCATATAGCCCAAAACTTAAAATCGCCATAACTTCAGGAATATTTCAAGCATAACAATAAGTACCTGGAGACCGATCCCTGCACGGTCAACAATCTGATCTTATTAATTTAGGCGATGTTCTTATTCATAGATTTTTTGTAATGAAACTCGTACCTTTTCACCTCCAATGGTTATGCTTTTAAAATGATAAATTAACCGATGAGAATAATTATAACAAAAAACTCGGAAAGTATCGAATGGTATACGTATAGAAAAAATATCAAAAACTCTATTTTTTTTTTTTTGGTGAAATAGAATGCCCTAAAATAAATAAATGGGATATGCCACGCACCCAAAATATTTCGTCTTTTTTTTGGGGGCTGAAATATCTTATCATCAAAGAATCATAACTCAGAAATTAAGAGTCCTATTAAAAAAATCAGAAAGGATATTTTAATAAGGAAGAGTGTGGCTATTTGATGCTATTAATAAAAAAGAATTTCACTTTTTCTTGTAGCTACGCTGTAAGACTGAACACAGCGTTTTCTTCATCTTCAGGCAAGGATATTTCGAAACCCTGCAGGTAAAATGACAGTTCTGCTGATGAAAACGGATTAAGCGTCAAAAAGTGCATAAGACTGCATATAAGAAGTTCATTCAATTTTTTATTTGGTGACTGAGTTATTAACCAAAATTTTTACGATAATTTTATATTGAACTAATTAAACAGTCATTTTTGCAATTTTTCAACAACAGACGAAAGCAAGTGTTAACATGGAAATTTTTACTTTGATAAAAAGTGGGATTGGCAATTATTGAACAAAGCCTACCTTCCAATATGCTTGTGGTACTCATTATCCAGATCCGTATACCAAGTTTCATCAAAATATGACGTACCATTTGCGAGAAATAGCATTTAATGTAGTTTACTTGTATGGGAGGTTCCACGCGCACCGGCAAATTTTGCCTACTATCAGTTTGTAGGTGCCTAAGAGCAAGTCGACTCCCTACAGTTAAATTCAGAAAGATTGCCTTAGTGGTTTTCTTTTTATAGCATATTATATTTATGTGGGCGGTGCCACGCTCTTCCATGAGTTTTCCCAACATAACGGCATATGACATATTAATACTTGTTTTTAGGGGTACAATCTCTTAAATTGTTATTTAAATTGTTGGAGTCGTTTTTGAATAATATTGAATCAAAATTTTCAATTGTTTAAAGGGGCGTGTTACTTCTTTGACACCGCCCACTTTTCGTTTACAACAAGATATTAATAAGCAGTACCTACATACCAAATTTCATTAAAATATCTTGTAATATTTGCGAGAAATAGCATTTAACGTATTTTCCTTGTATGGGAGGTTCCACGTGCAACGGCGACATTTCGCCCACCTTCAAATCAGAGATGCTCTGTAGCAATCAGGCTTCTCACGTTTAATTTCAGAATGTTTGCTTTATTAGTTTTCTTTTTATACTGTTTTATGTGTTTGTGGGCGGTGCCACGCCCTTCAACGTGCTTTCCGAATATAGTGGTGTATTACGTTTTAATTCTTGTTTGCAGAGGTAACATCTCCTGAATTTTCATTAAAATTATTGGAGTCGTTTTCGAGTAATATTGAATCAAAATTTACAAGGGCTGAAAAGTGGGCGTGGCACTTCTTCGATGCCGCCCATTTTTTGTCTGTTACAAGGTATTATCAAGCCGTACCCGCTCACTAAATTCATTCAAAATATCTTGTATAGTTTGCGAGTTATGACTAATTCAAATTTAAAAGTGCCACGCCCCCTGGTGAGCATTTACAAAGTTCAAACGAAGCTCATCCCATATTGTATGCTAATATCTAACTCTACTTTAAGTTTCATTAAAATAGTTGTAGCCGTTTTCGAGAAAAAATATTGGCACAGAAATAAGTTCATAAAACAAACATACAATTTTAGCTCGTGTAAGAAGAGAAGATATTCAATATCTGAGATAAAATTGGTAGCACTCGTAGTACTCCTAGAAACTGGGCACGATCAGCCCAATGACTCGCCCACCTCCCATATAACCCAAAATTTTAAATGAGCATAACTTCGTTAATATTTTAAGTAAAACAATAATATTTGATATCTGAGATGGAACTATCAGCATACAGCGTGATCGAATCAAAGGCATGCCTACTTTCCATTAGTGATGAGCAAAATTAGTCTTGGTCTTGCGTCTTGTTCTTGGTCTTGCTAATTTTGCAAGACCAAGACCAAGACTGCTATGGTCTTGGTCTTGGTCTTGCTCACGATAATCGTCAAGACCAAGACTGCTTTTAAGTCTTGGTAATTCATAGTTAAAAGTTGTTTCACTCCCGTTTTGAAGATAAAATCATCACTCAATTTGTATTTTGGCATCTTCAAAATCTAACTACCTTGGAAAAATGTGATTTTAAATACTCAATATCTCTGAAAATTTTTCCAAGACCAAGACCAAGACCGAGACCAAGACTTAATGAGCAAGAACAAGACCAAGACCAACACTCAATTTCAAAACCAAGACCAAGAGCAAGACTCAATGTCAAGACCAAGACCATAGCAGTCTTGGTCTTGGTCTTGGTTTGCTCATCACTACTTTCCATATGTTCCGAAAAAAAAAAAAAAAAACATTTTCGATAGATCAGATTAAGAAAACCCCTCCAAATAATCTTTGCTTAAGGATCAGCACAACCAGGGCATCAAACTGAAAAGCTTGTATAAAAATTAGACGCGGTCGGGTAAATCCAAATGGCGTTTTTTTACATTTTCGAAAGGTCGCCACGGGCTTGCGTCACCACCGTATCATCAGTCTTTCGAATGGGAACTTCTTTTGGGATCACTTAACATCCTCTATGAAAATCTGACGTGCTTGAGTAAATCAATTTTTCCCCATTTTTAACCCGTCAGTATAGCCGCCTACACCATCCAAATCGGCAGATTAATATACCTCTGTCAACAGAGACACATGGCACACTTAAAACAAATGAATACGATGCGCCACTAATAAATATTAATATTATGGGCTCTCCTTGCACCAGCATTTTTAGTTTCCATCCTTTTAACAAAAAAAAACTTGTTTATACATACATATGTATATAGTCTTCGTTTTGACTATAAAGCCTTCGAGTGCCGAATTTTCAGCTCCATTGGCTGAACAGTTTCCAAGTTATAATGCTTCAGACACACACAAATAGTAATGTTTAGACCTGATTGGCAGGTATCATTGCCAGGATAAAAGATGCTAATCAAACAGCTGTATTTTCTATATGATTTTTGCTTTCGATTGCCACCAAATTTATTGAGAAGGAGAATGTTGGTAGTTTAGGTCAAAAATGTAATTAAATAATATTAAATTAAAAATATCCTTGATATGGAGTGCCAATCAAGTAAAGTATTGTTTATCTCTATATTTTATTACATAAAAGAAATATTGAAAATTGATTTTTTTAATTGAACTTTTAGTCATATATTTGCAAAGATCGATTTACATATAAATCTATCAATGCATTTTCTAACACATAATTATGACAAATCAAGGAACGGATTAAAAACACGGCTATAGTGACATATGTTTCGTCTTTCGCCTCATCAGACTATTTTTGTTGTAATTATAATTATATTTATTTCACTAAATTATTTATAATTGATAAATATATGACTAAAAGTTCAATTAAAAAAATCAATTTTCAATATATAAATGTCATTAAGTAACACACTTCAAAATTCTTAAAATAAAAAAAATATTTTATCAGGAAAGCCGATAAGGGTAGTAATTTCTTCACCGAATCTTAGACTTAAAAGCGTTAAATGACCATAAGTAAGAAAAACAAAAGCAAAAAATTCGGATGAGAAACAAAAAAGATGGACCGAAAGGATTAACATTTGTTAGAACAGCCGTATTTGTTTTCTGTTAAAAACAATCTATTTTTGATCAATGCTTTATTAGTACCTACCACGTTCAGAGTAGTGCATCATTGGGGCTGTACATATGATTCATTTTCAATTGACATCACTCATAGTAAAAAGAATAGATGACATAAAATACATAATATGGCCTGAAGCATTTAAATTTTTGATATTAAAGCATTTTTTTGTTGAGTCACAATTTCGAAATTCCCACGTGTTTCCCATAGTTTAAAATCAGTGTTATCAAATATTAACCTCTAACATGTAAAAGCCACATTAATGTGTCTTTCCCGTGCATTGGAAAATATTCGGAATTTTATAAATTGTTTTAAAATTTCTCATTGAAAAAATTTCTATAAATTACCCCTGCAAATAAAATTGGGCATCAATTCAGATCCAGAGTGCCAAGCTGCATAATAAACTTATTGAAAATGAAAAATTTTAAAAATATTATTATCTTAGTGGCTGCAATAATTTTTACTCTATATTTGGTAAGACAAACTATATTTTATTCCAAGCAAAGTATTTTATGTTTTATTTTATTGTTCAATTACAGAAGAACGGTTCATGTCAGTTACAATCTCTAAATCAAAATTCAAATTATTTTTACGTGGAAATAGAAAATAATAAATGCGATTGTCTTAAACCAGGACATTGTTTATGCTGGAATCCTATTAAAGGTAAATTAAATTAAAATTTATTATTTTTGTCGATGAAGTAAATAATATTATTTTATTGCTATTACAGGTTATTTTTCTGCAAAAATTTTTTTAATGGGTCCGATTGTGACTCACATTCCAAGTAAATAAATTTTGAAAACTTTTTTGTCGATAAGTTAAACTTCTTGTTTCTTATAGGTGCTCCAAATTTTCCAGTGATGAATCCACCTACGGGTAAATAAATATTAAACTTTTTTTTTGTCGATTCAAATAAACTTTACATTTTTTGTAGGTACTCCATTTTCGAATCCACCTCCATGTAAAAAAAATTAAATTTTTTATCTATTCAATAAAACTAACTCAATTCTTTTGAAGCTATTCCAGCGGAAACACCACCTTCAGGGCCAAATCCCAATCGTTTGGAAACTTACTATAATCCTAATTATAACTAATAAAAATTAATAACTCTGATAAAATTTGTTTGCTTTTCGCTACCGAGGATATAAATACATGATACTCATAGGTACATAGGTAAATGTTTCATAATTTTTGACCTGGATATAAACTAGACTGGGTCAAAATTTAGATTAATCCCGAAATCGATTCAAAAGTTAGAAGAACTCTTAAAAACGATATCTTGAAAATTTTTTTTTTCATTCTGAGAAAAACCAATAAAGCACTTTGAATTCTACTGAAGGACATACTGAAGGAAAAACATATTTTTTGGTCATAACTTTTTTTTATTAGAAAATGGATATCTAAGAGTGTTAAAGAAATAAAGATTATGTTCTTATAAAAATTTAGGCGTTTAAAATTTTTTTTTTTTTTGGGCTATAATATAATAGGCCGGGAGCCGGTAATACTAAAAGTGCCGTCATCGCGGATTCTGAAATTTTTAATGCAAAATGGTAGTTTACACTAAGGCAAATAAGAAAAGCTTGGTCAGCATGGTTGTAGCCTGGCAGAAATATTTTTAAATGGTTTTTGAATTATTAAATTTTCGGAATGTCTTGCAGTCATTGCGGTTTCTGATCAATCTTAATATTAATCGATGGTAAATTTCATAAACATTCAGAAAAAATCCGGCCGACCAATTTTTTTTTTTTGCCGAATATGACCGACAGACCTATTTTAATGGTGGTTACAATTTCTCTGTTATCACGGAAATTTGTTTTTTTTTTGTTTTTAATTTACGTGTTTTAATGTCAAATTTAAAAATATCTTGGTATGCGAGCTTAGAAACTGCCTGCAGTACCCACTGTCGCACCATTAAAATAGGTCTGCCGGTCATTTTCGGCAAAAAAAAATTTGGTCGGCAGGATTTTTTCTGAATGGTTATGAAATTTACCATCGATTAATATTAAGATTGATCAGAAACCGCAATGACTGCAAGACATTCCGAAAATTTAATAATTCAAAAATCATTTAAAAATATTTCTGCCAGGCCACAGCCATGCTGACCAAGCTTTTCTTATTCGTCTTAGTGTAAACTACCATTTTGCATTAAAAATTTCAGAATGCGCGATGACGGCACTTTTAATATTGCCGGCTCCTCACCTATAATATTCGGTTTCAAAAATAGAATTATTAAATTAAGTTTTCAGCTGTTAAGCTCACGTTTGTCAGCAAAATGCTAGGTTTACTCAAAGCCAAGGCATCTATGAAAAAATTTCGTAAGTCATGAAATGCTTAGAATCCTTAAGAGAATAGGTGGAAATTTTTTCAGAATTCGCACGTATCGTGTTGACAATCCCAAGCATTTTTTGCCTTCTACACTTTTTTCGTAAGCTCCCTTGCTTTTGAGTAAAAAATCATTTTTCCGACCTTGTTTTTGAAAAACGTACAAAAATCCGAATATTATGTATAGCCCGAAAAAAAGAATTAGCTTTTAAACGCCAAAATTTTTGTAAGAACATAATTTTTATGTCTAAAGCACTCTTGGGTATCCATTTTCTAATGAAAATTAATATAATGAAAAAAAAACCTGTTTTTTTAGCCAAAATATGTCTTCAGTTGAATCAAAAGTGCCCCATTGATTTTTCTCAGAATGAAAAAAAAAAAAAAAAAAATTATGCAGATATCGCTTTTAAGAGTCCCTCTAACTTTTGAGTCGGTTTCGGAATGATTTTAAGTTGCTTCACACAAAATCGACCTGGTCTAATATACAGAAATGTATAATAGAAAGAAAAATTTGGAGAGAGTATCCAAATAGCTGATATGTTAATTGTTAACACATTGATTCCCTGGTCACTTAGAGGATCCGTTGATTCGCACTTTTAACGGCCCCTAGTTTTAACATATATTTGTTTAACCCTTGAGACTGATGGGGTCACATAGGACCCCAAGCATTTTTACATACATTACTGTTTTAAGTCAAATTACTATCAAGGAGTACTCGAATGCTATTGACATGCTCCAGAGAGTTGTTCAGTTTACTCTTGGCTACAATTTTGTTGTAATTGTTTGGCAAACTACAGAATGGTTCAATACCAAATTTTTTCGAGTTAGTTTTCTGAACACTTTCTTTCCTTTAGTCTACATATATCCACAACTTCGTTGAAGATAGAAAAACAAAATATTAAACGGTTTCCGACTTACAGCCATGGCGACTTTGAAAAATAAGTTCTGAAGCAATTTTTATAGTACTATAAAATTCGATCTGGAGCCAAACAAGTGAAACACAGATAGAGCTTTGCTAGTAACATCATGAGCTTTAGGAACAGCATTCAAAAAGGTTTTCGGATTTTTTTTTAGTTGCACTGTGTAATATGACTCCACCATTTCAAGCTATAAGGGGCTTTTTCGAAACTACTTTTTTTCTTGATTTAAGCGCAAGAAAACTGAATAAATGTTGAAAAGTAGAATTGACACTTAATTTGGTAAGGATTTTTTCGGTAAATACATAAATTATAGTGGGGAAGCGCAAAAGAGGATTTTGGGACTAACTCGAGCGCGTCAGATTAAGGTATTGTGGGTTAATTACTTTCTGAAAAACTGCATTTCACTTATTTGATGATTTAAGCATGACGCAAGGATGTGGGAGGTGCACAAAATTGCAAAAAAAAAACGCCACCTGCACAGTCTCGAGCGCGACCAATTTTTTTTTTATGGAAATAATTCAAGGATAACGAAAATAATATAATTTACCCATATCCACAAGCCGCAGTAACAAAAATCTTCAATAAAGTTTAGCGCTCAGAAAATGTAATACCTAGATATTAATTTTTCTTAAACATAAATAGGAAATCCGGAGCATCAAAAAAAAAAAAATCCATAATTTTATTTTTCAAATTTCGTACTCTGTGGAATAAAACTTAACATTTTTATAAAGTTGCAACGACTTTATCATCTAAATGATTACTATTAAGTTCTTTTGAGGGCATAAACTATTATCTGTCACCCCGTTTACACCGCATTTTGGAGTACAATGAGTTTTTTTTTTTTCAACGACTTTTCTGTTTTCTTGCAACACTCCAGTTTCGCAAAACTAATAGTAGCAAAACTAAGTAAGCATTTGATGTAAAGCAATAAAATTTGATATCTGAAATAGTATTGGTAGCATCTAGCCCTTTGTAAAACCATCTTCCATAAAGCCCAAAATTTGAAATCACCAGAACTTAAGGAATATATAAGCATAACAATAATATTGGATATCTGAGGCAAAATTGGTATCATCTAGCTACTCATGGAAAATGATCATGATCAGCGCAATGAGTCGCCAACCTCCCATATAACCAAAAATTTGAAATCGGCATAGCTTTGGGAATATTTCAAGTAAAATGATAATATTTGATATCTGAGATGAAATTAGCAGCGTATAGCTCTTAGTTGAAAATAAGAGTGATCGGATTAAAGACACGCCTGCATTCCATATGTTCCGAAAAAAAAAAAAAAATTTCAATAGATCAGATTAAGAAAACCCCTCCAAATAATCGCCACGAGCTTGCGTCACCACAGAATTGTCAATCTTTTGAATAAGAGCTTCGTTTGGGATCACTTAACATTCTTTATGAATATATAACGCGCTCGAGTAAATCCATTTTTCCCCATTTTTAGCCCGTCAATATAGCCGCCCATACCATCATAATCCGCAGATTTATATACTTCCGATATCGAAGACACGTAGCGCATATACGCTATCAATATGTGACTCGAGTAAATCCATGTGGCTGTTTTTTTAACATTTTTGAAAGCCTGTAGTCGCTCCCTCCACTGGTGAAATGGAAAAAATTATATTAACTTTTTTCCCTACCATATGATCTAGAGAATCCAATAAGTCCTTACGATGCTCGAATAAATCCACATTTAGCATCGTGGCCTTCCTTATTATTACGAGTATGTAGAATTATGAAAGAAAATTAATTTTTAACTTCCCCTGAAAGTTTGAACGATGGTGTCAAAAAAGTGAAATTAATTTTTTTAAATATTTTGAAGTTTATTAAGGGGTCGCTCAAAGTCTTCCTTTAAAAAATTAATGCAAAATATGGCTTTTATTTCAATGGGTTGTTTTGACCAAACTTTCCAGAAACTTTGTTTTAATTGATTAAAATGTTCCACAAAAAAATATTCTACGAAAAACTTTACTAATTAGATGTCACTAAGTCTTACAGTGCCAAAAACTTGAAATAATGCACAAAAAATGCAATAAATACTGAAGAAATAAAAACTTGTAGGGTATTGTATTTACCTTGAATACCACACATTTTGACATTTTTTCTTTGGTTATCCTGCACCCGAGCACATCTGGTTTCTTCCAGAACTTTCATCTATTATTCTTTGTATACAGATTAAGTTTACATCAGGCTTGAGCGAATAGTCTGTGTGTGATCTAAGATTAAGACCAGCTAGTTCTTCTTTGTTGTTAAAAAACATTTGACTAAAAATTCTGAATCTTGTTTTGCCATAGCGTCCGCTTCTAAAAAGAATCGTTTCTAAATATTGTAAGACCAGAATAAAAACTTGCTGAAAAGATAGCTCCCTGACTTACTACTTGTTACTTGTTACTTGTATCAGGACAAGAAGTTTTTCTTTCATAAATAGAATTTTCAATATTCAGACAGTTTGCTTGCTAGACTACTCCTTTTTCCTTTTGAAGGTTTTGTGTAACTCTTTATAGCCTGCCTACTTATTATCTAGTGTCTAGACTCAAATAGACGCAAAATAAACACTATCTCATCTTGCCAAATTCGGGGTATAGTAGATCTTCAGCCACTGTATTTATTTGAATAACATAAGTTGAACCACTTTTCCCTGTTTTTGGCCCAATTGTCTTGAATACCTCCGCAGTCAGCTGTGGGTATATCCCGGTTTTAACTTTTAAGATGCCTAAGCTCTTGTTCTTGAGGAAGGCTACTTGGAAATTCAACCTTAGCATTCCCTATGGCTTGAGTTTTATTTCTTTGAATCATTTAGAGTTGCACTACTTCCATATATTATCCAGATCCTAAGTCGCATCTGTGCATCACTTCAAAGAGAAATCTTTAGTACAAGCGATGATTTTTACATTGTTCAACCATCTCGTACCATCGTGTGTGGGCATGGACTTGTCCAAATTGACGTCCATGTATGTAATGAGATATCTCATTAGACTTGTTTCCACCGTTTTCCACTTGTGAGCTATCCTAGAAGATCATTTTGATATTGATTTTGAATTAGAATAATGACTTCAGTTGATAATCTTTCAAACAAAAAATTTAAAAAATATATTCACATATATTCATAATTTTTTTTGTTTGCTAGTCACGGTCCGACTAATCAAAATAAGGATGAACCGTTCAAATCTCAAGAAAATTTTTCAAATTTATCGACCTGCGTAGGAGAAGAAAACAAAAATAGAGATACATTTTAATTTTACTCGTAGTAGCTTCATTTAATTTGTCATAACTCCGTTATTTCTCCATAGAATTTCTTTCTATAAACCTTATTATCTTATCAAAGAATTGATGTATGTGATCCAGGTAGAAAAAGTTTTCAAAAAATTTTTATAATTTTTGGTATGTATTGAATGAATTTCCGATTTTACTTTTGGTAAAAAAAAAACGACTTTCTTAAATATTTTGAAACATTATAACGGGTGATCCAATAAGAGCTTTGTTTTTTAAACTAAATGCATAAAAATCAATGTATTGATGCAAGCCCTTATTTAAAATGATAGTTCGGATCCTACAACTCAATGCTTGTGAGTCCAATTTTCGACAACTCTTTCGAGCATATCGGCCGGTATTCCTTAAATAACACGAGTTATGTTGGTTTCCAAAGCGTCAATAGTTTTAGGTTTATTGACATAAATGAGTGATCTTACATAACATAACATGGTTCAATGATGCCTACTGCCCATAAACCACACCAAACAGTACATTTATAGGGATACATTGGAAACTCTTGGGTTGTTTCTGGTTGTTTATCGGCCCAAATACGTAAATTTTGGCTTGTTAACGTAGCCGATCAACATATTCAAAATATTACCACCAAAGCTGTAAGATGTGGCAGAGCATTATTTCCTATGTTAAACCGAAACTCTTCACTTAATGTCAAAAATAAAGTTCTTCTCTATAATATGTGCATCAGACCTATAATGACTTACGGCTGCCAAATTTGGTTTTCAAAAATAGCTAAAACTCATTTAAAGAAACTCCAGATAATTCAGAACAAAAACTTGAAAATTATTCACAAACTCTCCAGTAGATATCCAACTATTGAGCTGCATGAAAATTTTGAAAATAAACCAATCAACTCAACAAT
Organism: Calliopum simillimum; assembly: GCA_951812925.1. NCBI lineage: Eukaryota > Metazoa > Arthropoda > Insecta > Diptera > Lauxaniidae > Calliopum > Calliopum simillimum. Next base: position 89,553,814 of record OX638369.1, on the reverse strand, counting down.
GAGGGACTTGACGCTGAAATTCAGTGATAGATGCAGATTTTCTAACATTGATTATATAAGAAATTTACTTGAATAACCGGACTAAAAACTTTGAAAAAAGTTATTCAATGAGTTTATTTCATTTCTTATAAATTTTTTTTTTTTTACGATAATATAAGGTTTTTTCAATACTTAATTTTTCCTTAATTAATTAACTCTTAATAGATTTTTATACATTTTAATTAAAGATTTCATTTGATGTAATACCTCTAAGTTAAATCTCAAATAATGTAATTTCTCTTATCAAAAAATAATGATTTTAAAGTTTAATAAATTACAATTACAATTACAAAAAAAAAAAAAAAAAAAAAAAACCAGAAACTAGCTTCGTTGCTAAACATAATTTTTCGATAAAATAATAGATCAATTTGAAGTTGTTTTAAAGCTCATAAACCGAAATTAAAACGTACACCAAGATCAGCTGGCTTCAATTCCTGTACGAACTGTATTTGATAGGCCTTCAGACAGAGATCACTCCTCAAGGTACGCCACAATGATCCATAAGAGATGCCTAAAGCCAGAGATCGGCGACAAATGGATTGTTCACGATTTTCACGAACACTCTCTGCTACTGCAGCAATATTCTCAAAATTAAGGAATCTATGCACTCTGGTTGAATTATGAGTGTTCCTCTTGTGTAAAATTGCTTCAAAATTTGGAGATGGTGTTATGAATAGTGCGCTCTTTTGAGATTGAGGGGGTACTTGGGATTGAGAGGGTACAGTATGATTAATACAAACTTTTTGTCGCTGGTTACATTGTTATAAGAAACTCTTAAGTCACCCTATTCGAAACCAAAAGCAATATATCAAATTTTTAGAGACAAATTCTATTTTGTTTCATGTCGTTGTGTTTTACCAGAAATTTTTTTCACATATTTTGAACATTTGATTTCAGTGCTCCTTCTATCATGACATAGTCTTTATTTCTTTTTCCGAGTGCTTACCTGAAAATAAAAGAAAATATGAAAGCTATTAGAATGGTGATAACGCACATTTGAACTATTAGTAGATATCTAAGTATATAAATATAATTTTCTTAGAAGTGTATAGTAAATTTTATAGTAATTCATACAAAAAAAAAGTTCAAATCTCATTGGTCGTTTATTAAAAATTTCAATTTCCATTGAATTAATTTGTAATTCCAACGTTGAATTGCTGAAATTCTAAGCCACTACTTATATCTATCCTATGGGGGCTATCATGAATCAAGATTCCCGGGGAATTTTCTCAAACTGCCGTGCATTCTCTATTGTAGTTTAAGAAAAGAGTGTTTTTTCAATAATTTATAGCTTTCACTAAACTTTGTAAATTGATATGTTTTTTTCCACCAAATTTTTTAAAATTAAAAATACTTTTGAATTTTTTTTAAAAAAACCCCCCCCTTAATTTTTATTTAAAAGAACTTTAAATTAACCATCTAGTTCCCAAATTTTTTTTTTTTAGCTAAAAAAATTACAGGAGGTAGTTCTGGGGTGTAAAAACAATGTTTGTTCAAGAAAAAAATTTTTGGATAGGGAGGAGTCGTGGTAGGGGGTGTAGAAGGTAGCGTGTCTAGAGGCCGCCTTGGGCAAGTAAGCCAAAAAAAATATGAAATGATTTATATGGAATCTTTGTATTTTTATTCAAAAATCGAATATGATAATTAAGTTACGATTAACTATTTCAATTGATTAAATGTAATATCTATTTTTGGGCATCGGTCAATGTGAATATACCCGTATATATAATCAAAATGTTATTTTATTGTTAAAAAAGAAAAAGGATCACTCTAATTGATGAAAGACACTATGTATGTATGAACTGGCGTAGCTATGGGGATCGATGAGGTCCACCGCCCCAGGCGGAGAAGGTGGCAAATCTGATGGGGCCGCAAAATGAGTTCTTAAAATAAAGATATTGTGTTTTTTCTTTTTGGTCACACGAAGTGGGCTCCGGGAGGCAAATATATTCGCTGGGCCACTTGTATACTACTTTTTCTGCATTAAACTTGAGCTTCAGATGTGCACTCAGAATATTGGCACTCCGTTAAAAACTTTCTTGCGAAAACTATGGTTTTGCATAGTCTTTTTTCAGGCACAATGGAAGTCCTCTAGGAACTGGAGCTTTTGCCATATCCATATTCCTAAATGAACACAGTGTTTGTGAGACCTGAATCCAAAATTTTGGTGATTAGAACTCCTAACATCAGTTTTCTGTCTTGATGATTCGTAAGTATAAGACATGAGACTATCTGCAGCCTTTGCCGTCAAGACAACACTCTACCATTACAGAAGAATTAACCTACGACTGAAGCTTCTATATCCAAAGGATCTACCAAAGCTTAGCTTATAAGAATAGGACTGTAGTTGTGATTAAAGAGCGTGGACTTGTTAGTGCTGCTACCGTTAATTCATCATTCAATCTAAATGGTGAAATAAGCAACTGGAATTTTTCGAAATCTTCCAAAAAAATTTGTATCGGCCGATTTGCCCGAACCATTTGATATTTTTTCTCATGAATAACATTTCGACATGAAATCCTAACATATTTTCTGGCAGCAAGATCGAAACGGGAAACTATAGAATGAATATCTTTATGATCTAAGAAGGTTTTGTTCTAACATTCGAAGGTGTCCATCGAAAGGCCTTGTGATATGTTCACATAGTTATTGATAAATCTACCCAACCGGTGCAGCTACAAATTCCTGTTAAAAAGATTTTCTCTTATTTTACATTGGTCTTTCATATCTAAGAGTGCTTGGAATATGAAGATAGCCACGATTGGGAATGTGCTCCATCTAGAGCTCCAGGTATACCTAGAGGTTATACGAAAATCCTTCGAAATCTAATAATTTTAAGCACCATTTGTGGGATTTGTTTTTATATACAGCTAAAGATACGGCTTTAGTTTCGTGGCATATAAGATTTTAGTAAAAATTGGTAAAAAATTCAAATAGGACGAAAAAAATATATAGTAACAGTTACAACATTTTTATGCTTTGTATCCCAAGACGGCTTACAGACACGGTGCGGTTTGGGGTGAGTGAGTCGAAAATTAAAACATTATTTTATCAAATTGAATATTTTTCTTATAGTACACATAATTAACTACATTCCTTAATTTTTTTAATTCTTATGGAGTTCAAGAAATATTTTTAAAAAATTTTTGTTTCTAGCGCAAAATACAAAATAATTAATTTTTCACTTTTTCACAAAATTTCAACTTTCACTTACAATATCGGCTTTTGCACGTACTGCTGCTTTACGCAAATACATTTATTTAAAAGAATGGGGATTTCTCTTTATAAGTCCAAGAAATCAGCTACAAAAATTATAACATACGATTTATGGAATTTTTTTAAATTAGGCTGTCTACAGGCCTTCTTGGGAACTGGAGGGTTAAAGCATAATTTATAAGCTTTAAAATGACGTATGACTCAAGATGGGATTCGGTCGCTAGAAGAGATTTTTTGGCTTTTGAACGCCAGCGGCAGGCAAAACTCTTTGTTTACTCAAGAGGTAGGCATCTTACGAAAAAAGTGTACTAAGCGTAAAATGCTTAAAATCGTTCAAGAAATACGTGTGACTTTTTTGGAAAAAAATTCACCAAAAATATTTTTTTATAAGAAGAACACTTAAAAATTAATGGAACCAGTTACTTAAATATATCAATTTACAAACTTTGGTGTATGCTATAAATTTTTGAAAAACACATTTTTCATGAAAATGACTAAAAACGCCAACTTCAACACCCTATACCAGTGATTCTCAACCTTTTTTTCGTCACGGCACATTTTTAATAATATCAAAATTTGGCGGCACACTAATAACAACACAAATTTGAAGAGAATTTTAATTGGTTTATTGATTTATGTAGGCTTAGTTAAGTTAAATCTATGGGATGACCATGTTGCCTTGGAATTGGCCCCATTGTGTACCCGACACAGAGAGCTTTAACAAAGTAATTTTAAGAGAACCATATGCATGTTCATATGCATATTCTACCATATGGAATTAAGACACATTTAAGATTGGCTCACTACGGTACAAAATTGAAATGACCAAAGAAATTAAGAACTGTATCTTCCATATCAGTTTCTTTATAACTTCTCCAAAAGTATGGTATTCTATGCCACAGTTTTTAGTAATAGCACCAATTAAGTTACGCATTGTTTTTTTCCATTGCTATAAAAAATTTAGATCGATTCATACTTAAGGATGGCAAAATAAATTGATCTTATTTTGCTTTCAAGCTTGTAGACTTAACTATCTGGAACTAGCAAGCTGAATACATTTACTTTCGATTGTTCCTTTGATTGCACTAATGTGTTCTCTTATTGAAAGATCAGCCAAAAGAATATTCTTGTTTAATCCTTTCCTAGCTAGTTCAAAAGCAGTTACCATGACCGGGAAACCAGCAAAATGTCATACTGTAGTCCTTACTAATACTGCAAAAGATCTTTCTTAACAGCTAAATACTAGTTTTGAAGTAATGTGATTTGATGAAATTGCTGCGATGCACACAGGTGCCAATCGAAGTAAAAGCTGGCCAAAAATTGTATTCTGCACGTAAACTTTTGAAAATCAGTTTTTTGGCACAAGGGATAGTGAGTGCAACTTTTGAGCAAAAATAAATTGAGTTCGGACAAGGGGTCGTGGCACCTCCCATATAAGCAAAATATTGAAAATGCTATACTGAAAGCGTTTTTTGAGATAGTCTAACCGAATTTCACTGAAACGCTAAAGATGATAAAAGCAAGCTCTCAACAAAAAATGGGTGAAATCAGGCAAGGGGGCGTGGCACCTCCCATATAACCAAAAGTTTCAAAATGCTATACTAAAAGCGTTTTTTAAGATAAGCCGTCTAAATTTCACTCAGATACTAAAAATATTAAATGCAAGCTTTGAGCAAAAAGTAGGCAATCTCGGACAGGAAGGCGTGGCACCTCCCATGTAAGCAAGTTTAAAAATGCTATACTAAAAGCGTTTTTTGAGGTAAGCCGTCTAAATTTCACTGGGATACTAGGAATATTAAATTAAAACTTTGACCAAAAGCTAGGCGAACTAGGAAAAGAGGGCGTGGCATCTCCCATATATATAAAAAATTCAAAATACAATACAGCCATTCCATGCCTAGCGTAACAAGATCTGCTACACCCCTTCCGATTTCGCTGCAATTTGGTTCATGGTTTTGTTTCATGCCTAGTCCTCAAGAAAATGCAAAAAAAAAATTTTGCGATTTTTTTCGTGGCTTGTGAAAGGGTGCAAAGTTTGAAAAAATCTGTAAATTGCGACAAACTCGCCTCAAATAATTGTCAATAACTTAGACATTTCTTAACTGATTTTCATATTCGGACCACTCCTGGAAAGGTATTGAATTAGGCTATAAGCTCAAGATAAAATTTTTCATGTTTGGTAAAAAGTACTATATTTACTACTGTTTTAGTACTAAACTACAAAAAACGTATCCAGGTACACTTTTTTACCTTCCAAAATATATTTTTTGGAAAGAAAAAGAAAAATTATTTCATATGACTAAATTTCAAGAAGGTATCTTTCAAACTACGCCTGCAATTTGATTAAGAGCATCCGGACTGGCAGAATCTCTCATTGTGAGCAAGCATAGGAAGCAAAGTAGCAAAAAGTAGCACCCAATTTTTTCACCAATTATAGAAAAATCATTTGACAAAAAGACCCCGTTGTTGCCAGAGTGGAACCTCTCGCAGCTAACTCTACATCATGAATTCAAAAAACCACTAATATTTTCTAATTTAGTATCGATTATCATTATTAACGTACCTGGGAGGTGTCCTCCTTACTATCCAATGACGTTTTTAACATTTTTTTGTTTCGGAAACCAATAACAACGCATACAATATTACTCTTGCAAAGAAGAAAAATAATCTGTGCTAGGAACTACGACTTTGCGTTAAGGTACAAGAGAGGCAACTCGATATTACGTAACATTTCAAACGCCAAATCATGCGCTGGTGTTCCCTTTACAAAACTAGGCTGAAAAAATAATCGAAATCGCAAGTCGATTTCACTATTTTTGGCCAGCTTTTACTTCGATTGGCACCTGCGTGCGATGGCCACCTGGCTATCAAGGTAAATAAATAACAAAGGTGCCAAGAAATTACTGCTTTGAGAACAGCATAAACCTCGGACTGAAAGACACTACAGTTATTTGGCTGTCTGTACGATTTTGTTAGTTCTATATACTCGGAAAAATTTCCAGTACTTGTATCCAAGTTCAACCCATCCGTGTACATTTTGAAGAACGTATTTAAAATAGCCCAACTATCCCTTTTAGGTACAACACCTGGAAGTTTGTTAGGAAAAGAAGGTGTGGTAGAAGGTAGTCTGTACATCATTATATCACAATTTATAAATTGGTGTAAAATGCTTTTAGGACCAAAAGGTTTTGATTTCCAGAAATTATGTCGGCAAATTTGCTTTCTGGCAGTGGCGGTACATTTTAAAAATCTCACGGCACATAGGTTGAGAATCACTGCCCTATTTATACCTTAAGAACAAATGGTAATAGAACCAAATACTCCTGGGTTATTGTTCTTGTACACCGGATCTACCATATTGCTAAATTTGAGCGAAATCGGAGACAAAATAATTTTCAGCTGGTAGGTACGCTTGACGGATTTTGCTTCGTATATAACCGTTAGCGAGATATTTGCAAAAATTCGTTTTTCTCGATCTTTGCACCCGATATCTCACGAAGGCACCACCACTCAAGATTTGACTAGAGCAAAAGTTCATACCTATTTTTGAAAGGATACGCACCAAAAAACTCAGCTTTGATGCTATGATGAGGGTCATCAAAGCGCTGGGTCTCTGTCTCATATAATATATCAAAAAAATATTTACTATATTAAATTATTGTAAAAACTCTAAGCAATGAAATTTTGATTTAAATAATGTATATTGGCTTTTGTTTTACGAAAACAATTTCACGCAATATGAATTACTCTTTTGTTTTCAGGGGGTTATGCCAATTTACTATGTTGACCTTGCACTATATTTTTATTCTTTTTTTTCCAATGCGCTCAAGTACAGCGGGTCATAGAATTTTCTTTTATATTCCACACTAGTCTCTCCCATCATTCCATTCATAGTGTAACACAGTACTATTTGCCATTACAATTCTTTTGATTATTTGAATTTTAAATGTCAGGTGCGCACATTGTACACCTTAACCTATAAATAATAAATTTCTTTTATAGCTTTGACACAGTTTTTTCAAAGGAACAGCTACTACGAAAAATAAAAAATAAAACATGTCAACCCTAATAGTAAATGGGACATTTGGCAACTATGTTACCCACACTCTTACAGTCAACTTCTCGTTGTTATTGTTGTTGCTCATTTTGTTGCCGTTTTTTTGTTTCATTGTCATATTTATTTGACGCCATTTTTCATTCATTAATTTTTTTATTTGTCGCTTGTGCATGTGTGCGTGCAATAAAGCACGCGCCCACCTGGACACGATTTGACGTGTGTTCGCACAAATGTATGCTATGGTTTTTTATTCAATTCGATGTGTTGCTCTCACTTTCTTTTTTTTTTTTGTTTTGGTTTAATTGTTGCAAAGTCAATTGCTGCGTAGGCCAATAAAAGTTTACAATAAAAGTTTTGAAGGAGAAAAAAAGTCTTAGTTAGACCCTCATCCTACGCAAAGTGTTTATATTTTTTTTTTAGTTTCAGTTTCATTTCCTTTTCCGCTTTGCGTGCACGAATTTTGCATGCCATAGCTAACTGAAAAGCGCACAGATTAAAGTCAAATTAGCATGTTACAATTACAGCTGTTGGTGTTTTTTTTATATATTTTTGTTGTTTTACGTATATTTATTTCATAGTTGTTTGAATTTAATATTGATAAAAGCTTTAGTCAAGCGCGAAATAAATTGAATTGCAAATGAATCGTCAATTCAATCGCAAAAACCCGAACTTTCGATTACAAATCAAATTTGGAAAAATGGAAAAAATGGATGTAGTTTTCAAAGTATGAACGCTAAAAATTTGTGGTCTTTTTTTTTTAAAAAAGTTTTAAATCATATTATTTAAATTAGTGATTCTCAACCTTTTTTTCGTCACGGCACAATTGTAATAATATCAAAATTCGGCGGCACACTATCAACAACACAAATTTGTAGTGAATTTGAATTGATTTATTGATTTATGTAGGCTTAGTTAGGTAAAATCCATGGGATGACCATGTTGCCATCATTAACTTAGGCCTCTGAATTAGCCCCATTGTGTACCCGACACAGAGCTTTAACAAAGTTATTCTAGGAGAACCATATGCATATTCATACATATACTACCATATGGATTTAAGACACAATTCTAATAGTGAGCCAAGCGGTTCAAAATTGAAATGACCAAAGAAACGAAGAACTGTATCTTCCATATCAGTTTCTTTAAAACTTCTACAAATGTATGGTTTTCTATGCCACAGTTTTACATTGTTTTTCTCCATTGCTACCATTGATTCATACTTAAGGATGGCAAAATAAGTTGATCTAAAATCCTTTCAAGTTTGTAGACTTGACCCTCTGGAACTAGCAAGCTGAATACATTTACTATCGGTTGTTCCCTTGATTACGTTAGTGTGTTTTGTTATTGAAAGGTTAGCCAAAATGATATTCTGGTTTGATCCTTTCCTAGCTAGTTCATATGCAATTACTATAACCGGGAACCAAGCAAAGTGTCATACTGCACTCCTTAATAATTTTGCAAAAGATCCTTAAGAGCTTAATAGAAGTTTTGAACTAATGTGATTTGATGAAATTGGTATCAAGGTAAATAAATAACAACGCTTCCAAGAAATTACGACTTTGAGAACAGCATTAACCTATGCCTCTATATACTCGGAAAAATTTCCTGATTTAGTACCTGTACCCAATTGTGACCCATCCATGTATATTTTGTAGAACGTATTTTAAATAGCCCTACTATTTTAGGTACTACCACATGGAAGTTTGTTAGGAAAAAAAGGTGAGGTAGGAGGCAGTCTGTACATCATTACATCACAATTTATAAATTGGTATAAAATGCTATTATGACCAAAAGATTTTAATTTCCAGAAACCTTAAAAAATCATGTCGGCAAATTTGCTTTCTGGTAGTGGCGGCACACTTTAAAAATCTCACGGCACACTAAAGTGCCGCGGCGCATAGGTTTAGAATCACTGATTTAACTTAAAAAAGTTATTCATTTACTGAGGGTCATTCCATTCCAAAAAGGAAGATGTGATTGATTTTTGATTCTGATTTTGGTTCTGAGGGTTTACCTTTCTAATGAGATAATTTTTCGTGTTCTCTTAGCGTCATAAAGTGGCCAATGGCCATATCGCCCTCGACGTATAAAATGTTGTTTAGTTAGGCCATCTAGAATCAGCCCATAAAATACATTTAGAGTCAATATTGGCTCTAATTAATGCAATTGCTTTCATAATATAGGTTTAAGAAACTGTGTCAGTTGAAGTTCCTTTCCTAGCAATTTCATCAGCATTATCGTTGCCAATGAAATTGCTGTGTCCAGGAACCCACCATATTATTACATAGGAGCCCTACTTCACATAGGGCTTTCCTGCAATATTGGACTAAGCTGGACTCAGTAGTGTTGGAACTAAGAGCCTTAATGGCTGCCTGACTATCAACGTAAATAACAATAGTGGCATAACGATCATAAATTTTGGGTTTAATAACTTGGCTTGCTTTCCAGACAGCTAGAATTTCCACTTGAAATACACTACAGTAACGAGGTAGAGCAAAAGATTCACTGCTAAATAAATCCTTGGAAAAAAACCCCAGCACCAGTACCAGACTCTATTTTTAAGCCATCGGTGTATATTCCCTTGGAATTCAGAATCGGAATCCAACAACTCCTTTCAGGTATTCTCACTTGAAAATTGGTTGGGAACATAAGAGTGGGAGAGATGTAATCAGTTCCACTATCAATATCGGAGCCTGGGTGATAGCACTCTTTGCTGAAAGTCCCTTAGCGTAAATATCAAGAGGCTCTAAATGCAGCAAAGCATCGAGAACAGCAGAGGGCACAGTGCTAACAGCTCCGCAAACTCTTATACCTGCCATTCTTTGAATTTTTGATACGATTGCCAAAAAGGTTTGCTTGCTTAAGGCTTTCCACCATACAATAATTCCGTAGGTCAGAATTGATCTTACGATGGCCTTGTACATCCACAAAACAAGTTTTAGCTTAAAACCCCATGATTTATTACACATCTTTTTGCATGAGTAAAAAGCAACACATGCTTTGCGTGCCCTTTCTTCTATATTCATTTTCCAAGAAAATTCTCTATCGAGGACTTTGCCCAGATATTTCGCAATTTCTTTGGGAAACAAACGAACGTTATTAAGAGTTGGAAGCCGAAAACTTGGTATTTTGCGTTTATTCGTGGACACCACAAGATCCGTTTTTTGAGCATTAATACTCAACCTACAATTTGCGGTTCACGATGTAATGATTCTAAGAGCTTGAGACATTATGTCACTTAAAATATTTATGTCACGCCCTGATACAAGCAAAAGAATATCATCAGCATAAGCTACCACTTTGACACCCTATTGACTTATGATTCGTAGCAAATCATCTATAACAAGAACCCAAAGTAGCGGGGATATAACACCACCTTGTGGTGTACCCATTGATACTGATCTGATAAGTGAAAATCCTTCTAGTTCAGATGAAATTATCCTTCCTAATACTTAAGAAAATATAAAATTTTAATTCATTTGAAAGAATGGATCGCTTTGTAAAGCTGGTCAAAGTCAATAATTTTTTCAAATTTTTTTTTTTTTTGCTTTATTCAAGATGAGGTTCTTCTTTTCTGACACTTATGATGCAAGGTTAATTTTTTTTTATATATGCCATAAGCGGTCTTTATGCTATCAACTGGCACTAAAAACAAATGACTTTTAAATGTCTGAGGTGACTGCACTTTTCTGAAACGCAATTTTTAGCCTTTTTTCCAACTTCAAATGGAGTTTCAAAAAAATATCCTAAGAAGATATCTTACGGACTACTAAAACTAAAGAGGCCTAACAGTTCCAAACATAATATGAAAATTCTAGCTGCGGGAATTTGCGGTTTTATGAGTTATAACGATTTTTATCAGGAAACCTATGACTCATGACGTCATTTTATGAAAAGGCGTTGCAAAAATCAATTTCTCTTTTTCAAATCTGATATTGCCAATAGATAGAAAAATATCAGGAGCTAAAGGATTTAAAAATTTTATACCATTTGGGCTAGTGATTTGGTTTTTAAAGCCTCTCAAAGTTGAGTAAATTTTGAAGTTAACGAAAAACTTAATTCTGTAGATAAATTCTTCATATTTAGGTTGAATACTTTGGCAAACGGTTAGAGGTAAATTATTTTTTTTTTTTTTTTTTCACTTAAAGCATTTTTGGTGTTGTTTTATTAAACTGGGTAGCAAAAAAACAAGTTTTTATTTTTCATGAATTTTTTTTACGACATTGCTATCAGCGTAGTTTTTAAAATTTGGGTTGAGTTTAAAGAAAAATTGCGCTTTTAGTATGGATCGGCTTGCTACACAACTAATTGGTGTTTATCTCTTAGCTTGTACTTTGTAAGAGCCACTTTTATGGCGAAACCTATGGATAAAAAAGCTAATTTCACGAAGCTTTAGGTACAGAAGTTTATATTTTTAATTTTGTTTTGTTGATTACAGCGCCATCTAGGCCGGATAAGAAAAAATGTTTCGAACAAGCTTTTCGATTTTTTTTGCGTAAAATCCGAATTTATAACAAAAAATGGGGGTTTCCATTTAAAATTTTGAATTTACTCCCGCCCCACCCCCTTCGTGACAGGGCGTCAAAATTTATATCATTGATGAATAGATCATCAAAAATAAGAGTCGGACAATTTGAATATGGTACCAGAATAGCGAAGTTGGATCGCGTTTTTTCAAAAATCAGCAAAAATGCTGAAAATTTAAAAAAAGTCTCAAATTTTCAGCATTATTGCTGATTTCTGAAAAAAAGCGAACCAAACATAAAGTTCAGGGGATCTGACATTTTGCGCAGCGTACTTTTTTCTTTGTGGGCCTGTGATAAGTATTATAAAACCTTACAAAAAGTTCAAAATTTAAGAAAATTTGAAAAATCTGGCGTATTGTTATCTATTAGCTTTGGAATTACCAAATATCTTTCGTAGTGATTCTTATCGAAATATTGTTTAATCCGAAAATCCCATTGATTTTGAAATTTTTTAAAAAAAATCGGATTTTTCCAAAGTCAAACTCATGACTAGTATGAGTACTTTGTGCCTTGAATAAATACAAAAATTATAATAACAGTCCAAAAATTTTTCCCGCAATAAAATATTCTTAAAGAAAATAAACGAATTTTAAGTATTTATTGCCCAGTTAAATGTACCATATTTAAAATTCATTCTCTCTGCTAAACACGAGTGATCAATACATCTTTCAGCCCTCAATTTGCATCACTCTGAAAATTTGTATATTTTCTTGTTCGGGGTATTTTTCTAAGCAGATTTAAAAAAAATTAAGAAAAATCCGACGGGCGCTTTTTTTTTAAATCGAATTTTCCGTATTTGACAAAGTTGAATCAAAAAAAGCAAAACGAAGCTTTAGTACAAAACAATGTCAAGTCAATCAGAGCAAATAAATTTCAACAAAAATAAACTATTTATGGCAAAAACAGACAACACACATAAAGGCAAACGTACAACAAATACGAATAAACACGCATACATATACATTAGAGAGGATCAATTGTTTTTTCACCTGATTTCGCTCAGTTTCGGACCCTGCATTAAATTTTGAGTAAGAAACTCCTTGGGACCATGTATCTGCGGTGAATTTCGAATCGCCCAAAAATCGAAGTTTTATGCTATAGCAGTTCAAAGTTCCAAAAATCGAGTATTACAGAAAAAATATATTTTTGGGTTAAAAATTAAAATTTTTTTCTAAAATATGTTTTCTCTATAATACTAGATTTTTCGAACTTTGAACCGTTATAGCGCCGCTTAACGACCCAACTTTGAAAAATCCTTTGGCAGTTTTTTTATACCCTACCCTCAGGGTATATTCACGTTGTCCTTCCATTTGTAACGCAAAGAGAAGGCGGGACAGATATAGAAAAGTATATATATTCAAGATCAGCAAAGTAATTCGATGATGTTTAGTACACTGCATCCGTTGTCAAATTTAGCTCGTGGGATTGAAAATGAGCGAAATCGGTCAACGGACACGGTAGGCGCCTACCTTCTATACAAAAAATATATTCAATATACCGCCGGTGCTTACGAAGGGTATCTCTTCTTAAAATGCGGACAAGAAAATTCTTTTTTTCAAACTGCGGCGAAAAAGATCTTTTTTGTGCGAATGCGGACAAGAAAATCACATTTTACAAAATGCGGAGAAGAAAATAACTTATTACAAAATGCGGCGAAAAAAATCACTTTGTACAAAATGCGGCGAAGAAAATCTCGCTTCATTCGCTGCAATTTTAAGTGAAATGTTTGTTTTCGTAACTCGTCGAAGTATTCACTAAATAAAGAGATTTTCTTCGCCGCATTTTATAAAAAGTGATTTTCTTGTCCGCATATTACAAAAAAGATTTGTTTCGCCGCAATTTCAAAAAAAAGATTTTCTTCGCAGCAACTTTCGGTTGGAAGATTTTCTTCGTAAGCACCGGCGATACAACTTAAGGAGTATTTTTCACGACAATGCAACCAAAATACACATAAATACTATGAATTGTAAGCACAAGCTCTGAGAAACTGAGCGAATTTGGACAAGAGGGCGTGGCACATCCAATATAAGTAAAAGTTTCAAAATACTGCTGGGCACATCCTATATAAGCAAAAGCTTCAAAACGCTATACTGAAAGCGTTTATTGAGATAATCGAACCAAATTTGACTCAAACACTAATGCAAGCTCTCAACAAAAATTAGGTGAAATTGAACAAGGTGGCACCTCCCAAATAAGCAAATGTTTTAAAATGCTATACTGAAAGAGTTTTTGATATTATCCAATCAAATTTCACTCAAATACTTAAGACTATAAATGCGCACTCTAAGCTGGCGTGGCACCTCACATATAAGCAAAACTTTCAAAATACTGCTGTGTAGGGTATATATTTTTTGTCCAGACCAAAAGTTACACACTTACTAGTTTCTTCTTATTAATGGTAATCGAAAGTGCTACACTAGAGATCATCAAAAAAAAAAAATGGTTTATTTATCGGCATATCCGAAAATAATCTCCTCTTACTCGTATATGACCCAGGTTCAAAGAAATTTTTTTTTTTTTTTTTTCATGTTCAATAACCAAATATAAAATGAAATTTTCAATAGGTCAACAAAAAAATATCAACCCGAGAGGGTGTCAGAGGATCGTTTTATTTCAAAATTTTGGGAAAATCGAGATTTCCGAAAATATGCGGGTGAGCGCATATTTCACAAGTATTTACGGGGGCAGCTTTCCAAATATTTTGGAGTAAATTTCTGAAAAATCGTATGTTTGTCGTGGTGACAGAATGCGTTAAAATGTCTAAATCGCTCATTAGTGCCACACAACAGAATTTAATATTCTGAAAAAATTCAAAAAAATTCGTTCATGAAAGTAAATAAATCTCGGGTCGAAATTCCACCACATTTGGTTATACAATGTGAAAAAAAAAAAAATTCTTAAAACCTGGGTATAAGAGGAGATTATTTTCGGATATGCCCTTATTAAGATGTGATTTCTAATATTCTTTGTATGCAGTTCTCATCTGTCGTCATTCAAAACGTCATAACTTTAGAATAACTAGCCGCATCTGGATGGATAGACCCTCGTTAGAAAGGTAATTTTATGCACTATAAGAAAATTTTTTTAAGAATATGAAATTTCTGATATATTTTTTATAAAGTTTTTATATGTTTTTATTCAGAAGGTCTTTTAAGCCAGTTATTTTTTTCCAAAAAATTACCCAACACGTTGATACTACACAACAACAGCTTTCGAACGGTGCTCAGGTCATAGCAATACAACAAATAAATCGGAAGTTCTAAATTTTCAAAGACAATCTCGCAGCAGTGAAAAAAAAACTCTAAATTTCAAACGATTTTTTGGCGACTCGAAATTCACTGCAGATATATAGTCTCCAGAAGTTTTTAACTTATAATTCAACGTAAAATCCAAATCTGAATGAAAGCAGTTGAAAAAATTTGGTTTGGAACAAATTGATCCTCTCTAATATACAAATAGGTATATTGACATTGCACTTGCACTTGTTGTTACTGGCCGAGTCTGGCAGCATTTAAGTCAAGAATTTCTTGCTTAAAGCACGAGAGAGCATGACAAGTTTGTGGTTACAAATTGGCTTAAAGCGTTTCTCCTTGAAGACGTGACACAGCTGGGTTTCGCTGTTGCCAGCATGCAACAAAGTGTTGTTTTCATTCATATCAGTGGTATTGGTACTGGTGTTGGTAATATATCGGCTATGGTAACTAACATATATGTACATATGTATGACGTGCGCTGTAGTTTGGAAATTACTTTAAAGCGGAAATGTTTTTGGTGGAAATTTTAAGTCATTTAAATTTTTCAAGTTTTCTTGAAGTTCCCAGGGTTTTTTTTTTTTTTTTGAAAAAAAGACATTTTAAAACAGCTCATATTGAAGCACAAAACAAAAACAAAGTCTGATCAAAAGTTGCGATATCACAGCACTTTTATTGAATCATAGTCATAGCTTAACAAGAACTCTGTTATCAAAGATTGCAGCAGCATTATTATGTCTTTCATCATACTTTGAAAAATTTTTGGAATTTACCAAAATAATGTGTTCTTATTCCTTGGTAAATGAGCCATTGAAAAAATTTTCTATATATTTCGCTTGCAAATGATATTCGGCATCATTGCAAAGCCGAAAGTGTCAAGCTGTATATTATACTTAACAAAAATGAGGAATTTTAAGAATATAGTTTTCTTAGTATTTGCGATAATTTTTGCTCTATATATAGTAAGTCCATATATAATATATATATTATTCCTACGACAGTACTTAACGTGTTCTTTTATTGCTCAATTTTAGAAGGAAGGTCCATGTTCACATCAAAATTCTGGTTCAATAGTGGATCCATATGGTTATTTCTTCAATAAACGAATTGTTGGACTTCCTAGACGGCGACTTAGCAGCAGTTTTAATGGACAATATGTCATAAATGAAGGGCTTGGCTCGGTCCTTCGTATATCGCCGAGTGGACCAGTCTAACCCAGTGGTATAAATCCTGCTATCAGTACACCAAATGGTATGTAAACATATATTAGAGTGTCACAAAAATTAAAGTTTTTTCATGTTATATAATGATTGATTGTATGAGCAAAAAAAAAAACTAAATTTTTATGAGAAGTTAATTTTGTATTTTTTTTTTGAAACGGTTTATAAAGCTTAACATTTTTGTCAATCAAATAAAATACCTTTTTTTTGTAGATACTCCAGGAATAAATCCACCCCAAGGTAAATAAAAATTTGACGTTTCTGTGAATCAAATTATCAATATCAATAAATTTTTAATAAAAGTTCATGATTCATATAAAGTTAGTTTTTTTGTTGCTGCCGAGACTATACTCATAACAAAATGTTGTTGCTCCACATATGGTGAAAATCACAAAAAAGTAAACCAGGGAAAAATTTTTTGTTTCAAGTTTTTTAAAAATTTTTCTGCATGTGTCGAAATATCATGTTTTGCACTATCTAGCGTTAGGATGTTTTTCTATATATGTGGAATAAAGTGGCACTTCCATTGTTTTTTCCAAGTGAACAAAATATAAAAAAAATATAAAAAATTCAGAGCTCTGAAAAAAAGTAAGAACCGCTAAACTCAATTCACGTGGTGTTTTATTGAGGCTTGTTATGTGAAATGATAAGTAGAACCCATAACAGTGATTTTTTCCTTTTTGAGCAAAGATAACTCAGGATCCAGACGTGGTAAAAAAAAAAAAACCAAACTCAGATAAGAAGATCTAAGTCCATCATAAACGGCTATAAAAAAACTCGGACGGAAAACCATGATACGCCTAGATAGGGGTAGGGGACTTAAAAAAAATGGACCGTCGCAGATTCTGGCATCATCCTATTTTTAGTCACTTGGGGTCCTACCAATAATAATCTAGGTTCAGATTGCGGTTTTCATATTTTTTATACTCAAGTCGGTCTGGCGCCTAACCTAATGGGAAACTTGGGTAAAATGAAGCTTAAGAGAGGTTAAGCGAAGTAGGCATACATGATTTAATGCTCTTTTTCATTCTGTTTGTTGTGACGAACATTCACAAGGGTATGAATACATTTTTTTATACAATTTTTCAGACAGTGTAGCGTGGCAGATTTTGTATGTCACGTGGTAGAGACAATGTTTTTGCTCTTAAGCCAATTCCACATAAGCTTAAAAGACCATCATGAATGCAGTTCTCTTAACTCATCTTTCATTTCTAACACATAAAAATTTGTGATCAATCGGTTGGGTGGAAGCGCAGAATTTTCGATAAATGTATATGCACCTCTAAAATGACTTCCAAATTTGTGTCACGTGGCAGAGAAGTTTGACTGCTAATAACACGAAAACCACACAATTTATCATAATTCTTTGTTCGCAGGAAATGTGTATCTCAAGAAGCTTAATAATATAAAATTCTTAAATCATGAACATTTCACTTATTTAACATAGATATGACCGAAAAACAGCGTACGAATGTCACGTAGCAGATTTTGAGATTGACCATATGTACATATGCAGATCGATGTTTCGTAGGCATTCATCATCACGAAAATCAAATCCTTGTAGTTGTTTCAAATGATCTCCAAATTTAAAAATGAAAGTGTGATGGAGAGAATTGTGGGTACTTCTACAAAAAACTAAATTTCCACTCGAAAAAAATAGGAAAAAACTATTTATTTTGGGGGCGCAAATAAGTAGTTGCAATAGCTTATTACTCTCATGGCAAAAGTAAAAGAAATTAAAAATCATCTGGAAATGAAGTAGTTTCCTGAATTTTTAAATTAAATTTTCTATTTTACAGTGTTATGGTAAAACCGAGATGTCACGATAAAGCAGAAATGGTGTTCTTGTGCTTTAACGTATGGATATCTCGAAAACCATACAGGTTATAGCACATTTGAAACCGGATTCAGTGTTAACATGCCCAAATACAAAAAAAAAATGTATTGTTCTGTTTCGAGGTGAATATACTTACAGAATTATTTTTAGATCATTCGCTTATTTATACGGCTTTTTGTAAGTAAAGTGTTACACATTAGACCTATCATATGTAATATTGAGCCCTAACTGTCAAAAAGACTTAAGCGTCACGATTTCAGATTTTTGTCTTCGCTTCAAATTTTATAACTGGAAAAAGTAGCATTACGAAGTTATAGGGAAAACAATTTTGGCTTTTGTACAACAATCTATGCAAAGAAAATTCAAAACTAATAAGGGTGTAACCTTTGGCCTGGCCTAAAATTAAATACCCTACATCGCAGCACTTTTAAAATTTTGCTTCTTGGGCAGGTGTCATTACTTCTTTTCTGAATTCACGTAGTTTTTGCTCAGACCGTGCCCTAACTATGTCAAGTGTTCACGATTTCTTTACAGCATTTTGAAAACTTTGAACGTATGGGAGGTGCCACACCTTCTTTTCCGAATCTAGTGTTTGAGTAAAATTTGGTTGAATTATTTCAAAAAAACACTTTCAGTACAGCATTTTGAAATTTTTGCTTATATGGAAGGTGACACGCCCCCTCGTTCAAATTTGCCTAGTTATACCCTACACCCAGGGTATATTCACATTGTCCTTCCGTTTGTAACGCAGAGAAGGAGGCGTGGCAGGTATAGAAAAGTATATATATTCTTGATCAGCGTCACCTCCTGAGTCAATATAGCCATGTCCGTCTGTCTGTCTGGCTGGCTGGCTGTGTGTTGAAATACACTTTTTGGGAAAACTGAGCAAGATAATTCAATGAAATTTGGTACACTGCCTCCGTCATAAAAGATAACTCGGAAGATTGAAAATGAGCAAAATCGGTTAACGGACACGCCTACCGCCCATACAAAAAATATATTCAAAATGCAATTTTAGCAGTATTTTTCACGACAATGCAACCAAAATACGCATAAATACTAAGAATTGTAAGCGCAAGCTCTGAAAAAAAACTGAATGAATTCGGACAAGAGGGCGGGGCACCTCCCATACAAGCAAAAGTTTTAAAATGCTATACTGAAAGAGTTTTTTGAAATAACCCAACCAAACTTCACTCAAATACTAAAGACTATAAATGCACGTTCTAAGCTAAAACCAGACGAACTCGGACAAGAGGGCGTGGCACCTCCTATATAAGCAAAAGCTTCAAAATGCTATACTGAAAACGTTTTTCACTCAGACACTAAAAACTATAAATCCAAGCTCTGGACAAAAACTGGGAAAACTCGGACAAGAGAGCGTAGCACCTCCCATATGAGCAAAATTTTAAAAATACTGCAGTGTAGGGGCGGTAGGTGTGTCCGATTACCGATTTCACTCATTTTCAATCCCGCGAGCTAACTTTTACAACAAAGCCATTGTACCACATTTCATCGAATTATCTTGCTTAGTTTTCCTGTAAAAAATATTTTCATATTTGGCTTTAATCGAAAGAATTAGTGTTATCTTTGAAACGATTTGACAAAAGTGAATGAGTGATAAATTTATATTGAACTAATTAAACAGTCAGTTTTGATATTTTTCAACAACAGACGCAAGCATGTGTTAACATGGAAATTGATTACATATGTTTCGGCTATTTCTACATACATATTTATATATTTACCGTACTCAAACCCGTGACTCCGGTTTTCTAATGAAAGAAAACGCGTTGCTTTGGCGATTGTGCTATTGGACACGAATAAACTCTCTGAACAGGATCGCCTATATGGATGAATCATAAGGCTCCTAGCGCCGTCTGTTGTGAAAAAGATGAGATGTGATGAATGAGATTTGGTAAGTATATGAACAATTATCCAGTTATATCGACTTCAAATGCCGATGAAAAATTTCCAGGTTTTTTTTCAGATTTTTGATTGTCCCTTTAGTAAATGTTACGACCGACGGACGACCATTCATCATGACCTTGCATATAATTGCTACCCTAATATATATATATATGTATATTCAACTAATCACCAGCGCGTCTACGACTATTTGAGCCACTTCTTTTACCCTCTTTGTGCCCTACATGTACTCGTATTCAGCTCAAAACTTCATGGAATGTCAGTTAGCCATGTCTACAATTTCATTAATTGAAACGCTTGGAAGAAATCCTTTTTGTTCATTAAAGTAAATTAAATTTCCTTATTTTTTTGATTCAGAGTTCTCTTTGCAGCATGTGCCGAAGTAGCGTGCCAGCTAGGGATGAATTTAGTTTTTTCCACTCAATTAATATTCAGTTTTCTTGCTTGTATTTTGCATTGTTTCATTTAGACTTTTGTTAATTCAATTTTAATTAACTTTTTCTCTTGCCTTGAATACTCTTACCATATTGATGGGACTGTCTTTCATTGGAGTGTGCTGGCTGGAAGACAACAACGACATTTGTTGCATTAATTAATTTTAATATTCTTTGATATTAATGCGTGCATGCATAGTTCTTATTTGGAAAACACCCATTGCCATTGAAACTGCCAAGCACGTGAATTCGTTATCGGTATGATCTGTTGAAAATCTAAAAATCTCTATTATCTATATAGACTCTGGGCTTTACGTAGTCACAAAGGAACTCTGAGAATATCCTAAACAGTCATTTATACTTACTACTTCATCGTAGCCAGATTTTGGAGGAAACACTATTAAATAAAAAATATTTTCAAAATTTTTGTTTACAATTTTTTAAAAAAAGATCGTAAAATGCTACATTTGAAAACGAGCACATTAAACCACAACAAAAATAGTCATTTTCGATGTATATATTGGTAATGAATTCGAATCCTGCCCCAAAATTAGTCTAGTACTTACGGTTTTAGAGATATTCTAACCTTAAAGTTAAAAAACACGATTTTTGATGTTATATAGGGGACACATTAAATTGTTTTGCACTTTTCTACTTAATAAATTGCTTTGCACTTTTCTTTGCCTTTATAATAAGCTTTAAATTGGTCTTGCGTATTTTTTCTTCAAAAAGTTATGACCAAATGAAAACATGGAGTGAAAATTCATATTAGAATCCACACATGATTTTTAACTTTCATGTATCATTTAAACGAGGTCATAGGTTTCTAAGGAAAAACCATACAAGACCAATTCACAGCTTTTCTTGAAGACGTAAACTAGTGCTAAGCGATGCAAGTAATAAAAAAGAGCAAAACAATTTAGTGCTTCCTCCGTATATCCTCAAAAATCCTGCCTTTTAACTTTCAGGTAAGAATATCTCAAAAACTATAAGTGATAGAGTAATTCTGAGACTGGATCTAGCACCGATATATAGTTCGAAGAATTTCCATTTTTGTTCTAGTTGGGTGTGCTTTTTCTAAAAATTCAGTTTTTGACTTTTTTTGAGGGCGGGGTATCTACTTACCATTTAAAAATCTATTAAATTTTGTAGCCAACACTTTGTGTCAGTAATTTAAAAAAAAATTAAATCAGAATTTCCTCCAACAATCAATAAAACACCGTTCCGGAAATCCGTAAGTATCCATCAAAATTAAATTTCATATATCTACGCCATTTTTGAAAAGTTGCATTTTGCAATTTTAAAACTCAGCGAATCATTTAAAACTAATCTGCCACCAGTTTCCAAATTATAAGGGTTGATGAGGCAAATACCACAGAGGCTTTGCTAAGCAACCCATGTGGAAGTTTGCACCAAGTGACTTAGCAAGGTGTTGTTAAGTTGAGAATAAATATATCTAAAAAAAAACTATAAAAAACACCTTGAATTGAAAATCATAACAGATTTGCTAAAGGACAATGACAAAACAAACCAACACAGAATAGCAATAGAATAAAGAAAGTAAACCAAAAAATCAAAGAACTGTAAAAAAAAAGTTTATGATTTTCTCAATCAGTTAAGAACAAAAAGGAAAATGTACAGAGATCATGTAAACAAACGAACAGACGAAAGGCGCGTGTAGCAAAAGAAAGAAAAAATGAACTGTAAAGTAGTTGTAATAAAAACAAATACACAAAGTGAAAACGTGTGTAAAAATGTGAGAAAAAAAAAATGAAAGCCGCACAAACAGAACGATTACTGTCAAGCACTGTGCAACAACAGTACAAGGCAACAACAACAACGTCCAATAAACAAACAACATCCTTTGGTCGGTTGGTCGGTCGAAGAAGAAGAGTCAACATCAATATAAAAATGTCTGTCTGTTTGTTTGTTAGTTTTCTTAACGCAGTTGCGTTTAAATAATTTTTGCTGATTTTTATTGCAGCCACGTTTTGTGCTACTCACACAAGCAGCAATCACACACACACACATACACCCATGAACACAATTGTACGAAGTAAAACAACTAACGAGTAAACAAAACCAATATGGCGGCGGTTTCCGGTGTCAGTGGCACGTTCACGCGAAGACGAGCAAAATATTTATTAACAATCGTAGTCGTCATCGTCGTCTAACTCCATCCTATTTGATTGGGCAATGCTTTTTTCTTATGCGAGCTTATGCTAGAGATGGGAAGAAAAACTAATGTATGTATGTATTCTCCTTTAACTCCTAGGAGGAGCATAGGGCCAATATGAAATCTCTCCATTTGTCACGATCCCTTGCGATGACTTTGATCTCTTGCCACGATTTTCCCGATTCTTGGATTTCCTTTTCCAACGACCTTTTCCAGTTGGTTTTGGGTCTACCACGTCCTCTACTGCCTTGTGGATTCCACTCAAGGGCCTGGCGACAAACTTCGCTGTGTGGTTTCCGGAGAGTGTGACCAATCCATCCCCATTTGCGCAGCTTGACCTCGATTGCTATAGCCCTCTGATTGCATTTTTGATGTAGCTCGGCATTTGATATAGTGCGAGGCCACCAAACCTTTAGTATTCGCCTTAAGCATTTGTTGACGAATACTTGCAGCTTGTTTGTTAGTTGTTCAGTAACAAGCCATGTTTCGCACCCATATAACAAAACCGATTTCACATTCGAATCAAAAATGCGCACTCTCGTTTTGGTGGATATAACGGATGAAGACCATATTTTGTTCAGTTGAGCAAACGCGCCTTTTGCTTTTGCTATTCTTGAGTTAATATCCTCTTTTGCTCCACCATCCATGGAGATAATGCTGCCTAGATACGTGAAGCTATCGACGTTTCCGATGTCATCACTGCCAGCTTTAAACGTGATGTCATTGCTTGCGTTTAGCTTCATGCTTTTAGTCTTGGATACGTTGATTTTTAGGCCGGCCTTTTGTGATTCCAAGACAAGGTCTTCAATTTTGCTTTGCATATCTGAATGTTTGAAGGATAAGAGGCAGATGTGTCAGCGTAGTCGAGATCTTCCAGATGTTCGGTAAAAATCCATTGAATACCCCTTTTGGCCTTATTAAGAGCTTTATCTAGGATATCATCAAGAACGATAAGGAAGAGTGATGGTGATAGTAAACACCCCTGCCGTACGCCTGAATTAGTGGTGAATGTCGGTGACAACAACCCGTTGTGTAACACACTGCATTTAAAGCTTTCATATTGTGCACGTACTAAGTTTATGGCCTTTGCGGCAATACCTCTTCGTTGAAGAAAAACTAATGGTAAGAAGAAAAGGATGGGATTGTGTCTGAAGTTATTGTGACTATACCAATGATATATGTAAACTATCTTTCAGACAGTCAGATATGTTAAATAAACAAGAGGAGGAAGAAGAGAAAATCAAGTCATTCAAAACTGAATGTATTAAGTATGACCCACCAAAAGAATAGCATTCGATGGAAATGATGAAGCTTTGACACAGATGAATTAAATTTAATACGCGGGACATTTACTTTTATGTAAAACACACCGCTTTATCAAGGACTATGTCTTTTTTAGAAAAATATGGGTGTACAACTTAAAAAGTATTGTCCTTTGGAAGCTACAACATTTCCCCATCTTTCAGGCAATTTATGAATTCCATCTCAAAAAAATTGCGCCGGCTTGGCGGCCAAAAAAGAATCTATCCAATTTTCGATATCTTGAACTTAAGTGAAGCGTATTCCTGATAGGGCATTCTGCATCGATCGGAACAAATGGTAGTCTGATGGTGCAAAGTCTGGGCTATAAGGCGGGTGAGGAAAAATTTGTATAGATTTCCCATCCGTTGCTTTCCAGGTAATTTTTGACTGGGGCAGTAATATGTGGCCGAGCGTAATCGTGGTGGAAAATGATTGACTCATGTCTGGTCGCATACGTTGGCCGCTCTGCCTGGATTTTCTGCTTCAATTGGATCAATTGTTGACGATAGAATTGAGCATTAATGGTTTGGCCACCTGGCAACAGCTCATAATGGATCACACCTAGCTGGTCCTGACCAGGACGTTCTTTGTCTTCGACATCAAAATCACCACTTTTAAACCGTCGAAACCACTCACGACAGCTTGATTCAGCTGGAGCATAGTTCCCATAAACTTCTACAAGAATGCGATGACTTTCCGCAGCAGTTTTCTTTGCAAAAAAATGACCCAACAGAACCTCCCGCAAATGCTGTCTTTTTCTCGAATTTTCGAAGTTATTCATCGTGAAAAATAATAATGATGCACACAAGATAAAATTGTTTTGTTGACTGATTTTGACAGCTGTCAAATGTACCTTCAAAATGACATATATATAAAGTTCGAGCTTTCACGATATTTGTTAGTACGGACATCCACCGTCAAATTCCGGTTTTTAAGTTGTACACCCAATAATTTTCAATTTACCAACAGTTTTTTATACAAGAATATATACAAATTACACTGTTCGACAATTTCGAACTTTTTGTAAAACACATTTGAAAGTCCAAAAAATTCTTAAAGTAGACGTTAGAAAAAATACCCGTGTCTCGTGGTTTTTCTTCAGCACGTCACATTTTTTTTTTTAATCGATTTTTGAATTTTTTTATCCACTGTACATGAAAAAAAAAAAAAAACCGCATTCTTGTGTTAAATCGATGAACTTAACTATATGATCCTTACACCTGAGGTGTATCATGTGTTCAGCAAACTTATGCAAAATATTGCGGGAAGTATTTTTGTAGAAAAATGTGGGTCATTTTTGCCTTTTTCTTAAAAAGGTACAAAAATGACACCTAAAACAGGAGAATATTGAGTCAGAATGTACTACAGAAATACTCGCTATAAAATTACACTACTAGTTTTTAAACACGTAAAGGTCGAAATTTTAGCCCGAAACCAAGACAATCGTTAAAATCAATTAGGACTTTTCACATTGCATATTAATTACATCAATGACACGCTTAATTTATTTTTTAAGAATTTTTTGTTTTTGGTAAATCTTAGTGAAATTTTTTTTAGGATATTTTGAAATTTTTTTAACCCATTGTGGCTCAGTTTTAGAAAAAGGGGTCAAAAAGACCCATAAAAACAGGGCATAATGGGTTAAAGTGTTCTAGGAAAATGATTCTTGTGTGATTTCGCTATGATTTTGTGAGAACGAGTTTTGTCCAAAATGTAGTTTTACAGTGGGGTGAAATTTGGAAAATATTGATTGTTAGAACTACTTACTGATTTTAACGATTTTTTTGCTTTTATAGTGTTCAGAAACTATTAGAGAAATTGTATAGCAAATATAACTGTAGTACATAGTGGCTCAATATTTTGACTGTTTTAGGTGTAATTTTTGTACCTTTTTAAGAAAAGGGCAAAAATTACCCACATGTGGGGGTTGTACAGGGTTAACATTTTCTACAAAAATACTCCCCGCAATTTCCTGCATAAGGTTGCTTAATACAAGATACACCTCAGATGTAAGGATCATGTAGTTAAATTCATCGATATAATACAAAATTGCGGTATTTTTGTTTTTTTCATGTACAGTGGATAAAAAAACTTCAAAAATCGATTAAAAAAAAATGTGACGTGCTGGAGAAAAACCACGAGTCACGGGTATTTTTTCTAACGTTTTTTATACCCTACACCCAGGGTATATTCACTTTGTCCTTCCGTTTGTAACGCAGAGAAGGAGGCGTGGCAGATATAGAAAAGTATATATATTCTTGATCAGCGTCACCTCCTGAGTCGATATAGCCATGTCCGTCTGTCTGGCTGGCTGGCTGGCTGGGTGGCTGGCTGGCTGGCTGGCTGTGTGTTGAAATACACTTTTTTGGGAAAACTGAGCAAGATAATTCAATGAAATTTGGTACACTGCCTCCGTCGTCAAAGTTAGCTCGGGGGATTGAAAATGAGCAAAATCGGTCAACGGACACGCCTACCGCCCATACAAAAATTATGTTCATAATGCAATTTTAGGAGTATTTTTCACGACAATGCAACCACAATACACATAAGTACTACGAATTGTAAGCGCAAGCTCTGATAAAAAACTGAGTGAATTCGGACAAGAGGGCGTGGCACCTCCCATACAAGCAAAAGCTTCAAAACGCTATACTGAAAGCGTTTTTTGAGATATTCGAACCAACTTCGACTCAAACACTAAAAATTATAAATGAAAGCTCTCAGCAAAAATTGGTTGAAATCTTACAAGGGGGCGTGGCACCTCTCATATAAGCAAAAGTTTCAAAATGCTATACTGAAAAAGTTTTTTGCGATAATCCAACTAAATTTCACTCTGACACTAAAAACTATAAATGCAAGCTCTGAACAAAAACTGGGTGTACTCGGACAAGAGGGCGTGGCACCTCTCATATAAGCAAAAGTTTCAAAATGCTATACTGAAAAAGTTTTTTGAGATAATCCAACTAAATTTCACTCTGACACTAAAAACTATAAATGCAAGCTCTGATAAAAAACTGAGCGAATTCGGACAAGAGGGCGTGGCACCTCTCATACAAGCAAAAGTTTCAAAATGCTATACTGAAAAAGTTTTTTGAGATAATCCAACTAAATTTCACTCTGACACTAAAAACTATAAATGCAAGCTCTGAACAAAAACTGGGTGTACTCGGACAAGAGGGCGTGGCACCTCTCATATAAGCAAAAGTTTCAAAATGCTATACTGAAAAAGTTTTTTGAGATAATCCAACTAAATTTCACTCTGACACTAAAAACTATAAATGCAAGCTCTGAACAAAAACTGGGTGTACTCGGACAAGAGGGCGTGGCACTTCCCATATAAGCAAAATTTTCAAAATACTGCAGTGTAGGGTATTTATTTTTTGGCCAGGCCAAAATTTACACCCTTACTAGTTTTTTTTTTGTGTAGGACAGTTTTATCAGAAGCGGACTGTAAATTGCGTGCAAGAGACACATCTAGGTATTTTTGTGAGCTAGGTCAGAAAACATTAGGCATTAAATGATTGAAACTTCTTTAATGAATCATATTAAAAATTTTAGGAAGAAGGGTAAAACTTCCGACTCAATCAGGCCTGTTCCATTATCTGTTACTTTTCATTTCGGAAATTTTTTGGTAAAATGGTGAGTCACACGATAAAAAGTATTAGAATATCTTTTATGGAGAGTTACAGGTTCTACAAATAATATTGACTTGTATTTACGAAAACGTAACTGTTTGGGAAATATTCGATAAAATATATTTTTTAGACTTTTCGCAGTTTTTTTTTTCGAATGTTTCCTAAGCGGTTACTTTTTCGTTAACGCAAATAAATATTATTCGTAGAACCTGTAATTTTCCACAAAAAATATTCTGATACTTTTTATACCATACACCGTCACCTCCTGAGTCGATATAGCCATGTGCGTCTGTCTGGCTGGCTGGCTATCTATGCGTGGAAACACATTTTTAGGGAAAACTGCCTCTATAATTAAAGTTAACTCGTGCGATTGAAATTGAGCAAAACTGGTCAACGAACACGCCTATTGCCCATACAAAAAATATATTTAAAATCCAACTTCAAAAGTATTTTTACGACAATGCAACCAAAATACATATAAATGTAGAATAATAATAGAATACTTAATAATACTTGTTAATTATTTTAGTAGAAAATTCATTTTTCAAAACTTGTTTCAAAGCTTTAGTTTTCAAAATAAATATTTTTCACTTTGGAAAATTTATTCAAACTAGAAACATATTTTTTTTTGTAATATTCCACATTTGGAATTTTTTATAATTTTCCACATTTGGGGGCTCAACCGAGCGAATTTTCTGAAAGATTTCAAGACTCAAGACTGTGTATAGCACAAGGAAAGATTTTAAGATTTCAAGACTCAAAACTCTTTAGCACAAGGAAAGATTTTAAGATTCAAGACTCAAGACTCTATAGCACAAGGAAAGTTTTTAAGATTCAAGACCCTATAGTACAAGGAGAAGATTTAATTTACGAATTTCAAGACTAGAGCGGATTTGGCCGAAAAGAAGACTAAAGATTTAAACAGTTAAGACATGGAGAAGATTACGCTTTCAGATGTAGACAAGATGACTATAAACCATCTAAGAGCAGAGCTCGAACGGAGGAATGCATCTATTTCTGGTAGCAAAGCAGTACTCAAACTAAGACTGATGAATATTGTGATGGAGGAAGATGTTGAAGCTGGCGAGGAAGATGTTGAAGCTGGCGAGGAAGATTTCGAAGATGCAAACGAAGAGCAACCTCTCGACGTAAGTGTTCGAAGAGCTGAAGGAGTCAGCACAAGTAACCCACTTTCGCCCTCGTCAAATGAACAAGCAAACCTGGAACCAGTGGTGCACAGGTACCGGCTGTCATTTCGTGATGTTGAAGATGCAGTTGATGTTTTCAATGGTGATAATTGCATACCAGTAAAAGTGTGGGTACGGAAGCTTGAGGAGCTGAGAGATGAGTGCGCCTGGAATGATCGGGAGTTAGTCATTTACGCGAAGAAGCGACTGCGTGGAGCTGCAGCATCATTCATTTCAAGCTCGCGAAGTGGTTTGAATTGGAGCGATTTCAAAAGGATTCTCACAGCTGAATTTCAGATTGTCGCTAACTCCAAGGACGTACATGAAATGTTAAGAGCGAGGAAGAAAAA